>JAESUZ010003196.1:600000-980012 GCA_017311185.1 Proteles cristata cristata
AAAAGATACTCAACATTAAGGAAATACGAATTAAACCATAATGAGGTAACAATTGCACACATATTAATCTGACCAAAATTGAAAAGTCCCACCCTACCAAGTTGGGAGAAGTGGAACTTTTATACCCTGCTGGTTGAGAATGTGAAATGGTATCAACTGTTTGGGAAATAGTTCGGCAGATTCTTAAAATGTTAAACATATACTTATTGTATGATCCAGTCATTTTACTCCTATTTACCCATGATAATGAAAGCATATGTTCATCCTTAGATTTGTACATAAATGTTCATAATGTCTTTATTTGTAATAGTTCCAAACTGGAAACAACCCAAAATCTGTTAACATGTAGGGAAGCAAAAATTTGTCACCCCAAAATATGTTTCTTTGGCAATGGCTGATAATTTTTAAGAAACAGAAGGCTCTGGAAGAACCTTTGATCTTCCCCCTAACTGCTTAAAAGAATTGAGATAGAGGGGGCATCTGGGTGGTTCAGTCGGTTGAGTGTCCACCTCTTGGTTTTGGTTCATGTCATGATCTACCAGTTCATGGGATTGAGCCCCACCTCAGCTCTGTGCTGATAGCAGGGAGCCAGCTTGGAATTCTCTCTCCCTCTCTCTCTGTCCCTCCCTCAGTTGTGCTCTCTGTCTTTTTCTCAAAATAAAATAAATGAACATTTTAAAAAAACCTAAAGGAATTTTGATAGAAGATGTGCTCCAAGAAAGGAGCTGTCACCATAGATAGCTATGAACTAGGAGTGGTAGACAGGGAGGAACTTTAACAAAGTGTGTTAAAATTCCTCTCTATGTCTCATTGTTTCTATATGGCTCAGCAAACGTTTGTTTACATGATTCTTTTTCATTTTCCTATAAATTATTTCCCTTCCCTTTGACATCCCAGGCCCCAACCTTCTTCTCCTTAGCTCTGGGTGGCATAAAAGCCTCAGTGGCCTGACTACCTGTGATTCTCATATTCTTATGGAGCCCCTGTATATATGCAATCAGATTAGATTTTCTACTGTTAATCTGTCTCATGTCAATTTAATTCTTAGATCAGCCAAAAGAATCTTGAAGGGTAGGAGAAAATTTTTCTTCCCCCAACAAATATGTAAGGGAGTAAACAAATTGTAGTATATCTATAAATGAAATATGACTTGGGAATAAAAAGCAACAACAAATATTAATGTCAAAATAATTATGCTGAGTGAAAGAGACTAGCACCCAACCAACCCCACTTCCTGAGTAAAAAAGAATGAGAGAGCAAACATACTCGAGGATTACAGTTGTAGAAAACTCTAGAAAATGCAAAATAATCCCTAGTGACAAGAAAAGCCAGTCAATGAGTGCTTGCCTAGGCTAGGGAGGAATGGAAGAGAGGAATCACCAAAGGGCATGAGGAAACTTTCTGGGGCAATGGATGTGTTCATTCTCTAGACTGTAGTGATGGTTTCACACATATAATTATATACCAAAATTTATCAAATGGGTACATTAAATATATGCACTTTTCTGTATGCCAGTTACACCTCAATAAAAACAATTGTGAACCCAGTGTGAGTATTTTCTTGCTCCTTACTAACTCACTGGAATAACAGTGGTCACTACAACTGCATCCAATGAAACACTCATAACTTTCTACTCTTCACTGGGTTATGCTAATGATATGTTGATGGTTACAATTGCCTTTGTTAGGAGATATTTAACAAAAATATTAATAATTCTTTATGATCATTTAAGATACTCCATAAATTGTTGTTGTTATTTGTAAAACTCTTGATTCTCAGAAGACAGATAGGTTGTTATAGTTGTTGATAGAATTGTTGTGTTACCACTACTTAGACTAACTCTTCCTGTGGCCTGAGGTTTTATGTATATGTATCTGTGTCTAAATTTTCTATTGTTAAACTTTCATCTATCAGAAAACCCAGGCACTTCCTTAAAAAGACTAAGGATTTTTTATAAACATTTGTCTTTCTGAGCCCTCTCAATTTTTTTCTTGGTATTTACCACACAGTTTTCAAGTGCTGACAGAAATAACTCTAGTACATGAGGCTTAATTTGCTACTTAATAAGTACTTGCTTTAATTTTATAAATCTTTTACATCTCTTGGGAAAATACAGCTCATTGATGAATAACTTTGGCACTTTTTCAGTGCTTTGAGTTCTTATAAGCTTTACATGACATCATTTTCAAACATGTAGTAATTTCTCCACCACCAATTTCACATTACATCTGCATGACATATACACCCTAAAATGAATACATTTCAGAGTATTTACATAGTATTATAACTCTCCTGTTTTTTGTAGTCAGGTTTATGTGCACTGAATAAATAACTGGTACGTTTTGTCTTAACCTGTTGCTTTGGATTTATAACATGCTAAAGCTCATAAACTCAATAGAGGAATCCAGATTCATGTGATAATCACAAGGTTGAAGATTCTTATGATCCTTGAATATGAAACAGTCCCTTTTGAAATGAAACAGGAATTTTCCCGAGTCTTCATGGTATGCACAAAACAATAACCTCCCTTTATATACAATTGTTTCCATCTAAATTTTTCTTTGTAGACCTTAAAAAAGCTTTGAGAAATCTTTTTTTTTTTTTGTCCTGCTGAGGAACATGGCCCAAGGAATTCAGGCCAGTTGCTACTTCCTCATCCATGGACAACAGAGGTCCATGTGGAAACATCTTGGCCTGGCCAGATTACAGTCTAGTTATCTCCTAAAATAATTTCTTCCATGAGTTAATTTCATCACATTGGTAGAAAACTGTCATGTGCTGTATGTAAGCTGCTTCTGTAAAATCAGCAGAATTGTTCCTTCCAGGTTCCATTCATACCACTTCTTGGAACTTAAATCTTGGTCCCATCATGGCAAATCGTTCCTACTTGGCAAGGTCATGTCCAGTTACTGAGTTGGGATTTTCTGGGCTCAAATGTTTCTGCTTTAAACCCTGAATCTGATTCTTTAATTAGATTTTAGACACCAATAAAAGAAAGCTACTAATGTTATCAGAATAACACTACAATGCGTCAATGGAATTACTTGTTAATTCACTTAAACACATTTGCAGAGTGGACATTGTTTTTGTTGTTTATCCAGACCCTCTTCTCTTGGCCTTGCTTTCCCCCACTATCTTCAGTACATAGTTTCAGAAAGAACCACTATGTTCACGTAGTATTTACCATGGAGAGAAAGTAGAATCATGAAATAGTTAGAAACAAGCGCGCAAAAGCCTCTGAACTTTGTGACGTTGGTAAATCAGCTTAAGTCTGTTTCCCCATTTGGAAAATTGAATAATAGTAGTAAAGCTGATCCTTGAACAACATGACTTGACCCTTGAACTGCATGACTCCATTTACACGCAGATTTTTTTCAGTAAGCACACTACAATATTGTAAATATATTGTTCTCTTCCTTATGATTTTCTTAATAGTATTCTCCATTCTCTAAGTTACTTTGTTGTAAGAATACTGCATATAATACATACAATATACAAAATATGTGTTAATCAACTGTGTTATTGGTGAGGCTTCTAGTTAATAGTAGTTTATTAGTAGTTAAGTTTTGGGGGATCAAAAGTTATACATGAATTTTTGACTATACATGGAGGTCGGCACCCCACCCCCTGCTTTGTTCAATGGTCAGCTGTACTTACCTTATAGGATTATTGCGAGAGAGAAACAGCCTTTGACCTTCAGAGGCAGGCCTGGCCCTCACCTCTCTTGTTGCCCATAAGCAATTTCACAGGATACCAACATCAGACAAGGTCACTGTGACCATGTTGAAGCAAGAAACAACAAAAGCACTCCATCATCGTGTCCGAATATCAAAAATCAACAAGCAAAATAAGAAAAAAAAATCAAAACGAAAATAATATTATCCAAACCACAAAAACGACCAAATGTCCTCTTTTTCTGGGAATCACTGGAATGACCACAGCTGCTTTACCAGGTACAGCTTTTGTTCTACTTCATTTGTCCTGCCATCTAGATAAAAATGATATAGAAGTCCAATCACAAAATGTTCTTGCCTCCGGACAACATCCAGTGCTGAGAGAAGCCCACTTTTCTTGTACCATCCCCAGAGTCCCCTGACACCAGGCCAGGCCCTACTGTATTAACTATGTTTCTAGTTTCTGTATCTGATGTTTTGCCTTCTGGGGCCTTGCTGCCTTGATTCCCGCTTTCTTTTTTCTTTTTTCTTTTTTTTTTAATGTTTTATTTATTTCTAGGAGAGAGAGACAGCGTGAGCAGGGGAGGGTCAGAGAGAGAGGGAGTCACAGACTGAAACAGGCTCCAGGCTCTGAGCTGGCAGTCAGCACAGAGCCCGACGCGGGGCTCGAACCCACGAACCGCGAGATCATGACCTAAGCGAAAGTCGGATGCTCAACCGACTAAGCCACCCAGGCGCCCCTGATCCCCGCTTTCATATATAAGCTAACCACTCCAGAGCCTATTTACACTTGTGAACCACAGACCCCTCGTTCTAATCTCCCTTTACCAGGAGCAGACAACTAAAGGCAGCCCCACACCCAGTGAAATCATTCAAAATCTCCTAAACCTAGTAAGCCCATTCCTTCCTGGAGAAACCACAATAAGAGCTTTTCCCTTTCCTCTCGCTCTCTGCCTGCCACCAGCCTCAATGTTCTATCCTGTGGCATGTCCCCTACTCTGGGGAACTGTACATAAAAAAAATATCTTTTAAATGGCAATTGTCTTCTGATCAGTCATCCTCACCAAAACTGGAATGAATTCAAAATCCCATGTACATTTTTAAATACCTGTAAGTTCTTGCCAGCCTCCTCCCACTAACACGTTCCACAGTTCTCCATGCCATGCGGTCTCTTGAATTTCAGTGAGCCATTAGGCCAAGTTCATTCTATGGCACATATGTTTTGTGTGGTCTTTGCCTGGAGGATGTTAATATGAGATTAAATGAAGTAAGTAATGCTTGTAAAGGTCAATGACTGAAAACCTTAAACACTTCAGTGATATTAAAAATGTGATCTAGTTCCCTTGCCCAAGGGTCATTGACCCAAGAGATGACCTTGGGGTGTTAGACCACCTTTTCCAAAGGAGAATCACCGAGGACAAAGCCCACAAACACAAAAGGAGTTGGTTATTCAGGTTTATTTTAGTCCAACCAGTCGGCCCCTCCCAAGCACCGAAAGAGTCCTCAGAAGAGCGCCCCATCGAGCCATCTCTCAGGGTTTATATAGGGAAAGGGGCGAAGCCGGTGTACGGAAGCAAGAATTTTGCGGTTAGAGGTGGGAGGTGGCTTAACAGTCGCTTGAACATGTTTGACCGTTCTAATCACAGTGTTCACTAGAGATTTACATCTCGGGGTGCTTGCTGCAGCCAGGAGGAGCTAGGTTGCTCAACCCCTGACCTTTTACCTGAATAGAGTTTGAGATCAAACAATAGTTGGTATGTCCTCATTTGCAAGCCCCTCACCTTTTGGCTCAAGGGAGTTTTTATAGGGAGATCCAGTGAGATTTCTCTTTAGACAAATGGACCTGCAACAAGTGAACTTCAGAAGTTACTGAACCTGTTTTGTCATTTTTTCTATTTAGGAACTAGAACTTGATGAGGTTTGGGGGTGACAGGAGGTCCGGAGCCGACGACCAACAAAGAATTCTCAAAGACGTCTTTGGTGCAAAAGGTGATTTCATTAAAGCGCAGGGACAGGACGCGTGAGCAGAAAGAGCTGCCCTAGACCCTGTGGAAAGACTGGAGATATATATATATATAAATATAAAATATATATATATTTATTTGTGATTTGGGGGAGGTACAGCCAAGGGGAAGTTTTCAATGAGATTTCCATATGCTAAAGAAGATTGACAGGATACTATTGTCAAGGTAAGGTTGTTTTCCCTAGCAAAGTACTAACATGAAAACAGTAGAGAGTTTCTGGAGAAATGTTTTACTCTGCTAGCCTCTAGTATCTGTCAGTGGGCTGCAGGTTATAAGGAAATTTAATTTTACCTGCCATTTCCTTCTGCCTTTGTTTCCCATATCATTATGGAGGAGAGATTTTGGGGCTCCAGGAAACCGAGTCTATAGGCTTCTGGAGATTAGGCTATTGATAAGATTTCCTTTTTCCTGTAGTTTACTAAGATATTTGTAAACTGATGGAGACCCATGTCCTGTATGACTATGATCTCTATCAGTTAGTTTTCTTTTTGTTCCTTTGTCCTTGAAGAGCCAGGAGTGCCTGAAGAATATCACACACATCCCACCTCAGGGAGGGTGGGAAGGGGTGTGTGCTAGTTTGTACTTTGTCCTCAGTCCACTCCCCTCCCCATCAGAACCCATCTACTATGATAGAGTAGAAAGCATTTAATATTCACAGAGAAGGGAGGGGGGAGCTAAGAGAATTAACTGAGTTCCCACCAATATCTGGTTTATACCCATTTCCTGAGTCTAGTGTCATCCCTTCCCTTGGATCCTGTGAGATACCCCAGGATCCTGATTAATCCCCATACTGTTTGCTTAAGGGAGACTAAATTTGTTACTCTCAGCCAAAACAAATCCTCATAGATGTAATTAACATAACAATTAATTATAATAAATTAATAGGGGTATCTGGGTGGTTCAGTGGGTTACATGCCTGACTCTTGATTTCGGCTCAGGTCATGATCTCATGGTTTGTGAAACTGAGCCCCCAGTTTGGCTCTACACTGACAGTGAGGAGCCTGCTTGGGATTCTCTCTCTCTCTCCTGCTCTTTCTCTGCCCTTCCTTTGCTTACTCTCTCTCTTTCTCTCTCCCCCTCTAAAACAAATAAATAAACTTTAAAAAATTAACTAATTAGTAAATCATATATTAAATTGGTAAGTTCATAAGCACCTTCCATATTACAAGGAATTGGTAAAAATTTTCTAGGTATGAGAAAATTTTCTTCGACATTTCTTCTTCTAATTTCTATGCCCTTCCATATCTGTGGAAACATCATATGGGCTCAGCATCATATGGACCTCCTGATGGTAGTTTTTTAATAGGACCCTTCAAGATCTTGTTATACTTACCACCAATATAAGAGCTCCGGGTGCTGGTGCTGCGGGTGGGGTAGGGGTGTGAGTGGGTGAGGCGGGGGGGGGGGGAGTGCTTCCTTCTTTTGCTCTCTGCTTGTTCTGGGCTGGGTAGCTCTGAATGGGGTATTTGTCTGAGTTTTTAAGCATCTGAGTCTTTTAAGGCTATGCTTTTTAAACATTTTCCCCACATGATCCCTAAACATTAAAATACAAAACTAAATCAACCAGATGACATAGCATAATTTTAAGGTGATGTAAAAAACTTATATGAGGATTTTATAAGTTGCAAAGATAGAATTCCTCCCGTGCTGTATATGTTGTGCTTTTAATGTATTTATGTATTTTCTTCAAAACTTTGGAGCCACACATTTAACTCATTCAGCTTTTGGACAGTGTTCTTCATTTTCCATAGGTCAGCCAAGGCCAGTGCTCATGCCAGACCAGTCAGCCAAATAAAAGCGCAGGGGTTTGGGGGTCAGAAAGTTTTAATTTCCTTTTCCCCCTAAAATCAACAAACATGGTATAATATCTTTCTTTTTAACATTCATCTCACTCCTGAATTCTAAGGTAGATGGAGGCTGGCTGTGTTTGTCACAGTGAAAGACGACTCAGGGTGTTTCGGCCAAGTTCTTTCCTCAGCAGCTCCAGGACTCCCTCAGGAGAATTCTCTTCTTGAATCTTCTCCACTGCCACCCCCTCTCCCTAACCAGGAAGAAAGCAGCATTTTAAGATTCATAGAAGAGATATTGAAACGCCCAGAGTTCGAGAGAACCCCAAAATCAGACCACCAGAGACCAGAGTCAAAGCCAATCAGCAAGGGTTGTTTATTTGCAGGTTCGAACCCGGACCTCCGCGCACTCGTTGCCAGTCACGCTAAGAGGCCCTGAACAAAGCCTTTGCAGTCTTTTTATAGACAAAAGTAAACAAGTCATGGGGAGGGACAGGAGATTTCCATGGTTACAAGTTTGCCATTGGTTAACATTTAAATGTGAACATATACCATATCTGATTGGTTCCCGCCATCAGGTTTTTGGCGGGATCCAATTACAACATTTGGGATACCTTTGAATTCAGCCTATCATAGAGCGAGTCTAAAGTCTTGTTTGGTGACTAACAGGTTAACATCTCTCTCTCCAGGCCCTTCCCTCAGCAAGGTGGGGGGTAGCCGCTGGCCTTTTCGGATTGGCTTCCGCCAAGGTGGGGTGATGGGGTGACAGGGGGAACATGAAGCTAGTCGCTTGGGCAATCCGGTGGCGGGAAAGCAAGCCTTAAGCATTGTTACAGAAGCGGAAAGAGCTGGTTAGGTATTAGCTTCCCGTAGCGCAAGCACTTGTTCAGAAGCGGAAAAGCTGGTTAAGTTTTTGGTTTAGTTTATCTAGGCCTCTCAATATGCCTTTCTCCGCTTCCTTCCCCCTCTTCTTCTTGTTTTAAATGTATATATATATTTTTTTATTGAAAGCATATTGGTTTCAGTTAGGGGTATCGTTGCAGGATTTTTCACCACAACACCTGAGATTCATTGTCTCACCGCCTGGAAGACTGAAGAGGTGGACACAAAACGAGCAGCAGGCAAACGTTTATTAGGATATAAGATTAGAAAGGAAGAAGAGCAGGAAAGCTCTCTTTACAGAGAAGGAACATTGCAAAGTGAATGCTGAGGACTAGAGGCAAAGGACCTTGCTTTGTAAGGTTCTGGTCAGCCCTCCCCCATCCCTCCCCCTTCCCTCCCCCTTGTTCCTCCTCAGGTTCTACCCATGTTGGCTGGATAGCTCTGGGTGCTGGGGTGTCCTTCCTGACTGACTCACTTCCATTTATGAGGGGTGGTCTATGGCCATACTTAGGCCTTTTGTCAAATTCCTGAGGGGAAACCTGAGGGGGAGTAGGTGGGGTCTGTTACATTCTTAAGAGGAACCTTATGCCTGAGGGGGTTTGTTGTCATCAGATGCTCCCAGCACTGTTCCAAAATATGTGTTTTTCCCCGCCCAGGGACCTTAGGCCCTAATCTTTCCCTCTCTGCCTACTGAATCCTACTTCTATAGTAGTATGACAACCATAAATGCCTTTCCTTTGTTGTAAGATAGAGAAACATGACCCTGAACAGTTGGGAGGAAGAGGAAGAAGTGGCAGAGGAGACACAAACATATTTAGAAAGATAGATTTTTAGAAGAATAAAAATTAAAATTTGAGGATCTAGGAAATGGTTCCTTCAGACTACTCAGTCTGTGTGGCCTATGGAAATCATCAGGTCTCCCCAGATATAGGTGTCCCCTTGTGAAATATCAGTGCTGTTGCCTAAGGCAGCAATGCCCCAGGTTTAGAGACCAGCAGAATTTTCCAGAAGGCTGGCTTACAGCCAGCTGTCAGCTCCACCCTCGAGATTTTGATTTTGTGGTTCTCTCTCAGCTCTGCCCCAGGAATATGCATTTCAGCCAGCCTCCTCAGTGGATTGGGATGTTCCAGGCCATCTGCAACTCTCAGGAACACCTTTAAGAACCCGATTAGCAGAATCTCGCACAGAGCTATAGACATGCAGATCACAGCCTCAGAATCAGAAGACTTAGGGGTGGCATTTGTAATAAGGAAAAATTAAAATAAAAAATGAGAGGTGTAATTCTCCCTGTTGAAATAAGGGAAGAGACTCCTCTCCCTTTTTCTCAGAAATTTACTTTAGAAAAACTTGTAATTGTTGGTAGTTTCTTCTCTCTTTGAAATGTATATAAGTCCTTTGAAAACCAGATAGGCCTTTGTCAGCCTGATGACCCATGAATGCCGTCCTCAAGGCCCTGGGAGGCATCTCTTTGAAATGTAAACACAAGGAATCTGCTCCCTCTATCTCTCAGTTTCTGTGGGAGGCGGGGTGCCGGCTGAAGGTGCAAAATATCTGTCCTAAAGGTGTGAGGATTTGTTTCTCCACTAGATAAAGCCAATCAGCTAATACAGACCTGTAGGCAGAATGCCCAGAAAAAGAAAGAAGGCAACACATAGCTTTCTTGACATAAGAAAAGTCATTTTAGGCCCGCAGCCGTCTTGTGAAAGAATTTAAGAGCAAAGAGCCTCTATCACGCCAGGAGATTAGCCTAATCACGTGCAGAAGTGAAGACTGACCCGCGGGTACTCTAGAGTCACCCTTGCCGGAAACACCCCTTTGAGTACTCAGATACGGGACCACCCGGAGCCAGAAAAGTAATGAGGCGGCTTCTGGCAGGTCCTCCCGATTTTGACCTGGACTCAGTCACCTTAAGATGAGCCTTGCCCCAGTTCTAAGCTGTATTCCCCCTTACACAAGCCCCTTCATGGATGCGTACACACCCTTAGCTTAAAGTCTCCCCACTTTTGTTATTGCAGAGACACTGCTTTGGGAAGTCTCCCCCGTGTCCTTTCTTTATTGCAGGTAAAACCCTTCCTTTCCCTATCTTTGGCTGTGTCTTTTGGCTTGACATTCACCAAGAGGCAAGCCCAGCGTCAGGTAAGCACTTCACTTGGCATGTGAGTCAAGGATAAACTATGTGTAAAGAATGATGCTGTCCCCTTACTCAAGGACTAGTTATTTTTTATCTTGAGAACCTCTCTGTAATGGGTTCTATCTGCGCAGCCGTATAAGGGGGTGAGATTTCTTTCTGTCTTTGCCATCTCTTAGCAGAGTGCCTGTGATATGTATCACATTCAGGCTTAATGCTCATTCACTAATTGTGAGAAGTAAGGGAGATGACTCACTTTCAGAAATGCCAAATAAAAGCGTGCTGTCTAGTTAACAGTAGGTTTACAATCTATTGGAAATATATGTGAACCCGCCACCTCTCACAATGGAGTCCCAAACCCTTGGACACTTCACTTCCCGGTTCTTCTTCCCCTCTCCCTTTTGCAGGATTATTTTCATGGGCTTTGCAATAGGCATGCGCCAAAAAACAAAGGAGGATTGAAAGTGTCTGGTCACCTTAGGAATTGAACATTTGTTCCACTCAGACTACTTTTTGCTTTACGTGTGCGGAGGCGATGTCCAGGTAAGGCTGGAACCTCTGTAGTGCTCGGCCAACGAGGAACCAGGGGACGGACTTGCGCACTAGGAGATAAATTGCCTGCTATTGTTGCCGAATCTTGTCTGGATCACTGGTGGAAAAACCAAGCCGCACTCAGAGATCTCGGAAGGGAGGAGATTTATTTTCCACTGGTGGGCTCAGAGAAGATCATTCTCCAGAGGTCTGAGCCCCAGCATCAGCAGAGGGAATAATTTATAGCCTTCCGCAGGCTGTTTCTTCCGCAGTCCCCATTAATGTATGCGAGGAGCAGGGTGGGAAGAAGAACCCGGAAGAGGGAGCCTTTGATCGGGGACAGGCATTTCTTTATCAGTCCTGTCGGCCATCTTATAACAGATTTTGCCCTATCACTGTAACTGCCCAGAGTGTGCCTGTCCCTCAGACACCCACTCTTGCAAGAATGTTGATTAAAGCCTCGTTTCACTGTGCTCTGAGTCTCTCAGCATCAGTCCTTCGATTGGGTCAGTGGGCTTATTTCTCACACTGATGATGCACCCAGGCTGGGTCCAAGGATTCAAGTTGGTGTGTGTGGGGGAGGGTCTCCCATAAGTCCAATAAGAGGTCCTTGGCTTTGCAAAGGATAGAAATTAAATGTAAGCCGAGAGGAAGTGAGAGCAGAGTTTATTGAAGACATAGAGAGCAGATACCGAATGTCTGGGAGACTCGGAAAGGAAAACAGAGTCTTGTCTTTGCTTGGGGTCTAGGCCTTTTACTGAGGATTGTGCATCTGTGTACAAGTCTTCTCAGGCATCCAGGAACAAAGGCGAGTGTTTAGGTGTCGTCCATAAGTTACTTATGCCCAGAGCCAGGGGCCTTGGTGAGTCAGTCGTCTTGAAAACCTCATCACTCCTTAGACGTTGTCTATTGTGCTGAAGGACACCCAAAAATCATGAAGTCCTTGACCTTTACAAAGAGGACATATGTGATCTGTTCTATAAGACGTGTGTAAGGCAGGGTTATAGGTCCTATCAGAAATAACAGCAGAAAAAGTAGTGAAAAGAACAATTTTTCATGGGGTTTCTTTATTTTCCATGTCTCAGTAATACAGCTGTTTTCTATCTCTACTATCTTTGTGGAGAGATTTTTTTCTAGATTGAGAGAAGATTTTTTTTAATGCTATTCCTCCAACAGAGGAAAATTATCTTTATTACGGGTTCCTCAGGGTAAGTAGGGAGACTGACCCTAGGGTAGAACCCGCAGCTCTGGTGAAGCAATTTTGCAAAACATCAGGAGCAATTTCTTTCACATGCCCTGTTGCCATATGAGATACAGATATCCTGTCTGTCAAATGTTTCAAGGTTCACAATTCCTGTGCAATAATTGCTGTACTCAAGTATTAAAGAGAGAACACAAGAAAGATTGAACGAATGTGGATCATGTATGCTTGGATAGATCTTTATCCTGGGACCTTTTGCATCAGCTACCTTCCTATCCCAATGAACTCTCTGGACCACCCAGAGGAAACCCCCATGTGCAGTTGTAGAGTGGATCTGTGTAGGACACAGGTCATGGTAATAGTGGAACTGGGTGCAGTGGAACTTTGTGGATACACCTTAGTGTTAGAGTGAAGCTTTGCAGATGCCCAGCTCGAGGTTTGAACCTCACATCCACCACCCCCTGGTAAGATGTTAGTCATTTGATTTAACTGTGTGCCTCAGTTCACAGAACACGGCAATTGCAGTACTGTAGTGTTGCAGGATTTTTTACGTCAGTCCCCGGGGCTCATTGTCTCACCGCTTTGAAGAATGAAGAGGTGGACACAGTAAAATGAGCAGCGGGCAAACGTTTATTAGAGTATAAAATCAGAAAGGAAGAATAGTATGAAAGCTCTCTTGACAGAGAGGGTGCATTTGCAGTGCCCCTGAGTAGAAGTAAGGGTCTTTGTTTTATAAGGTTCTAGTCACCCCCCCTTCCCCTCCCTCTTGTTCCTTCTCAGGTTCTATTCTTACTGGCTTGATAACTCTAGGTGCTGGGGTGTCCATTCCTGATTAGTTCAACTCCATTGTGTGAGGAGGAGTCAGACTATGGTCATACTGTCCCTCAGATAACAGAAGTTTTATGGTTTACTTATTTCAGTTAGGTATTTTGATTGTCACATTCCTGAGGGGAACCTGAGGGGGAGCAGGTGTGGTCCGTTACATTCTTTTTTTTTTTTTTTTAATTTATTTCTAGGAGAGAGAAACAGCGTGAGCAGGGAGGGTCAGAGAGAGGGGAGGCACAGAATCTGAAACAGGCTCCAGGCTCTGAGCTGGCAGTCAGCACAGAGCCCGACGCAGGGCTCAAACCTGAACCGTGAGATCATGACCTAAGCAAAGTCAGACGCTTAACCGACTAAGCCACTCAGGCGCCCCAGATTCTTTTTTTTTTTTTTTAATGTTTTTTTTTTTTAATTTATTTCTAGGAGAGAGAGAGAGAGAGACAGCGTGAGCAGAGGAGGGTCAGAGAGAGAGGGAGTCACAGACTGAACAGGCTCCAGGCTCTGAGCTGGCAGTCAGCACAGAGCCCGACGGGCTCGAACCCAGAACTGCGAGATCATGACCTAAGCGAAAGTCAGACGCTTAACAGACTAAGCCACCCAGGCGCCCTTTTTTTTTTTTTAATTTTTTAATGTTTTTTTTTTTATTTCTAGGAGAGAGAGAGAGAGAGAGACAACGTGAGCAAGGAAGGGTCAGAGAGAGAGGGTCAGGCACCCCAGATTCTTAAGAGGAACCTTATATGTGAGGGGTTTGCTGTGGTCAGACACTCCCAGCACTGTTCCAAAATATGTGTTTCTCCCCACCCAGGGACCCCAGGTCCTAACCTTTCCCTCTCTCTCTATTTTATTGTATCTTTTCCTACCATAGTAGGAGAGGGAAACTTCTCCCGTCTTCCCTTCTATGTTCTTTGGCCTAATAATGAAATCGCCATAAGACAGATTAACAGGAGAAAAACAAATTTAAAGAGTACATACAGGAGCCCCACATGAGTGGCTCCCCGACAGTCAAGCAGTTGAGGCTTATATACCACTGTGAGCTAAGAAGAGAGTAGAAGGGGTGGGAAGAGCAAATGCTTGATGAACAGATGTTTGTCACACCAGGCAGAGACAGTGAGACACAGAGAAAGATTGGAACACACAGACCCCTCTGACTCCCCCAACTCACCACACCTCCCCCTCACTCCGTGACTCTTGCTGGTGATTGTGCTCCGCCCGGCGCAGGTCCTTGATCTACATTGTTAGGAATGAAGGAGGGGGTAAAAAGCCCATCCTGAGTCTTTTGGGTCTTGACTGTCCTCAGCTCAAAATAATCCACATGCCAAAAGTGGCCCACTATGAAGAGGCTCATTCTGAACCTCTTCTGTCCCATCCAAGAGGACTATTGTTAGGTTCAGATGAGACAGACACATATCACACAGTAGCTTTGGCAAGAGCCAAGACTGATGAGCCAGCGCCCAGCATCCTTTTCTTTTTTTTAAATTGATGCATAATTGACATATAACATATGTTAGTTCTAAATGTACATCATATTTGTATACATTGTAAAATGATCACCATGATAAGACCAGTTCACATCTATCACCATATATTATTCAGAATTGTTTGTAATGAGGACTATTAAGATCTACTCTCTTAGCAACCTTCAAGTATATAACACAGTGTTAACTGTAGTCACAATACTGTACATTATATCCCCAGAACTTGTTCATCTTACAATTGGAAGTTTGTACTTTTTGACCCCCTTCACCCATTTTGCCCGCTGCTACCCCCTACCACTGGTAACCATCCATTTTCTATAGATGTGAGCTTGGGATTTTAATTTTTTTTAATAGTTTACTTATTTTTGAGACAGAGACAGAGCACGAGTGGGGTAGGGGCAGAGAGAGAGGGAGACACAGAATCCAAAACAGGCTCCAGGCTCTGAGCTGTCAGCACAGAACCCGACCTGGGCTTGAACCCACGAACTCTGAGATCATGACCTGAACTCAAGTCAGATGCTCAACTGACTGAGCCACCCAGGTGCCCCAGGATTTTAAATCAGAGCATACACAGTCAGTGCCTGGCATTCCTGGCTTGAATCTGGACCCTTTCACAGGTTTGACATCAATGGTGTCCCATATGGGTCAAATGTCCCATACTCAAGGACCCCAGGGCTCTCTGCCCACCTCTTAAACCCACTGTCCATTGTACTTCCTATTCCAAGGAATCACACATTCCCACTTACTCCCATTCTTCTGCTGTCTGAAACCATCAACTTGTTTTTGGTTGTCAACGTCCATTTCTGGTTCTGTGTCTTCACCCACTGAGGGCTCTTTATCTTCTCACTAATGAAGGGTGGAGGAAGACCTATAGAATTTACCGAATGGGGGCACCTGGGTGGCTCAGGTGGTCAGGCATCTGACTTCAGCTCGGTTCAGGATCTCATGGTTCATTGGTTCAAGCCCCGCATTGGGCTCTGTGCTGACAGCTCAGAGCCTAGAGCCTGCTTCAGACTCTGTGTCTCCCTCTCTGCTCGTCTGCTGATCATGCTCTCTGTCTCTGTCTCTCAAAATAATAAATGTTAAAGTATAAATAAATAAATAAATAAAAGAATTTACTGAACAAATTTCAGGATAAAAATCCTAACACTGCTTTACAAACCTAAATTAAAAATCTCAAAGTGTATTGTATATTCTGAGGTACAAATTTAATAAATAGCAAGGCAGAATAAGTCACCAGGATTTTTGAGTACTAAATAGCAACTTACAGTCTCTTGAGAATTCATTTAATTTAGCACTTTCTAATACAATATATATGGGTTTTATTATTAAACTCAGTTGCAATTTCATTTAAGATTGTGTCATTTTACATGTACTGTTTAAAATGGCTAAATGTCCAGTTTGTATTTCTCATAAACTCTAATTATATTTTAAGGAGTATACAGGCAAAAATAAATTTTAACTTCCATCTTTACTATAAAATCAATTAAAGAAATTCAAAAATACTAATGAAAATTTTGCAAATAATACACTTGTGCAAATAGAGACCAAAAGCCTCTGTAGCTAAATGTTTAATCCTTAGTTTCCCCACAACAGTGTTCTATCAGTAAGGATAAGAGAGGTGTTCATGAATCCATCCATCCATCCATCCATCCATCCATTCATCCATCCATCCATCCATCTGGTTATTCATTCAGTAAATCAGTCACTAATTGAAACTTAACATCACCTGCTTTTGAGATTCTAAAAGGATTCTAAAAGGATTAACATTATGAGATTGTCCTTACAAAGTTTAAGAGAGAAGATAAGACATGATGCAACAGAGGAAGAATAGATTTCTCTAATCTTGGAGGTAACATTTGGGAAGATAGAGATTATCCTTAAAGGAGATAGAAGGACAGACAGAAAAAAGCATGGACTTTGAAACCAAAAGACCTGGGTTAATTTCTTGTGCTACTCTTTAGTAGCTGTGTGACCCAGGGCAGCCTGCTTAAATCGTCTAAGCTTTAATTACCTTGCCTATAAAATGGAAGCTGTTATAGCATTAGCACACAACCTTGTTCTGAGGATTAATTGAGTTAAAATCAGTAAATCACACTACTTTGCATACAGTAGGTCTCAAAAAATTCCAGTTTCACTCCATTCATCTGATTTCTCTTAGTTTGCATCAATTTTTTAAGAATATTTAAACCTCTTGGGGTGCCTGGGTGGCTCAGTTGGTTGAGCGTCCAACTTTGGCCAAGGTCGTCATCTCACAGTTTGTGGGTTCAAGCCCTGTGCTGACAGCTTGGAGCTCAGGCTGGAGATCAGGCTCTTCGCTGACAGCTTGGAGCCTGGAGCCTGCTTTGGAATGTTTCCCTTTCTCTTTTTCTCACCTCTGCTTGTGCATGTGCTCTCTCTCTCTCTCAAAAATGAATAAATGTTTAAAAATTTTTAAATATTTAACCTCTGGATTAATCCATTTATTCAGTCATGTAAACATTCAGTGAACACATACAATATGGCTGGCACTGGGATAGGTGCTGGGGATCCAAAGATGAATAATTCAAAGTTCCTGCTGGGTATAATCATTGACTAGAAGAGAAAGACCCATAAATAAATCCATAGGGTAGAGGATACAAGAGGGGAAAGGCTCCGGGGGTCCAGAAAAGAACGCATTCCCTGTGCCCTTAAAGGTGGGAGAGGAGGGTTCAGATATATGGCTGCCTTGGCAACTGGTACTCAGTAAGTGTATCCAAAGGGAGACTTTTTCCAAGCAAGTAGTCCTAGAAATTCTTTTAAAAAATCCTCCCATTTATTAGACACTAATGAAAAATGATAAAGAAGGCAAAATGGTTGCCAACAGGGGGAGGCAGAATTGTGAAGTCCAAGTGCCTGGGTCCATATCTGTGCTCTATCCTGTATTAACTGTCTGCAGGTTATTATTATTATTATTATTTTGGTGGGGGGAGCGCAATTGGAGGAGGCAGAAAGGGGGATTGCAGAGATTGTGAAGCGAGCTCTGCGCTGACCAGCTGATGGCAGTGAGCCCAAAGTGGGGCTCAAACTCACAAACCCCGAGATCATGACCTGAGCCACAGTCAGATGCTCAACCAGCTGAGCCACCCAGGCGCTTCTGTCTGCAGGTTATTTAGCCTCTCTAAGCATCCAGTTCCTCATATGAGGATAATAACTGCATCTATCTCACTGACTCTTAAATGAAAACAAAAAATTATGTAAAACACTGAATTCTGTGGCTGGAACATGTTAAATATTTAATATCAGCTGCTATTATTACTTGCCTAGGCATTCTTGCAAACATTAAAATAGGTGTTTTTCTTTTTAAAAGGGCATGCTCCAATTATAATGGCACAAATAAAAAGGGCTGTTCGGTCCTATGACCTAGGAGCTCTCCCGCTTACCCATTCCCCCTGTCATCTTGCTGCTTTGGGGGATCTGGTGTGGCCCCAAGAGGAACCGGCAAGTAGACGCTACTGTTGCATCTCATCATAATTTCACACATGGGCAAACAGTTTCCCCTCCAGAAAGCGGGGAAACTGTCTGCACCTCGGAATGTCTCAGAGGATGAGGATGATCCTCTGGAAGTGCCTTTGAAGGACATAATTGAGTTCATTCAAAGTTTAATTATGATCATTCTGAGCCCTAACTGATTTCCCAAGATCCTTTATAAACATAAGCTTTTTTTTGAGCTTAAATACGTTTACCTTTTACCCTCTCCTACCACTATGCCTAATACATAAAAGATGCCCTCAAATGATGGTTAAGTTGTTAAATAAAATTGTAGGTACCAAATGCCACCTGTACTGAAGCCGTGTTCGGGAATAATTTATTAAAATTTTTAAATCACTTTTTAAGTTAGAGGGTGTGAATGCAAACACTTCAGTCTTTGGCGCCAACTGGGTATTTGATTTCACGGCTTTGTTTTCGCGTTCCCAGTTACCTGGACGTGGGCACAGACCACAGACGCACACATATTTGTTCTTTGTTATTCTAACAGCACCTGGTGCACCCGCTTGAGGTTTGGCTTTGCTTTTTGATGTCACGCAGTCGGCTTGGGGGCTTAGGGATTTCCGTGTGACACTGAGCTCAGTGGCAATGGGGAAAGATGCCAAAGTCTTAACTGGTGCATAATCCTCCGTTTCCTCCTCTCAGGAACACACATAATTCAAGGATTTAGAGAGGCCGCCACACCTTTCTTCTGCATTAGGCTGCAATTCATCTTTGGAGCAAAGGGATTCCAAATTTGCAAAGGTCAAACCACTCGGAAGCCGCCTTGGCACCCAACGGAATGATTCTGTGTCCCAGGGGCATCTACCCCCGATCAGAGCCCTCTCGGCGCAGGATCCAGGTCGGTCCCTGACTGCACAGGCTTTTCTTGGCACCTACAGCAAAGGCTTCGGGGCGTTTCCATTTGTCACTTGCCAAAAGGCTGCAGCCAGTGTGCTGTCCAAGTGTCGGGCTTGAAAGCGGTCCAGCGCGGTGTTCTGTGGCTTTGAGGTTTGCCCTCACTCGCACTCGCCGTGTGTGGGAAGTTCCCCTGGGAAATGAGGCGAGGCTCTGCACGCAGGGCTTATCAAAGATCTTCCGCTGGGCCGCAAATGGAAAGCAGCCAGGCTCTGGGAGGAGGCTTACAACTTGCCAATTATTTTCCAGGGCCCTTTGGTGTGTTACTTTCTTCCCGTTCTCAAGTCTGAATGTAGCAAGGTGATTTCCTTTTCCTCTTCTTCTTCCTTTTACTTCCTTTCCCTTCCTTTTCTGTTTTTATGCCACAGAATTGGAAGTGCCAATTTTGTATTTCCTGATTGCATTCCCCTTGCAGAAATGTGCGATATAACCTCTCCAATCTGGTAGTGTGAATACTTAACTTACTCCATTCCCCACTCCCCTCCATGTTCAGGGTTTTATTTCTGCTTAGCAACTAGTTTATAATGTCTTTTATTAAGATTGGAAACCTAATTTTGTACATATTTGAAGCCCAAACCTGTTAAGTCGATAGATCCCTTGAAAATGGTGTTTGCCAGGTGTGCAATCACAGTGAATGTGCAAAAATGTTGCCCAGTTAGTTTTTAAAGCTTAACTTAAAACAGGCTGAGGGACTAGCTTTTTAAGTAGAGAAAAATGACTCCCTAGACATTATAAGAAATACGGAAAATGCATGAAATGAGTGAGAAATAAAATTATGAGGATTATATCCACAGGAAAGGTATCAAAGGAGAGACACTGAAAGGAAAGAAGAAAATGAAGATTTTACAATGTAAATAGTAGCAGGTTCCAGTCGTGGAGAAAATCAGAGGCTGCTCAGCTCACCCCTGCCCTTGTGTGTCCCTGGGTTCCCTCCATCCTGAGTCAGTCACCACCTCCCCTGTGTGTCTGCACACGACCACCTCCTCCTTGTGTGTCTGTAGACCTTCATGAGTATGATTAGTTATTTCACACTGTCATCATGATTTAACTGTCTCTCCCATAAGACTATAAGCTCATCAGGGGCAGAAATCATGACAAGTGTCTAGGACACTAAAGGTTAGTCATAGAAAGGAGTAATAGTGTCTGATGGACATGACTCCCTTCAAGGGGGTCAGGGATGTGCTACTCTGGCAGCTGGAAGTGCTGTCAGTTGATAGCCTTCAGCTTTCAGCCTTTCAGGGATGGCCTCAGCTGCGGACAGCTGCCTTGCTCCAGGTCACACCCTTCCAGGGGCCAAACATCTCCAGTGACTGGGGCCCACCATCCCAGCCTAGCTTGGGGCAACTGTGGAATATAGCTCTAGCTTCAGAGCTCCTCCATGGGCTTGGCCAGGCTCTCAGTGGCCTGCATTGGCAGTGGACTTTTCTCTCTGTACACTCCTATGTCGCCTCTTGCTTCCACGGGTGTTTGGCCCAAGGTCACTGGCTAATGAACACTCTATACACGAAATCCCATCTGAGTCTGCTTCTTGGAGAACCCTACCTGCAACCCCATTTTGCTGAGGATGATAAGCAATTCAGGCAAGGGGTAGAGAATTTAGGCGGAAGTATTAAAAAAAATTTTTTTTAATGTTTTTATTTATTTCTAGGAGAGAGAGAGAGAGAGACAGCGTGAGCAGGGGAGGGTCAGAGAGAGAGGGAGTCACAAACTCTGAAACAGGCTCCAGGCTCTGAGCTGGCAGTCAGCACAGAGCCCGATGCGGGGCTCGAACCCACGAACCGCGAGATCATGACCTAAGGGAAAGTCGGACGCTTAACCGACTGAGCCCCCAGGCGTCCCTAGGCGGAAGTATTTTAATATCATAAATGATGTGGAGCTCTAAAGGAGAATAAAGAGATATAACCCCCACCCCCCAATCATTGTGGTCTGGTGGGAAGAATAATTGCTGGGAGTTCTCAGACCTGGTGCCTATGTGGGCTCTGCCAAGAGCTGAATGCATGACCTTGGGACAGTCCTGGCAACCCACGGGCCTCCCTTCTCTTCTACAAAGGGAAGAGAGTTGGAAAAGAATATTCCCTTAGTACCTCCCTCCTCTGCCCTTCCATCAGCCTGGATTAGAAGCTCTAAGAACATTTAGTGCAATTTTGACTGTAACCACCAGTTTTCCAAAGATGACCTTGAAACTGTAAATCCCGGAGACAAAGGCTCAAGGAAAAGAAAATGTGCCATTCAGCGTTCAAGGCGGTGATCTCACATCCCTCCGAGTCTGTCATTTTGACAACTCACAGACGTGTGAGGAAGACATTCCTTTGATGGCTGCTTGTCTAGAGATAACTGTGCTTTTCAAAGGAAGGTGAGGGAACAAGGAGGGCCTGGGTTTGGCAGACAGTGGAAATCAGAATGCAAACACCGTGGGGAGTAAATCAGACAGACAAAAACGCAATCATTGACAGTGGAGATGAAGAGCCTGACAAAGAGGAACATTTTGTAGTCACAAGAGTAAAGCTTATTGCAAATCGAGAAGTTTGGCCCAAAATGAAAAGTTGGAATCTTACTTCGTTTATTTCATTTCGTTTGGTTCCATTTTGTTTGCCTTCAGTTAAAGCAAATAGTCATTCATCAAATAATTACACGCCCATTTTTGTCAGGTACGCTGCTTCGATGCAGTCAGAAAGGGGAACAAAATAATTAAGGAAGTGGCTAACAGAGTAGAGGAGTAACAAACCAGCTCCCAAGGTAGGAACCAGGGAGCAACTCCCCAGCCCCCCCCCGCCCCCGCCCCCCCCCCCGCCCCTGCCCCCGGGCCCTGACAGCAGCAAGAGAGAGGCTTTCCCAGCATCCAAGCTTCCCAGCCTTTTCGTCCTGTGAAGCCTCAACTTTCCAGGAGAAAAGGTAAAGGGACTACCTTGTGTTATCTATCCTTGGCTGGAAGGATAGGAAGGACCCCTTGACTGAGGATGGGGAGGGGCCATTCCCCAAAAGAAATCAAGTTTCTGTAGCCAAAAACAAAGGACAAAGGATGGCCAGCAAAACATTCAGAAAGTCACCCCCCGCCCCCCTGCATTGCTGTAGCAATGGCTTGCGTTGGTGAGAGGCACAGAGAGGAGCCCTGCTCACCGGGAGCATGGAGCCTAGTAAGAAAGTGCAACAAGGTATGACAGACACCGTTGGTTAGTGACCTTATAGCCATTCCCCGCCTTGTTTTTTTTTTTTTTAATTTTTTAAAAAGTTTACTTCTGAGGGAGAGAGAAAGCGTGAGAAGGGAAGGGTCAGAGAGAGGGAGATACAGAATCCGAAACAGGCTCCAGTCTCTGAGCTAGCTGTAAGCACAGAGCCCGATGTGTGGCTTGAACCCATGAACCGTGAGGTCATCACCTAAGCCTAAGTCAAAGGCTTAACCGACTGAGCCCCCTGCCTTGTTTTTTTCTAGCTCTACTACATAGCTTGATAAAGTGAAGTAAGTACTCACTTTCCCAGAGTCCCTTGCAGCGAGGAATGGCTAAGTGGCATAGTTTTAGCCAGTATGTATAAGCAGAAGCCCGCTAGAGGGCTGAGGGAGAAATCCTTTGTTTTCTGTGATAAAAGAGACAGATGCATCCGGTACAGTCCTTTCCCCCCATTTCCTGTTTGAGACGTGATGTCTGGTGCTACATCCATGAGTATGAAACACCAAATAAAATAGTGGAGAAGAATGAACAAGCCTCATAATTAAGGGGCTTCCTTGTTATTTGTAAGCCCCTTTGCTATTTGTAGCTGAATGCATTTCTTTTTTACTTCTTTTTTAATTTTTTTAAATGTTTATTTATTTATTTTTTGAGAGAGAGGAAGAGAGAGAGTGCATATGCTCATGAGTGGAGGAGGAGCAGAGAGAGAAGGAGAGGAAGAATCCCAGGCAGGCTCCATGCTGTCAGCACAGAGCCTAACTCCAGGCTCAAACTCAAAACTGTGAGATCATGACCTGATTGAAATCAAGAGTCAGTCGTGTAACCAACTGAGCTGCTCAGGAGCCCTTTGTTGAAGGCACTTCTAACTGATACATAGGTCATGTTATTTAAACTATGGAGTCAGGGATGGAATCCCTGAGGCAGTGAATGCGATATAAAAAGCCGTTATCCTGACGTGCACTGGAAGGAAGGCCGAGCACTCCACGTGGCCGAGGAGTAAGAACATCTCTGCCCACTTCCTACATGATGCATGTCGCCTGGGCCAGCCTAACTTGTCTGAGCCCTGTTTCATCCCACAGAAGCCACCTTCCCCTGTCTTCCCCAACTTGGGAAAATATGGTCTTTTTTTATTCAAGGAAAAGCCCTCTACTGTGGCCTGATGCAATTCTCTCCCAGGAATCTACTGATTATTATTCTGTTTTATAATCTCTCCCTCGCTACTGGCCCCATCCCCGCAGACTGCCTTCATTCTCAAGTCTCTCATATTTCTTTCAGCTACTGTACTGTTTGTCTTTTTTCCCCTTGAATATTTTATTCTTTTGGAATTAACTTCCTCACTCCTCTGTAACTCTCTCCCTTGGTACTGTGAGTCAGCGACACTCTACCGCTGTGTGGAACTGTTCTGAGAAACGTCACAGTGTCACTAGAAGGTAATTTCTATGAATGCAGGGACCTTCTCTCTTTTGTTCCCCGCAGGGTGTCCTGGCTCCAGAGTAGGACGAGGAGCACAATACTTGCTCAAGAAATAAATGTCTCCCTGATCATCAAAGCAAATGAATCCTGCCTGTTTTATCTCACTTGACTTCATAGGACCTTTGTCATTTTTGACCACTTCCATGGTGAAACCCACTCCTCTTAGTTTTTGTAACTTAATTATGTTTACTTATCTTTGAAGTTGTTACTATGGAAAAATTTCATTAATGGATATAAAAAGAAGAAAAATAAAATAATGATGGTCCAGGTACCCAACGCCCAGCTTCAACTCATGGCCAATCTTGTTTCATATAAACTTTCACTCCTCTCTCACATTCATTTGAAACAACCCCAGATATCATTCTATTTCACCCATAAATATTTCAGATTTCATTACCAGAAGAAAGGTAATCTTTTAAGAAGCATAATCTCTATACTGTCATTACACATAAGAAATAACGATTCCTTGGGGCACCTGGGTGCCTCAGTTCATTAAGCATCTGACTCTTGGTTTCAGCCTAGGTCACAAACTTGCAGTTTTGTGAGTTAGAGCCCCGTGCAGTGTGGAACCTGCTTGGGATTCTCTATCTTTTCCTCTCTTTGCCCCTCCTCTACTTGTACTGTCTCTGTCTCTCCCAAAAATAAATAAATAACTTAAATATTTCCTTAATATCATCAACTTCATTCTTTCTTGATTTTGTTTTGAGCTCTCTGATGATGATGATGATGATGATGATGATGATGATGATTTTGAGGCTGGGATGTCTTTCTGTTTTTGTTTCTATTACTTGGACTTTATCTACCTGGTAAATTGGGGAATTAGAATGAGGCCTGGTCAGGTTTTCTGAGCTCTTTCTAGAAGCAAACTGGTTGTGAGAATGGTACCTCTGTCCTCGCTGAAGGGTAGCTCTCAGGGTCATACTCAGCCTGCAGTTTGTCTACCTCAGCCATGCCGGGGCAGGTAAGTTGAACTCAAAGTGAGCTCTTAGGAAGCCCATCTGCTTGGTCAGTAATCAGGCCAATATTTTATCTTAAGCCACCTGACTTCCATACCTGCCTCCCAGTCAGTTCTGAACTCAGGAGGAAAACCGATGTCAAGGCCTATCAATAAAATGCAATATTATTTAGAAATATTGAGGTAAATACCAGAAGAAAGAGCTAAAAAGTTGAAAGTGATGGTTTCTAGGGAGGGAAGATGACATAGGAGGTGGTGGTCATGGACAATGAACTTCCTTTTGATTTAAGACTCTTTCCAATATATGACTCTTGAAGGTTTATACATAGGATATATTGATAGGTATAAAAATCAATAATGGGGCACCTGGGTGGCTCAGATGGTTAATGTCTGACTCTTGGTTTCGGCTCAAGTCATGATCTCATAGTTTGTGAGTTCAAGCCCTGGTCAGGCTCTGCGACGCCAGTGTGGAGCCTGCTTGGGATTCTCTCTCTCCCTCTCTGTGTTCTTCCCTCTTCCTCTCTGGCTCTCAAAATTAAAATGTCAGTGTGGAGCCTGCTAGGGATTCTCTCTCTTGCCTTCTCTCTGCTCCTCCCTCTCTCTCCCTGTCTCTCAAAATAAATAAATAAACTTTAAAAAATGTTTAAAAATCAATGAAAACATGTCATATCAAAACCTAGAGGAACTTAACTCAAGCTTCCCTCCTCTTACCTGGTCCCTCCTCTTTCAGGGAGCGCTACCATCTATCAGAAATCTGGGAGTCTTCCTGCTTCTTGCTGTTTCCTGCCAGATCTCCGTGGTGCCCAGGACTTCTATAATGCGTCCTGTTCCCATCACAACCTCTGTGTTCCCATTGTTCTTGTTCTGGTTCATGTCCTTCACCATCCCTTTGCTGGACAGTTACAGCAGCTCCTGCCTAACCATCTGACATGAGCTGAATAAATTCCTATATTGAAGTTCTAACCCCAGTCAGAATGTAACTATATTTGGAGATGGGCCTTTAAGAGGTAATTAAGGCAAAATAAGTCTGTATTTATGGGCCATTAAAGCCAATATGACTGAGTCCTGACAAACCAATACACCATTCCCTGCCTTTCTTGGAAATTATCTGATTCAACTTCCAAAGGAAGCTTGAATAATGAAGCTTTCAATAATCCACAGATAATAAAATTATTCTGCTTACAATCCTTAAATGACTCTTCTAGGTGCTAGATGAAACCTATCTCCTTAGTATGACATGGGAAGTCCTCCCTTATCTTCCCTCCTTACACCAAAGCCCCAGCTTTAGTGACGTACTTGCTTGCCCAAGGAGGCCACCCTAGCTCATGCATTACTGTCTCTACAGGTGTATCTTCCCTGCGCAGAAGACATTCACCCTCCTCACCATTTTCAATTCTCAGGTCAAACTCCATTTCCCCTGGGAAATCTTTCTTACCCCTTCCTCCAGATAGAATTGATTTCTTTCCTTGTGTTCACTTTGGACCCTCTATATATAGACTTCTACCTGATACTTGCAGTATTTTTATTGCCATCGCTTTTATCTTATTTATCTAATCCTTGAAAGGAGAGACTACGTTGTAACTTTGCATACACAGAACCTAACATAATACCAGGCACATAATAGGTGCTCAAAAGGTGTTGGCCAACCACCTGATTAAATGAATGAATCTATAAAACTGGAGTAATTATGTTAGTTTAGAATACCTCAAAAAGCTATTTTCCAAAAATATATGTGAAATTTTTGAACAATGCCCAGAAATAAGTAATTTTTGAATTTTTAAACATGAATTGAAATAGCGATTTACTACTTGATATTGAGTTTGAATGTACATGAATAGTGGGTCATTTCCAACCCTTAACATTGTGTTACTTTTTCTCTAAAACGTGGAATCATGAAAGTATATTTTTGGAGAAGGTATTAGAGATGATCTGATCCAACCATTTTATTTCATCAACAAGGAAGTTAAACAGCAACTGGGTCCGTGATCGTACGGCACACTGTTACCAGAGCCGGGATGCTTGATTCCATATCTGATACACTGATCATGCCTCCGATGAAGACAGAAACACTGCAGTTAGAGTGGTTTGAGGAAAAGGGAACTGAAATGAAATTCAACAAAGAAAAAAGCCGCCAAATTTACATTTATAAAAGTAATAGAAAGACTTTGATTTTTAAATTGTTTCTAAACAAAATATTGTGAATGAACTTCATCCAATATTGATATATCTTTTGGCAATGGGACATTTTAGAGTATTTATTTGTTATTGTGAAAAATTGCATTTGAATAATGTATAACAAGATGTGTATTCAAATTGGCCCTGAATAATGTATAACAAGAACATTTATTCATTTAGCGCCTTTCTTTCAAGGAAGTACAAGTACCTTGTGTACTTTAAATTAGGTATGGCTTGCTGGGTACTTGATTTTCCATTTAGCTTTAACATTTTGGATACACAGTAATTGTTTCAACCTACAGCAGCAGCACTCAACAACCTGAGAACATCTTGACAAAGGAAAACATTCACATTGTCTACCCCATCCATTAGCACAACTTGGAAGCACTATCTTGGAATGACGAACTTGAAGTTGTGTCTGTTGGTGGAATTTCAGACATTTCTGACCCTTTGGAGGAGGCTGCAGGACCAGTCACCTATAAGCTTGTGTACACAAGCCTGCTGTGCCTCAGTGACAATGCATGACCACAAATGAAAAAGATGAGCATTCTCTCTACTGCTTCCAGAACACAATGTTCAGCTCAGCAAGCACTGCAGGAAATCCAGCACAGCTTTGCTGCTTTGGGACTTCAAGAGGCTTTGCTCCTGACACAGGTATGGGCTGACTCCTCCTCTTCCTCCTCCCCCTCTATGGACTATGGTGGCTGCAGGACTGTCAGTGGGTGAGGGGGAAGTTCCCTCATCATGAACAGCAGCTGTCAGCAGGGCAAAGAGTAGAGAGGGCTGTCTATGAACTTATTTGAGACACTCTTGGAGACTCCCCCAAATTACTGGGCAAGACTTGGAGGTAATGCAGAAGGTCCTATATCAGTACAGTGGGCTAGATAGATCTCATTCAGTCAGTAGCAAACCTATGTGAGACAGTCTTCTTGGGGCTGGAGATATAGCAGTGAACAAAACAAAGATTCCGTTCTTGTGGAATTTACACAAGGTGAGGAGGAGGGGATGATACAGGCTATGAACTGAATTGTTTTCCCTTAAAAGTTGTGTGTTGAAGCCTTAACCCCCAATGTGATGATTTTTGGAGATGGGACATTTGGGAGATGATTAGGTTCAGATGAGGGCATGAAGGTGGGGCCCTCATGATGGTGGTAGTGTCCTTTAAGAAGAGACACCAGAGAGCTTGCTTCCTCTCTTTCTACCATGTGAGGTCACAATAAAAACATGACTGCAAGTCAGGAAGAAAAGCTTCACCAGGGAATCAAACTGGCTAGCACCTTATTCTTGGAATTCCCAGCTTCTGGAACTGTGAGAAATGAATTCCCGTTGTTTAGATCACTGCAGTCTATGGTATATTTTGTTATGGAGCCCAAGCTGGCTAATACAATAAAAAATGTAAATAACACATAGATAAATAACCTAGTACGTTAGGAAGTAATACATGCTATAGAGTTTTATTTATTTATTTTTATTTAGAGAGAGAGAGAGAATGGGAGAGAGTAGCAGAGGGGGAGAGAGAGAGAGAGGGGGAGAGAGAGAAAGAGAATCTCAAGCAGGCTCCACGCTCAGTGCAGAGCCCAAGGCAGGGCTCAATCCCACAACCCTAGGATCATGACCTGAGCTGAAGTCAAGTTGGAAGCTGAACTGACGAAACTACCCAGCCACCCTGCTATAGAACTTTTTTAAAAAAGAAGCAGGATAAGTGAGATTAGGAGTATAGTGTGGAGAATGAAGGTGATCAGACTAGGACTCATTAAGAAGGTGATATCTAAACAAAGAATTGAAGGAGATGAAGCAGGCACCTGATGGAAATGTGTTTCACTTAGCAGGTATAGCTAGAGCAATGGCCCTAATGTGAGAAGGTGGTTGGCATGATCTTACAATGCCAATGAGGCCAGTATGGCTGGAGGGGAGTAAACAAGGGAGAGAAGATAAGCATAAGGTCAGAACAATGATCTGGGTCTAGATCACAAGGGCCTTGTAGACCTTTGGAAGGATTTACTCTGAGTGAAATGGGGAGATACTATGGAGTTTTGAATAGGGAATAACATGATTGCATTTAAGTTTAAATGTACTTCTTGAGCTGCTCTGTTGAGGATAGCATAGAATCTGTAAAGTCAGCCAAGATAGTAGTGCAGTAATGTAGATGAAAGCATAGAGCAGCTGGTTGCAGTGAAAGTGGTGAGAAATGGTTAGATTCTGGATACATTTTGCAAGTAAAGCTAACAAGATTTGTTGTGTTAGAGGGAGGCATCAAGGATGGCTGACTTGATTAATAGGAAGAATGCAGTTGCTATCAAATGAGATAGGAAGGTATTGCTAGCACAGATTTGGAACTTTCAGGAGTTCGGTTTTGGCCATGTTGAGTTTGGGATGTTGGTCATTCAAATGGAGATGTCAAGACTTGAATTATTTCAGTTATTGTGAACTCACGAGTACCTCAAGTGATGAATTCTGGGGAAATATGGATTACATCCACAATAAGACCTTAAGAGGTCAAGGTTTGAAGGGATATTTATAGAAGTTGTTAGTGTGACTTGTTAGAAGTTGGATGTATCCATGGCATAGTTGGATAAGTGGCTTCATTTTCAGTGCTGGTCAATGGCATCTCTTTGTAAATGGTTCTGAATGATTCCAGGCAAAACTACTTTGGATTCTCCTATTTTTTAAAAATGAAAGTAAGTATTACTTTTTGTGCTTGATTCCCCCACTTAATTATGAGCTCCTTGAAGGCAGCACTGTGCTCTCTTTATCACTATATTTCAAGCAATTGACAAGTTAATGTCCCGATGCAATAAATGCTTATTGAGTGAATAAATACATTTTTGTCTAGATCAAAGTCAATTATGTATTTTGTTTCAGTAAACTATTTTTAGATATTTGAGGTAATCTATCTCCTGCTTATTGCCCTAAATTTGACTTTATAAAACAAAGCATAAGGTAAAAAAAAAAAGCAGTGTTATTACTATAATACACATGTATTATGGGTAAACATAATGTATTTCTTATCTCCTAAAGAGGTCTCTCTCATGACTCTTTCATCTCTGTGTTATGTGGCTAATGGATGTTCAGTCTTGATACTGAAAATGATGTCCTCAGAGCAGTACCAATGGTGACACGTGGAAGGTAGTTAGAAAGGCTCCACTGTACACCTACTAAATCGAAATCTGGTTTCAGCTAAAACCCCAGGTGATCCATATGCACATTAAAGTTTAAGAAACACTCTTCTGTAGCCCAATTGGCAAACTACTACCTGTTTTTGTCAATAAAGTTTTATTGGAACACAGTCAATATGTACCCATTCACACATTGCCTATGGCTGTTGTGCTACAACAGCAGAGCTAAGGAGCTATCATAGAGGCAGAGTTGCAAGACCTGAAACACTTCCCATTTGACACTTAAAAAATTTTTTTATGTTTATTTATATTTTTGAGGAACAGAGTGACAATGGGGGAGGGGCAGAATGAGAGGGAGACATAATCCAAAGTAGGCTCCAGGCTCAGAGCTGTCAGCACGGAGCCCAATGCAGGGCTGGAACTCATGAACCGTGAGACCATGACCTGAGCTGAAGCTGGACACTTAACCAACTGACCCCCCAGGCGCCTCCCACCCCTGCATCTGGCCCTGTAAGAATCAATTTGCAGACTCTCTTCCTGGGTTCCAGTGTTATTCTGGTCATACCTTCCCGAGAGACCACATGTCATGTGTAAATGTTTTGGCCTGGATACTAATGAAAATATTTATTTGTTTTTTATTCTTTTTCATTGGGAAAAATTGTTCAAAGACTTTGAATGCAAATATAAATCCTTCTAGAGTAGTATTATCAAATTGGGTAATGTCAATACCATTCAAGTTCCAAAGATTTCTTTTAAGTTTATCTTTTTCTGATTATAAAAATAATATGTGATCATTACTGGAATTTTGAAAAGCACAGAAGGAATGAACAAGAAAAAGAAAATACTACCTAGATTTTAATATATATATTCTATACACTTGGAATGATCCTGTGTTTGTATTTTATATTCTGATTTTTCACTTAGCCTACTGCAAGTCTTTCCTCAAGATATAAAAATTATGTTTAAGCCTCATGTATAGTTGTGGCTAATCTCCCATCATGGGGAATTGTTTCATTTTCTTAATGATTCTCCTATGGTTGGCTCTTTAGATCAATAACTATTTCAGGGCGAAAATTAGTGCTTATTATAAAGTGACTAGCAAATGATGTGCTCCAGCCCTCTTACTAAAAAGGACAAGAAAACAACCCAAGATTAATTAACCTTTTAGTATCGATGTGCCTTTGTATATGTAGGAGAAAGAAATTATTTGGGAGACTTATGACTGATTGAACATGATGGGAAATAAAGATACAAATTGAAATCCCCTAATGAAAAAGTACGTGATCTGTGAAAGCTAGAGAAAGCAGAGCAATCACAATGCAGTGAGGGCGGTTTTGACACCGCAAATGAAAAGACATTAAGCCCTGAACGGTGAGATAAGAATCAGGGCTGGACTACAAACGGGCAATTAAAACACCATCTTCCCCAACAGCATGGCATTTATAGGCCTCAGGTGCTATTTCTTACTATTGACAATACAGCCTGTTTTGTTAGCAAATCCCCAGACCAGTGGTTTTGGTACTTGACTCGAATAGATGTTCTCAACTCACCTTGATTGTGGTGATGTTCACAAGCACAGAGAAAAGGTACCACGGCCCAGAGACTCTTTGTAGCTGTGCTGCCTGGGGGCTCCGCTTTGCTGCCTGGCCTTGCCTGACCACACTTGCTCTCAGCCTAGCCCTACCAGCTCCATCGCCACAGCTCACCTCTGTGCTAGAATACGTTGTCATCCTCCATTCTGCTCCGTGCGAGGATTTACTTATTTATTCTGAGCCTAAGACTACACTCTCATCCCTGCTTGATCAACGATCTTTTGGCCCATGTCCTTCTGTTTGGATTGTGACCCCAGCTGGCTTACCTAGGATTTACTCCCTACTAGTTGCTCAGAACTCTCACTTTTGACCTTGGCTTGCCCTTGTGATATGTAGTGCTCACATGCCCCTCCTTGGAGAACCCAGTTTTCTAATGGGACTGCAGCTTCTACAGCACTTGACAATCTAGAAAATCTTCAGCCCTATGCCAGCCTGAACTAACTGGTAATGAGTTGTTTGTGACCTGCTGAGTGGTGCTATCAGTTCCAGAATGATTTCTGCCGTCTGCTGTATCATTAAATATGTGATTAAAGAAGGAAGGCTTTATTCAAAGACACAAATGCAGGACTTGAGTAAGGAGTTTTGTGGTGTCCTCTCCCATCCCTTACTCAGAAATGTTCTGAATTGGAAGCTAGACTGTCTGATCCCACAGGGGTTAGGAGGTTCCCTAGGATGGTTGTAACAAAGCACCACAGCCTGGGTGGCTTTAAACAAAAGGACTTTATTTTCCCACAGTACTAGAGGCTAAAAGCATAAAATCAAGGTGTTGCCAGGACATGCTGTCTCTGAAGCCTCTGGAAGAGAATCCTTCCTGCCCCTTTCATCTTCTGGAAGCCCCAGGCATTCAGTGGCTTGTGGTGGCATCAGTTCAGTCTCTGCCTCCATGATCACATGGCATTCTCTCTTTGGTTTTCCTTTTCTTTTAAGGAGACCAGTCCTAATGGATTAAGGACCCACCCTACTCCAAGATGATTTCGTCTTAACTAATCACACATGCAAGGACCCTATTTCAAAATAAGGCCACATCCTGAGGTATAAGAGGTTAGGACGTCAACTAAATTATCAGACAGGCACAATTTAAACTGTAACAGGAAGGTAAAGCAAATGAGTGTGCAAGAAAGTATACTTTGCTTGCATACCCTAAATTAATAGGTGCATTCTTCACTTCTGTGACAAACTAGGATATTCTATTTTCCTTGAAGCATTCAGTTCTCTTGTTCTACTTTTTTGTTGCTTCATGGATGTAGAGAGATGTTTTGTTTTATTTTATTTTTACACCTACTCTTAAAAATACCATACTATAGAGGTTCCTGGGTGGCTAAGTTGGTTAAGCGTCCAACTGAGGCTCAGGTCATGATTACGCTGGCCATGGATTCGAGTCCCACGTTGGGGTCTGTGCTGACAGCTCAAAGCCTGGAGCCTGCTTCAAATTTTGTGTTTCCTTCTCTCTCTCTCCTCCTCCCCTACTCATGCTCTGTCTCTCTCTCTCAAAAATAAACCAACATTAAAAAAAAACTATACTATAAAAAATTGCAAAAAATTGCAAGTACTGTATTATAAAAATGCAATCATGAATAGCAGCTAATAGTGGTCTCAGTGTCGGGGAGATATTAGGATGTAGTGAAAATTGTAGCTAAATTGAATCATTGCTACTTGACTCTTGCAGATTTCTGCTAAAACACAAATGTGAGCTTAGTGATGTTCCCTCTTGTGAGTGGATTATATAATCCAGCTCTGATGTACTAAGGCATGTGATATGTGTCTATATCTTCTCTTCTGCCTTCCTTCCAAATCATGGGAACATATTTTGGGATACAGACTCTGTCAGTTTTTTCTCAAGTGTTACTAAAGGGCCTCAGGCTCAGTATGCATGAGAGAGTTTCTCCATACCTTCAAGCCATGCTCGGTTACCAGCTGGGTATCCTGCAATTCAACTCACTCTGACACCATCTAACCAGAGGTAGAGTCGGATTCCACAGCTTACTGGCTCAGTCCCATAAGACTGCCCTCCCCTTCAGACACCTGCAGCAAACCCAGATTGTTACCTAAACTTCTGACTGACTGTAAATGAGAGGTTCCCATGCCTCACTCCTTGAAGGGGAAAGTTTCCTCTACTAGCTCCTTCATAGTAATTTCCCCTCTGTTTTATTTTGTTTCTGGAATGTGTGTTGATCGAATGTGGAATTCCCTTGCTGATCCTCCGATTTTCTTATCATTTCTTTCCTGTTCTCCATCTCTGTGTCTTTTTCTTCTGCTTCCACAAAGATTTCCTAGCCTTATTTTCCATCTCTTCTATAGATAAAAAAAAAAAAAAAAAAAAGCAGGTGTTATATTTAAACATTTTTATCTCTTTCTTGATCTTGGAATTTTCTTTTCTTTTCTTTTCTTTTTTTTTTTTCTCTTCTGCTCCTTTATTGAGTTTGATTTTGGAGTTCTTTATTTATTTTATATTTTTGTTTTGGTCTCTTGAATGTTGAAGATTTTCCTCAATTCCTTGGGATTCCTAGGCTGTCTTTTGATACTTAAAGCAAAGTACAAAGACATTGTTTAGAAGCCCTATATACAGGGGCAGGGCTGACTGCCTGGTGGGTTTGTCGAAGGGTTGTTGGGCACATCTGAGTTTTTCTTTGGAACTCCCAAATATCAGTAGCTGTAGGTCTTTTTTTGGAGTTCAGGCTTTTATCAGAGACTCCTACGTGAATGTCTGGCTGCCGGAGCTTTCTGACTGGGTAAGAGAAGAGAAGAGGGTCTTGGGCTTCTCAGTGAATCTGTATGGAGCCTTCCAATTAATCCCCCTGCTTCAGCCCCCCACTCTATGAGGTGTCCTTGAGCCTAGGGTGGTTCAGATTAATTTCCTCTGAAGAGTAAGCATTTGATCTCCTCAGGAGTGAGCATAAGGGGAATGCATAACCACACAGACCTGGAAATGGGGACTTGAAGGCCCACCTGCTCCTTACAGAGGCTTTCTACCCATCCCAGGATTTAGCTTTCAAGTGCACTCTGAACTGTGTGTTACCTCTGATTTCCATGACTTTCCAGGCTTCCAAAGGGCAGACTGCATATCTCCTTGTTACCATTGCCCTCTGAAGGCACTTGAGTTTCAGCCTTTTCTGTGCTCTGTTAGGAGTCAGATCCTACAGAAACAGATGCCGTCATGTTGAAAATCTCCATACACCTAAGTGATTAACAAGGCTTAGCTAATACCCATCTTGTTTCTGTGTTAGTGGAAGTTCACAGTAATGGAATCTGACCAGTTTAATGTTAATGAATTACACTTTGTGGCTAGGTGGTTGCCTTTCATCTTAAATACCAAAGTCAGACTTACAGCTATGCACATCAGTAAGCAGATGCTTTGCCTCACCACTTGTCTTTCAGTTGCAGAAAATATCTGTTCCACTGCAAAATTAAATTGGTCGTCTAATTAACTGTGAGAATTGGGACAAATTCTTTCCCCCTCTTCTCCTTTTATTCCATCATCCCATTCAAAACCAGATCCCAGAAGGAGAAACAGCATGTCCTCACCAGCTCAGCAAGTTTCTTATGAAGCAATACTTCTTCCATTCCAGACTCTGCTGCATTCACAGAGGCAAGAATGTGAGTGGTGACTCTTCAGTGGCCCTGAGAGTCCCATCAGCGCTCACACCCCAGTGTGTAAACCCCAGGGATCCCCCTTGGTGAGGATTCTGTCTGAGGAGAGGACGTTGAACACAATGTGTTGTGTAATAAGACCAACCACCCCAGTTTGCCTGAGACTAAGGGGTTTCTCAGGACACAGGAACTTGAGTGTTCAACCAGCAGATGGAGGCAGTCGGCACAGCGGTCTCAGGCCAGGGATCATGTGAAACCTCACTGGCTGAAGATTTATCTGAGCTGTTCACACTAGATGGAGAAATGCTGGCCAACAAGTAGAAAGACTGGCATAGGGAAGCCAGAGACCAAGCCGCTACTACCCAGTTCACCGTCTGGATTTTTGGATAACTAAATAGAAAAGTCAAGAGGCAGAGAGAAAGAGATTGATTTAAGGAATCATAAACAGCGTAAAAGATGGTTGCTGTATTAGTCAGGGTTCTCCAGAGAAACAGATCAAATAGTGACACAGGACTCGTCATTGCCCCGACTGACTCCATTTTGCTTTCAACCTGTTCCTCTTAATGGTTCTGTTTTCCCCTTTATCTTCTCAGTTAACTCCAGCAGGGGGCAAGTGGGCAAAACCTCCTGTGATGGGAACCAAAACTGCCCCTTTAGGCAATAACGACTGCCCTGGTGTCAGTAAGACCCCACAGGATTGACCCCAAGATAATGATCAACGTGACTTTTGCTGCTCCTCTGCACATTCTCACCAATCTTTGCTCTGTATTTTCCCTATATAAACTCAGAAGTATTCTCAGTAGTTCTTGCGACATGAGTCGGCTGTCTTCCTGGTATTGGCCTCACTGAAGTCAAATCCGTTATTGTTTCACCACCACTGGTCTCTCTGTCTTCACATTTTGTCAGCAATGAATGGCACAATCTGATCCGTTCGGACCCTATGGCCAGGTGTAAGATCTTGTACCCTGGAGCTCTGGTAACAATAGGATATTATCTATATCTAATATTTTTCTTTTTCTGATTGTTGACACTTTTTCTATACGTTAATCACAGTCAAACTCCCCTGCTTGATCTGAATCCTGTCTAAACCATAGATACTTATATTCTTAAGTTCCTTTGTATGTTTTTAATTCTTCCTCTTCTATATCTTGAGTTTTCAGGTTTGTTCACTTTCCTCTATGTTGGGCTACCAGTCAGTACAGGGAGTTTGAGCTTTTCCTAGAATCCCTGCGAAACTAACTCTATGGCCCCCTCCTCATTTTTTTTTTTTTTGTATACAAATCAACTAGTATTTTAATTTTGTTCCTTCATATAACAGTGAATTCTTCACAGACTCACATTTAAGACCACTCTCTTCTGACACAGGACCCTGCTAATGCATCCCATTTTGATCATGGAGTCCTTTTCAAATTTTTTTTTTCTGGGTCCCTGGATTTAATATTAGTCTATGGTTACTTTCCGTATTTTATTTATTTAATTTTGTTTTTTATTTTTTTAAGTAGACTCCAGATTCAACATGGGGCTTTCACTCACAACCCTGAGATGGAGTCTCATGATCTACTGACTGAGCCAACCAGTGGCCCCTACCCTTTCATATTTAAAATTTTTACTTAATTTATTGTTTGTTACTATGCAGTAAAAAAGTATTTTCTTTTCTTTTTCTTTCTTTTTTTTTTTTTTTAGTGTGTGCTTATTCTCTAAGTATATTGATTTGTGAACTTGAGATTTGGATGTTATTTTGTTATTTGGATCCATATTACTGCCATTTGTAATTTTTCTTCCCTTTTTTTTTTTGAGACATTTGCATATTCTCCCAGTTTAGCATCCTCTAACATCTAAACATTTCACCAGGTGTGTCCTATTTCCTTTTCAGTTTTTAGTGTTCAGTGTTTGTGAATCTTTGAGAGGCACAAGCCAGGAAAATCCCAGGGGGAGACATAATGCATGTTCTCAGTAGGACTTGGTGCAAATGATTCCACGTTAGCAGGATAATCTTAAAAAGAGTTACTACTTCCTCATGTGATCTCTCTCCCTTAACCGTGTTGTCAAGGAAACATCTCAATACTTACTTATCCCTTTTTGACACTGGTTACATATTTACTAAGAATTGGCCAAAAATCATAAGTCTTCAACTTTAAGGGGCATCTTCTTCAATGTATTTGGAAAAGAAATTATTTATCATGTATTTGTCAGAGAGTTAACTACTTGGCAGCTAATGCTTTGCAAGCTTTCTTCAGTGAAACCCACTCTGTTTGCTGCTGTTACTGACGAGGTTTCTTGGACTTTGTCTTGCTCAATGCAGACACTTGCTGCCACCGTCTTACTCTCATACACTTTACAGTCTAGCTCTGTGAGGGCAGGACTGGGTTCCTATCTTCTGATCATCAAATTCTAGTCACTCAGCATGATGTCTGTCCACAGAAGTTTGTAAGAGATCTGTTTTGGGGGGATGAGTTTGTTAATTGTCTGCTATTTGTAAGGCAAAATGATACTAAGCACTGGGAATCCAATGGTGATTAAGAAGTCCCTGCTGCTTATAGGCTATAGTTTCACAAAGAAGATAAAGTATTAAATAGGCAATTAGAATACTATACGATAAGTGATGTGCCAGGATGGTGAGGCTGATGGAAAATAGGGTAAGGGAAGACACTGAAGAGGGTGGAAATAAGGATCTAAGGATTGTAGCTGGCTAGGGAAACACCTGAAGATAGAGTGTGGTGATAAGACATAAGGGTGTCTACTCTCTGGAGGAAGCACAGTGTGAAAGAATTGGGAAAATTAAAATTGTGTTCAGAGAGTGGGATGTTTCGCTCATTTTTTCAAAGGAACAGAAGTTCCAGGTAAAATTGCAGTTCGTGATGTGCTATGTCAAAGGATGGTCTGGTGGAGAAAATCACTATCTATGAACGGGTCAAAGAAGTGAGAGGTCAGAGGCTGGGATGACTCATGCACATGCTAATATTATTTACAATAATCAGAGTCTCCACAGATCTCAAACCACAGATCTCAAACTCTTCTTACTCTACAACGCAGATCAGCTCTTTTGAGTTACGTTGCACCTCTAGGTGCACCCCATGGAGCTTTGTCATGTCTGGGCACTTATCACACTGATCGGTCATTACCTTTTACATGTCATGGAAATCAGGAACTACACTGTATCTCTGGCTCTAGCAGAGTAAGGTACATAGAAGGGCTTGATAAATATTTTTCAATGAAAACACGAATGAAGACTTCAGTTACTGCAAATAGGCTTGGTTTCAGGTTTATGTTGATGAAGGGACTCAATATCACTAGAATTTTATTTTTTCCTCTGTCCTCTGTTTCTGGACTCTGCTGCTTTAGTTTTGTCCTGATTCTTATACAGTTCTCTCTTTGTGCTTTAGAAATGGAACCAGATCTCATTTGCTCAGTCCATGGTCTCCAGATACATGGACTCTACAGATGGACACATGTACTCCACAGCATGCAAAATGTTATCCAAAGTGTATGGCTTGAGAAGAGGAGCGGGCACAGTTACTTAGAGGGAAATCAAGGCACTACACACACACACACACACACACACACTTATGTATCTCAAGAAGAGCTGGAATCAGGCAGCAGAAACAATAGACAACAATAACAACAATTATTTTTCTTATAACACCAACAATAACTTCAAAAAAGCACAGAAGTTGAATCTTGTTTTCTCTTCAGGGCACAGATCCTCACCTAGATGTTTCTGAGTTGAAGGTCCCCTGCCTTTGTTCCTGATGAGGTCCTCACTTTAACTTCTTGAAATCTCAGGGTGGCTGAACTGCCGAGTTTGGAGGCTGCTGGCTGTGGGTCACACTCCTCACATTCCAGAAGCCCTTCTGGGTCATGTAGACAGTAGCTCTGCGGTTGCCATAGAAAGACGTCTCTTGGGGAATCTCCTTGAGATATACTGATGGAAACTTGACAGTGTTTTCCAATTGAAGTCAGAGCCACAAGGCTTCCAGTAAAGAGCCTCACTGCTGAAAACACCTGTCTTAGAGGAGAAGGAAGGGTAAAGGCATAGGGAGTTGGAGAGAAGTGTGTGTGCCAGAGTTAAGCTGAGAACCACTGAAAGCTATAGGTATAACTGAAGATCCACAGTAGCTTTCAAGATGACAGGTCAAAGAGAGGCTGCCTTGGTCGGTGTTATGTATGGGAAGCCAGAGGCTAAGTCTGCCCATGGCCTTTAGCCACACATAGTGATCAGAATCTTTCACAAAATATAAAAAGCCTCCGGAGCAGGAAGAGTAACAAAATTCATTTTAGAAGAATGTAAGCAAATCCTGGGAAGAGAAAAAAACCAAAGTGATAGACAAGTTATTGTATGGAACAGACATGAGAACATTATCTTAATCTCCTGGCCAGTATTCTCCCAGGCTTTGGTCCATTTTAATTCCCTTCCAACTTACAAATTACTTTAACATTTCTAAGGGACACAGATGTGTCTTAAATTGATAAGTGGAGTGTCAAGCATCACTTCCAGTAACGACAAAAGAATCCACAAGTCTTTAATTTTTACATCTAATTGACTTCAGTTGAGGTGTAGTCAAATGTATATTATTTCTTAATTTGACACCTTCTATTTAAGAGGTCTTATTTTATATGTATCAGAGTCACAGGTGTGAAATTAGTCACTGGGAAGGCTAACTGTTCCAGATTCTTTTGACCTTATGGCTGGAAGGAATTTAATTGTAACCTCATAAAAAGAAAGGAATTCTGGTCACTGGGGAAGATGATTACATGGTCATTGACAATGTGAACTTGAATGGCTACATTAGCTCTTTAATTATAATGAATCAAGAAATGTTCAAGGTTGGAAAGGAGGCACTTGATAGGGGATAATGACAGGTACTTATGCAAATGGTATCAACACTGACAGAATGAAGAGGCTGGAGCCAGAAGGGAGAAGTGCAACACCTAGCAAAGGTTCAGCATCTGTCATTAAAACTACCGCATGAAGTGACACAGTTCTATTCACTAAATCTCAAGGTGGAGATTTTCTCTGTTAGGATAGTACTTCTGTTGTCTTTTCCTTCTGAATTTTTGGTGCCAATTTAGTGTGAACGTCCTTAAATGTGAATTGAGGGAGGACGAAAAAAAATAGCCGAGACCAACATGTCAGATTCCCAGGAACCAAAGGTTCTTTTAATATTGGTTCTTGTTAGTAGAATGAAACATCATTTTTGTTTGTTTTTTAATTCCCAGCTCTGGCTTCAATATCTATCGTTTTAAAGTGCAATTCTTAATGCATAAACATACTTATTAAGACCTGATAAACTAATGATTGAGCAAATGGATGATGATTGAATGAACATGAATGTTGTAAAGGAGAAAGGAGAGAAACTAAAAATCCAACTGAGGGAAATAGCTTTAATATTAGATCTCAGTTGTGAAACTGAACAAAGAAAACCTCATTCAAACTGGAGTCTGAGGGATGCCTTGGACTCTTGATTTCGGCTCAGGTCATGGTCTCATGGTCATGGGATTGAGCCTTGAGTCAGACTCCATGTTGGGCATGGAGCCTGTTTGGGATTCTCTCCCTCTCTCTCTGCCCCTTTCCCACTTGCATACTCTCTTTCTATAAACAAACAAACATTTAAAGAAAAGTATTTAAAATGGAGTCCAAAAAAATGGAGTCTAGAGGCCAGAAGGGGGAGTTCTCATAAACCGCCACTGGTTGAAACTTGACAGATCCTAAAGGGAAGAGCCGACTTTACTACCCCAGCAGGAGGAAGATTTTCTCCTCCCCCTGCAACAGCCCAGCTAATAGGACTGTTACAAATCAGCCAATGAAGACACTACATTTTCAACTCCCAGTTTACTCCAATGGACTTTTTGCTTATAAAAGCCCTTCCCAGCTCCCCCTTTCCTTTATCAAAGAGCCACTCCCTTGTTCTTCAGGCTGGCCTATGGTTCACCATAGCTTACTTGTCCTGAATTGCAGTTCCTCTGGTATTCAGAAATAAACTCATTTTGCTGTTAAAAGAACTGGCTGTTTTATTTTCAAGGTTGACACAATTTACACAGCTTTTACAACACTGAAAATAGATGTATTTCTTGGAATTCTTTAAAGAAAGTCTGTTGAGAACACTTATGAGGTAATCATTTGTAGTCAGAGATTACTTAATTATGGTAAGGATATATGAACAGCTTGTACCACCCACAGGCAAAGCACTGATGTTTGTGTGGGTAATGAAACTGTTTTCTGCTTATAGAAAACCAGGCAGGCCTCCTTGGAGTTTTCTCTTCTCAACAACAAGCACAACAACAACAAAAGTCCATACAGAAAATATGTTTCTTAGGACATAGAATCATCATCTTAGGGAGAAAACAGTTATTCCTCAGTTCTAATATTTCATCCTTGTGGATAGAACTTCTGTTACAATAATCTCCCCCCTCTTCCCTTTTTACTTCTCTTCTGGAAAAGAAACTTTATTTGATATGCCAACTTGGGAAAAGAAACTGAACCTCACCCTCTTTTTTAGAGCTACTCTGCTCACAAGAAGCCTGCATTATTTTTCCTCTGGTCCAAAAAGTGTGTTCTCAGACCAAAGCCATCAAAATTGTCTGGAGACTTGTGAGAATTTGTTATGTAAGTAGCACCTCCCCCCCAAATATTAAAAAATAAAGAAGAAGGGACGCCTAGGTGTCTCAGTTGGTTAAGCATCTGACTTCGGCTCACATTATGATCTTGCAGTTCATGGGCTCGAGCCCCACGATGAGCTCTGTGCTGACAGCTCAGAGCCTGGAGCCTGCTTTGGATTCTCCCTCTCTCTCTGCCCCTTCCCCACTCATGCTCTGTCTGTCTGTCTCTCTCTCAAAAATAGACAAACAAACAAAATTTAAATGAGCCAAAGATGGCCTCTGAATATTGGCCCGATGTGTTTTCTTCTTCGCAGCAGTATGCGACCAGTTAGCTCAATAGCCCACTGGCACCAAACTTAATTTTTTACATATCCAATTGTTTTAAGCAGAGCACTAATGAATTAGCAGATTTTTAGCCCTGTAGATCCTACCCCATATACCCCATATAATTGCACTCAAGATCTGCTAACCATAGATAAGATTAGATAAAATAACTACTGGAGCTGTAAGAACACTCCCAAGATGCCACTGCCCTGCAGAGCTCTGTGACCCAGACACTCCCCATGGACAGCTGAACAGTATCACCTCAACACTTGATCCCCTTGCTGGGTAGTGGTATCTGAATTGTCTCAGGATGTGAGAGAGCTTCCGCGTGTGTGAACATGTCGAAGTGTCACCCAAATAAAGCTTGTTGTATGTTATTGCAATAGTCACATCTATCACATCTGTTCCTTGATCAACTCCCAAATCTCTGGAATTCACAACAGAATTGTTGAATTTCAAGCACTGCCTGAGACCTACTAAATCCATACTCTTGGACTCAGACCACTAATCTATATTTTAATAAACATTTCAGGTAGTTGTGTTGAATGCTGAAGTTTGAGAACCACTATCTTTCATAAGGCAGGACACCCTTGGTGAGGCCTGTAGTTCTTTAGCATATGTGTTATGAGCTGGTAAGCTTCTGTATTATTAATCTGTTGCTGTATAACAACTTCCCTTCAACATTTAGTAAGTAGCTTAAAATAATACACATTTATTATCTCATTGTTTCTGTGGTTTAAGAATTCGGAATCAGTTTAGCTGTGTGGTTCTGGCTCTGGATTTCTCATGTGGTTACACTCAAGATGTTGGCTGGGACTTCAGTTATCTGGGAACTTGACTAGGAAGGTCTATTTCCAAGATGGCTCACTCTCATGGCTGTTGGCAAGACCCCTTAGGTGCTTACCATGTGAATATCTCTGTAGGGCTGCCTGAATAATTTAATGACAAGGCAGCTGGCTTTCCACAGAATAAGAGATCCAAAAGAGAGCAAGATAGAAGTTATAGTTTCTTTTATAACCTAGTCTCAGAAATCATATCTGCCATTTTCACAATATCCTATCGGTCATGAAATTCAGCCCTAGTGTGGGATATGAATGCCATATGGTGCAGAAGTCATTGGGGGCCATCTTGGAGGCTGACTACCATAGCCTTTCTAAATTAGAAATGAAACAGTGGCAATGTAAACTTCCCAAATGTCAACCTAAATCAAGAGGTACACGAAGGCCAACTCAAATTTCCAGAAATTGAGTTTACCTGGGAATAGCAGAGGAATTGCAATTCGGGAAATCCATGCTATAACTAGCTACAGGTGAGTCCATAGAGGACTTGGAGTGGAATGTATTTATGGGCAAGGAATGCAAAGATGAGGAAGTAGAGCCAGAGTCCAAGAAGTAATTTCATTGGCTTGAGGATGTAGAAGGATTCTTGGCAGATGTTTACAGGTCAGGAGATACGACTTGGTCTTCTGTAAATCAGGCCCTTAATGAAAATCAGTCTCTTGTTTCTTAAATTTCATTTTCCTGAGGGCACATGTGTGAGAGTCTCCACTTCATATCCTCTGGTTCCACTGAAATCCTTTCACACAAACATGGCATGTATCTACAATCAAAGGTGGTACTTTGCTTCTGACTGCTCACACCCATGTTTCATTTGATTGGTAGCTTGGATGGGGAAAACCAATGTAATCGACTCTCTCATAACCCAACATGTAAAAAATAGTAAATCATGGTAATCCCTCTCGTATGCTTTTCTAATTAATTGCCTACTCTACATCTCTGTCAGGATGTCCCACAGCACCCGAAAATTAAACTCCTGGTATACCCTGCTTAACTTGTTTTTCTTTCATTTCCTTCTCATACTCAATAGCACCACCATCCATCCACGTTCCCAGGTCAGGAATCTGGGAGTTTTTCATCTCACAAGTCCTGATAATCATCAAAGCCTGCTGACTATAGCCCCTAAGTAACTCTCACACTTCTGTTTACCTCCACATTGCTCTTCTCTCAATAGCATTGATATTACAACTACCAGCTGATCTCCCTACTTTTCCCTGTGGAAAATAGTTTAGAGCTGGGATGGAGGGGAGACAGGGAGACTAGCTGGAGGTTGTGGTATCAATCCTGTTGAGAGAAAAAAGTGGTGGTGGTGAAGAGAACTAATCTGAGTGATTCTTCTAAAGCATTCTCTTCTTCAGACCCCTCTCCATAACTCCCTTTTGTCCTTCAAGTCCAATTCCAAGTACATGTGCAAGGCCTCCATGACCGGCTGTGGCCCTCCAGTTTACTCTCTTGCCTATATTCAACCAGTCTGAACTTCCTTCACATTCACAATTGCCCATTTCTCTTCACCACCAAATCCATTTAAAAAATTTCACCTTCCATCTGAAATGTCCTTTGCTTCATCCTATTCACTTGTGAAGTTTTTATGTGTTCTTCAGGGCTTGGTTTATATGTTCCCTTTCTAGGAGGTCTTTTCTGACTCCCGGATTTCGGGTGAAAGCTTTCCTATGGTCTCCCTCAGCACCCCATGGTTAACTAATCATCATATGTACCAATATTGAGACAATGATTTATTTGAGTCTCTCTTCCACTGAATTGTACAGTGCCTATGGCAGGGACTCTGTCCTACTAACTCTTCCATGCCCAGCCCTGTCACACGTTCAGGACTTGATATAATGTGGTGTGAATGAATACTTTTGTATTTATCAGTTAATAGACCATTTGCTTTTACTTGCAATGGAGGATTATCTCCTTTGATTGATGGCTCATTATTTCTTTTGATATTCTCTATCTTCCCTATCTCCCCCTGGCTTCTGTACCTCCACCCCTTTCCTATTTCCTTTATTCTCTTCATCCTTTCCAGAATACTTATTGAACCCCTACTGTATTCCAAGAAGTGCTCTTCTAACCTGTTTCTACCATTTCTTCACATCTTCTGCACTAGAGTTCTCCATAATAACTATAGTAGAAAATAAAGTTTTGTGTAGAATCAGAGGTATTCTGCATTTGGCCCATGCTGATGCCTATGTCTTACTTTATTTGCTTTCTTATTTAAAAAATTTTTTAAATGTTTTTTTTAGTTTTGAGAGAGAGAGAGCGGGGGAGGGGCAGAGAGAGGAGGTGACACAGAATCTGAAGCCGGCTCCAGGCTCTGAGCTGTCCTGAAGCTGGGCTTGAACCCACAAACTATGAGATCATGACTTGAGCCAAAGTCAGATGCTCAACCAACTGAATCATCAGAGTGCCGCACTTTCTTAAACATATAAGCACACCTGACTCAGCAGGTCTACTGGGTTCCTTATAGAGAACTAAACTTGTGAGGAAAAGGATAGTCGGACTTTCTGCAGAGCTTTACCGTGTATGAGTACATGTTAATGTGACTGTCTCTAACATCACACATGTGGAGACTTGTGTGATGGTGTGGCGCTGATAAACGGACTTTATGAAATCAAAGAGATCCCTGATTTATAGCCTTTGCCAGTTTGCGTGGTATAAATACTCCTACCGTGGCTGATTTCAAGCTACCAGTATGCCATCACTGAACACAGAGTTGGGAGGTGATAGGTCGAATCGGCTCTCATTAACTGGTACGAGCTGGTGCAGCACATCATGGCTGTAACCCGGCACAGGCTTCCGGGAAGGGGGTGCTGGGTAGCTCTCATTACTCTGACCGGCACTTTGCTCTCTTTTCTGAAACTTGCCCTACCTACACACTGCGGAGTTGTCAGCTGGATCATCCCGATGGGATCGGAGGTGCTCAACTCAAGCTGGGCAGAGCACAGTGCCTTCTAATACACTTGGAACCTGGCTGGTTTCATGTACAGAGATGTAGATCAGGAGTTAGAGCAGTCATTTCCTTAACACGGAGTTAGAATAGAGTAAACTCACCTGCAGCAAGAGAGAAGCACAAGCAGGGTATATGAAGAAGGGAATGACTGGGTTTCGGTAGCTCGTTAGCCCCTGAGATGAGGAGTACCCCTGTGTACGGATATGAGAGGCTGTCTGACTCTACTTACCTTTGTTTATGCTAGCACCATGTTATGTGGAAACAGACGTGTTAACAGCACAGAGGATCTGGCTGAAAAACAACTACCATACCTTTCTTTTCTGTGTTCATCCTCCCAACTATCAGTTCAGAAACATACACCTGGGGGCACCTGGGTGGCTCAGTCGGTAAGCCTCCAACTTCGGCTCAGGTCATGATCTCAGGGTTTGTGGGTTCGAGCCCCACTTCGGGCTCTGTGCTGACAGCTAGCTCAGAGACTGGAGCCTGCTTGGGATTCTGTGTCTCCCTTTCTCTCTGACTCTCTCCTGCTCATGCTGTCTCTCTCTCTCTCTCTCTCTCTCAGAAATAAATAAAACATTGAAAAAAACAGAAACAAACACCTGAAATCATAAAATTTTGATTATGTTTTTTTTTTTTTAAATTTAAATATCCATTTTTAAACCTCAAAACCCTGGAGTATGCTTCCCCTAGAAACAGTTTACAGGGCTAACAATAGTAATGAATAAGCAGTACAATTCCTATCCAGGACGCAGCCATACAGTTTCAAATAATCAATTTGTAAATTTGTTGAACTTACTTTTACAAAAATATTCATTAATCCAGATATGAGTTGCAAAATTACTTCCAGATTTCTATAGATTACAAAGTATTCAGTGTTAGTTACATAGCAGGTGAACATTTTTAACTGAACTACTACTTCAAAATAGAATTTGTTAAAAAGTAATTGTTACGGTATAGGAACCCGTGAAAAGAAGTTTCTTGGCATATGACACCACTCCAAGTTATTCAAATATTATATTATTTGAATATAGATTTGAATAATATCTATATTATTACAGAAAAAGAGGAGGTAATTTCCACTTTGGCTAAAAACTGTATTCTTTACTTGAAGAACAGTTTTCTTTGACTTTTTGGTAATTATTCAGATTTTTAAAAATGACTTCAGTGCAAAAACACAACTGTGCAGATCCAAACAATAAAATATTAACTATCAAAACTAATTAATATCCATAATTCTGTAACTACTGAAATACACCCCCAGTTCAGAACTTACGCAGGCATATATACATACTGGGCTTAAAAGAGAAAAGGTATTACCCACATAACAGTACCATAAATACAACTGAAAATTAACTCTGCTGTCTAACTTAGCTGTGGGCAGAGATCAGCCTGTACTATGGTTATTTTCATATGAATAAGTGATGCTTATGTACTGGATAATTATGAGAACAAAAATGTATAAATAGTTAAGAGACATTTTACTACCATGACAAAACTGTGCTGCTATAAGTTATATTCATACCTGTTGATCAGGTATTTCATCAAATGATTATCAGCTTTTATTAAGCTCCCCAAATCCAAGTATATAATATGCAGTTTGAGTTGAAGATTTTAAAAATGAAGCCTAATTTCTCCTGTATTGCCAAAACCCCATCCATGGCTAATTAGTATTGCTTTAAATTTCCAACCGTGTTAAATAAGGGTTAATTACCACCTCTAAAAGAGATGGTAAATACCACACACCAAGAGGTAGCTCTGTTGCCTATAAATGCTTTAATCACAAAGCTCTCAAATATTATTGTCATTGAGCTGCCTGGAATATCATAACAACTTGGTAGAGGAGTCAGTATATTTCTGGGTTTCATTTCCGAGAGCTTATGACAAAACTCTGCTTAAGAAGGTAAGACTTGTTTCCATCTGTCCACCAAGAGTCACTTTTAGAATATGCTCATGTTTAAAAAAAAAAAAAGCATTTTGTAGCTTGATAGTTTATGAAAGTTGAATATTTAGGATGACTTTGAAAGACCTGTGTGCATACAGTTAACTAAAGATCAAAACATGAAAGATTTTCATGCCAGTCACTTACGTAACAATGACACCTAAAAGCAAAACTGTCTCTCAACATTTGGTAGAATACAGGTAAAAGCATAGTATTAGAAGTTATTCCTTACAAAGTAATCTCTTTAAAATATAAAATGATAAACACCATCACAAAGCAGTTGAATGGCTTCTCCCAAACCTTAAATGCTGCCAAGGTCCAAAAGGCACACCGAGCTCATGAGTTAAGCATTGTTAAGGCTGAAGTAGCTTTGGTGGGTTTCTCTGGGTCTGTATGAAATAGAAGTCCCTTCAGGGAATTCATCTGCTGAATGCTTTTGAACGTTTTTCAATTAATTTCTTCACCTTTTTATCTGTGATGCCAGGACAGGCAGCTTCTGACACAGCAATATGTTTCTGGAGTTCTTCAGTTGCCTGATTCCTGCTCGTATTATTCTTATTCTGCTGTTTAAGTTCAGCTAATGCAGGCATGATTACCATAAACAAATGGCTCTGAGTCTGTGCAAGTTGCTCTGTAGTTGCTTTGGATTGGGCTTCTCTCATTCGGTGGGAGAGCTCCACTCAGCAGGAGTATTGTTTTCCCTGCTGGTAGATTCCAAATCAGAGGCCCCAGAATCAGTTTCATCATCACTGTGCCATTTTGCCTCTCATCTCTTAATCTATCAGTTCCATCAAATAAGAAGTCTTCTTTGAATTTTTTTTACAATGAATTTGTGTTTCGGATGTTCTTGAGCTGTAGGACAAAATGAAGGCTCTTTGTTCAGGCAAGCATCAGTAAACTCCTTAAAGGACTTAATAAAGTCTCCACCAAGAGTTGGGGTGGGGGGGGATTGTTTTTTAGAATACGAAAAGAACTCTCATTGGATGCACATCACAGTTAGGTGGCTCTCCCTTGGCTAGTTCAACAGCAGTAGTTCCTGGGGCGCCTGGGTGGCTTAGTCGCTTAAGCGTCCGACTTTCGCTCAGGTCGTGATCTCGCAGTTCGTGGGTTTGAGGCCCGCGTCGGGCTCTGTGCTGACAGCCAGCTCAGAGCCTGGAGCCTATTTCGGAGACTGTATCTCCCTCTCTCTCTGACCCTCCCCTGCTCACGCTGTCTCTCTCTCTCTCTCTCCTAGAAATAAATAAAAATATTAAAAAAAAAAATAGCAGTAGTTCCCAATGACCAAATGTCAGCTTTTGAGTTACAAGCCCACCGCTGGAGTAGTTCAGGAGCCATCCAAAATGGTATTCCCACAAAGGTATTTCTTTTAATTTGTGTATCTGTCAGCTGGACAGTAAGTCCAAAGTCAGCAGGTTTAACATCTCCTTGTTCTGACAGCAAGGTGTTGGCAGCTTTTTATGTGTCGGTGAATTTTCTTTTCTGAATGCAGATAGTACAGACCTTTCAAGATTTCCTTTAGCCCAGTAGTGATCTGGAACTCATCAAATGGACCAGCTTGAGGAAGACTCAGGGCTGAACCACCCCCACCCAGGTATTCCATTATTAAATTTGAACGCTTTAAATGTGATCCATAGCGTTTCGTTACATATGAGCTGTCCCACTGACTCAAAACAGTGATTTCCTGCTGAATGCCTGCAGTTTCCCCTTCCCTTTCCTCGGGTTTATGATTTTAATAGCGAGCGCCTGCTGGGTACGGTATCAAATTCCTTTGAAAACTTCTCCATAGGAGCCTTTCCCGGTGTGCTTTAATTTTGTGAATAGTCCTGGATGGGCTGTGTTATTCTGCATCCCGGGAACTTGGAGAGGCCCCCGGCGAGCAGGCCACGAAAGCGATGCTGTTCCACATTGCTCCTGCGCTGGTGGCGTCCTGGTGACCGACGGGCTCCTGCTCCAGGGGTCGCTCAGCCACACTCACAGGCTTTTCGACCAGGGCTTGGAAGGACACACAGAAATGGGACGACTGGGCTGGTGGTGCGTCGCCTCTGCTGAGGAATAGGCAGTTCGTAGCTCAGCCACCAGGGACTCAGTTTACCTTTCTGACGCCCGCGGCTTCTGCTCCCGCTGCAGCTCCTCCTGAACGTAGGATGGGGGCACTGCGTGTGGTGGTGGCTCGGAATTGCCCTTGAATGGTGACCGTGGTCTATGCATCGCCGCTGTATAATTGTAGGTGTAAAGGAAGGAATGGTTCTTACATCAGAGATGGTTGCTTTCACTAAATCAACTTCCAATAGGCCAGTGGGTTTCAAAGCATCTGTCGTGGAACCCGTGCACCTTCTGAACTGCGACAGCGACTGTAAGGAAAGCTGAGTGGGGCAGGGGTCCAGGCTCCAGTTGTAACATCAGTCAGAGCTGCTCTGGGCTTATCTGTTTCCAAAGCGGGGTTTGTTGTTGTTGTTGTATTTATGATTTCATTAAATAAATGTTTGCCCTGCTGCAGCCTTAGGAAAAAATCAGTTAGTCCTTAGAGTCATTAGTGTCCCCCATCCCTCCCCCTGGGCGTTTCTGTCCTCCTACATTCTTCATTCCATCTTTTCACCACTGAGGCTCTTGGGAAAGGGATAGATCATTTAGAACCCACGTGGACACAAGGTCTCAAGCATTACCACCTGCATCCAAGTGGAGGACGGCAACCGAAACCTGGAAAAAGCAGCCCTAGATTTCACCCATCATCCAAGAGGTGGTGAAGTTTTGATAGATGTGGGTGTGTGATGTGGCTGGGATGGGGACAATTTTCTGGGATTTTTGGAATTTGCCATGCAAGTGACTAACTGCTCTGTAGAGTCTTGAGCTCTGTTCTGAAGTCAAGGGCATGATTCCTCATCCTTATTTGGGAACTGAGTTTGAGATGAGCTATTTCCAGTGTCTATGCTGGTTTCACTCAAAGTACTTGCATTACCAGGACTAACATTTTCTCTTTTAAAGGTTTCATTTTTCAATAGAAAATATGGGTGACTGTGCTGTGGTGGCTGCCTTATGTCTCTGACACTTTGAGACAACAGTCCTTAATGATGTTTAGCTGGTACTTCTCTTTCTCAGCTCAAGATTTGAGAATGTTTAAAAAAATTTTTTTACATTGATTCATCTTTGGGAGACAGAGAGAGACAGAGCCCAAGCAGAGGAGGGGTAGAGAGAGAGAGGGAGACACATAATCTGAAGCAGGCTCCAGGCTCTGAGCTGTCAGCACAGAGCCCGATGCAGGGCTTCAACTCACAAACTGTGAGATCATGATCTGAGCTGAAGTCAGACGCTTAACCGCCAGAGCCACCCAGGCACCCCGAGGATGTTTTTTAATAGACTCTACAGGTTTTTAGATGGTGGTGGTGACTTATCAAAGTTATAGCATTAGTAAGATAATCAATAGGAATTTGGCCATGTGAATTTGAAAAAACAAAACAAAATAAAGCAAAAAAAGGAAAATAAAAGATACCCCTAAGCATAATCATTTATATAGGTACATAAGGAATCATGTCCAACGTGTAGAGGAGACAAAGGTGTAGAGTACACATTGGCTGAGAAGTTCTAACATGCCTTGGGCTTGAACTGGAATAAAATGCATTCCTCAGAAACCTCCAGGAGAGGAGATACTGTGACATTTTCCACACATAGATAAAACCTGGAAATTACTTGCATTCCCATGGGCTTTCTTTCCGGCCTTAGAAATGTAATCACATGTACTGGATTTTGTACTGAGCACACTGACTTTGAACGTGGTCACTGTAGTCCCTAAATTTTACTGTGTATAACTCAATTAATGAAGTATTAGACAGATTTTCAGCTAGCACATTAAGGGCAATTGCTTCTTGAATACTTGAGAGTTTTAGGGAGACATAGAAAAGGTGATTTCATTGCTAAATAAATATGTAATGTAAAGTATTTTGCAATCTTTTCTTGTTTTGTCTTGTTTTGTGTTTTTGACTTCATACAATCATTTAGCTCTGACATCTTGCTATAGGTTTTGTGTGTAAGTACTCTTACTCAATTGGACAATTATATATGACTTTAATTTTAATAAAAATTTCTCTCTGAAGAAGATATCTTGTTTGCCTATCTTAAATTTAGAGCCTAAATTTTATTCAATTAATAGTCATTATTTCCTTTTTTTCAGTTTTTCCTTTAGTTAAGTTTTTCTTTCAGATTTTCTTTTATACTTATTTTAACATTACTGATTTACTAGACTGCCTGTTACCTGGTGCTATGATTCCATCTCTTCTTATGAAGGTGTTTTGTAGTGATGGGACTTTCTATCACTGCTTTGTTTTATCATTCCCTCCTTCCTTTCCATAGAATGCAACTGTATTTTTTAGATCTTGACAACTGTATTTTTCAGAACTTGACACCTCCTTTCATAAGATTTTGGAAGGCGACAAGAGCTAAGATTGTCTGACACATAAACTGTTTGCCGTGGTCAGAGCTTTCTATATTTTTAAGTTCACCAAACGCAGATGTTGACTAAGCATTTGCTACCTTTCCTTCCTGCCCCTTTGGGATGAAAATTGTTACCCAGATGAGCTGGAATGGAACATTTACTAAACATCTACTAAGTGTTAACTGCCGGGATAAGAAACACATATGCCATTTCCATTACTCTTTGTAACAAACCTTGTATATGAAGTAGTAATATCTGTCCTCAATTCACCCATGTGACAGCTTAAGCGTGTATCAAGTGAATCGCATGGATTTTATGGGGCTGGGCGTTCCTTTGTTTTTGTATACATTTTTAAGGCTGCCATAGGGATATGTGGGCTCAGGGCACTTTCCAACAGCATCTCTTACATCCTGATGTCCCTGCTGCTGCACTATAGGGGTGTTACCTTGGATTTGTCCTTTTCTCTTTGTCAAAAGGGGCTGGAGAAAATCCAGTAAAGAGGGATATAGATGTCTGCCACTTCTTAATATTTCCACATTTAATTTTTCAAGTAGCAGAACTTTCTAGAACTCAATACTGAGAATCCACTGGGGTTGCCTGGCTTATAGGAAGGCCAACCATTTATTAATTCATAAATAGAGAGAACGGACTGTGTGTGTGAAATTATTTAATTGCTACTTATAACTCTCCACTGTCATCTAAAGAGATTGGATCCCAGCTGGAAAAGCCAAGAGACCAGCAAGTCACTCTGAAAAGGGACATAGAAGTTGGGGGTATGGATGGTAAGATGGAGACTGGAGGGATACAGGAGGAGGAATGGTCTAGAGAAGAGACCTACTGGCTGGGGTTGCCAGGGAGCTTTGAAGGGAGATATGTGTTTAACCTTCATAGAAACCTATAAAGAATTATTAGTCCCCTTTTATAGCCGAGGAAATGGAGGCTGTGCGAGGCATACAGTATACGTCCATGTAAAGCACTGGTCCAGAATAGCAGGGTGTGTGTTTGTGTGTTGGGGATGGGAAGGCACAGAAGTGAACATCAAAAAGATGTCCTTTTCCAAACTATGATAAGGCATATTTAAGGATTCATATGTTTTATTGTGAGAACTACAATATAAAGCCTTTTTATGTGTTGGACCTCAAAATCAATATTGAAATCCTTCATTTTTTTTTTAATGAGAAATGTTCTTCTCTGGAGTGTATGAATATATTTCTCATTAATGATTTAAAGTTGGGACTATTTTGGGGATAGTCAAAATGACAACTCTTGCTTTATGGTGGTACGGGACAAGAAATGAGCTTTGAAAAGTAAAATTCTAGCAAGGGTTTGAACTCTGGTCTCCTAACCCTGAAGCTGATGTTCTTAATGACTGGGTCTTACTCAGAGTACATTAATAGACTTACCTCCAGGTTTCCCATCAGAAGCATACTAATTATTGTGTCATCCCCAAGGGTGTCACGGCCCCATGATAGGGTTCTATGCTAATAGGAGCAATGATGAGACAGGTGTATTACCATCCTTATTTGTTTTAAACTGTTGACTAACCAGCTAATGTTTGTGTTATTCCTAAAGAATTCAATTCATATTGCACAATTCATATTGCGATGTCCTACGTATCAACAAATCAATCTGCAAAGGTTCACTGAGTGGGAAAGGAATGATTTTAGACAGTCTCGTGAGAATAATGAGACACCTTTTTTAAGAAGTAAAATGTGGTGAAATATAACTTACTAAACTACACCCACAGATGCTTGTTTCAAAACTATAGTTTAAAAAAGCCCACTTATTTGGAATAATGAGTTCCTTGCTGTTCAGTGTGTGATCCTCTCCCCAGTAGCATTGGTATCCTAGGCGGTATCTCAGGCCCACCCAGACCGTCTGTTACCATCTGCTTTCTAACAAGGTTTATAGGTGATTCATAAGTACGTTACAGTTACAGGAACTCTGCTCTAAGGCACGTTAGGCTCTCAGATGGATTAACTATATCAAGAATCGTCTTTGCCCTGCCTGAGCTTGCTTGCAGTGGCAATGAGCTGAAAGCACAGGAGCTGGCAATTAACAAAAGGCGGCATGAGTTAAGTGCTAAGCCAGTGGTACCAACAGAAAAGGCTCTAAGTGTTCAGAGGAAAGAGCAATCACAGCCAATTAGGTCCACCAGGGGATTTCAAGCTTCCAGCCTTCAGGCATTTCAAGTTCTTTTAACGGCCCGTGCTTGCCATGGACTCCTGCAGCCCTAGGGGGCAGTGTGGTATAGTTAAAATCAAATGGCTCTCCTCCCCAGTGTTACTCTCCGTAGCCCCGTGACCTTGAGAAATCACTTAATAATCCCGCTGAACTTCAGTTTCCTCATTGGAGGACTAAAATAAAATAATATCTTCCTCAGAAGGTTGTTGTAAGGATTAAAAGCAAAATAAATAAAATGTCCCACACATACTCGGTACTCTATGTCTCTACTTGGTGCTGTCTCCTTGTCTAATTTATACTTAGCGAATTCACACTTACAATGAAGGAAATTATACTGTTTATTGATGCTCAGAGTGTTAACATGTTATATTGAAGCAAATAAATCTGAAAGAAGTTGTCAGCAGTGGCTAGCTTGATGGACAGCTAAGTTTCCCAGAGAGCGTTGCTGGTAAGCAGCTTCTCCAAATGCCAGTTTAGGAAGGGGAGGGAAAGGTCTAACCACAGTGTTTACTCCTCATGGCTGTATTCATTCAGAAGATGCCTTTAGCTTCTCGCTTCTTTTCTTACCTTCCTGAGCAGTGATAAGCCAAAGAGAATGGCTCTGTTGTCACCATGAGAATGCCCATAGGCTTGGGTCCAAAGCAGTGGTTCTCAAGCTTTGACTGTACATTAGAGTCTCCCAGGGATTTGTAAAAGCTACTGGTTCCCAGGGCCAACCCGAGAACAGCCAAAAAAAAAAAAAAATCTCTAGGGGTAGTGTTTTAAGAAAGCAACCCAGGTGATTTTAATGCGTAGCCAAGGCCGAGAACCACTATAAACTGTTCATTACAGACTTAGGATGACTCAAACCATTCATTACAGGCTTACCACTTAAATACAAGTGAGAGACTTCCACCACAGAGGCTGTGTCTCCTCTGGCTGTCAACACACTCACATGGATTTTACAGCTCCTGCGAAAGATTTCAATGTTCACTGTTTTAGAGTGTGACAGCTGAGAAAAACCAAGCCAAAACAAAACTGAAATAAAAGCGAAGTTTTATACATCCAGATGTTAGATTCTTTTACCCCCCATTTGAGGTGGGATCTTTGGATCCTGTCTGGTTTCATTCTACATACTCTGTAACATTTGGAATACTTGGTAATAAAGAGTTTATTTCCTTGAAATTTGTTTGCATCTTTTTATCTCTTTGTGATAGAGAAGTCACTTATTTTCAGTCTTTCTTTGGGTAAGAGATTGATTCGTTTTCCCAATATTTGTATGTTTCCTAATTTTTTTTATTGCCTCTTTTCACCAAAATTAAGCAGCAAAGACTTTTAAAATTCTTCAAGTGCAATTTGAGCGGCTTAAAACACACTCTTTGGTGTCAGTCAGAAGGAGCTGCCTTCTAAACCCTGAAGCTTCAGAACCAGTTAACATGTTTGAATTCCTGTACAGTGAATGGGAATAAGAAGAATAACTCTCTCATGGCTAAAGTGAGGATTACCCCTGTTAATATTTACAAGTGTTATGGGTTGTGCCGGGTACCTAGTAAGCTCTCAGGAAGCATTAGCTTATTTTATTATTCCAGGAAGTAGGATCAGGATGTCACACCTATGTTTGGAAATGGAGGGACATGGATGAGCTGGCTGTGTAGCAAAAGGCTTCAAATCCTCTACCTTTATGAAAATTTGAGACTGGAGAATAGACACAGTAATGAGATGTTATTTATATATTGAGAGTTTTATATACATTTATAGATGATTGAAAGGGTTGGTGACATTCTGACATGTTTGTGATCATTCCATGTGTTTCCCCTGGGAGAAGCTGTGTGCCTCAGAGTGGTTTGGGCAGCGCTGTCAGATGCTACGAGTAATCAGGACGGTGTTTAAAAATTTTTTCTTTAATGTTTATTTTTGAGAGAGACAGAGACAGAGAGGGAGAGAGTGTATCTGCAGGGCAGAGAGAATCTGAAGCAGGCTCCAGGCTCCAAGCTGTCAGCACAGAGCCCAATGTGGGGCTCGAACTCACACACCATGAGATCATGACCTGAGCCGAAGTCAGACACTTAACCGACTGAGCCATCCAGGTGCCCCAGGAGGTTTTCCTTTTTATTTTTTTTTTAACTTCTGTCAAAGAAGACAGAAATCAACTGAAATAATCAAAATAACTGGTGTACACCTAGCAAATGAGAACAATGTAAATTTTTTCTTATCACTGTTTTATATAATTTCCCCCACAGCTAATTTATCAGTACACCTTATTATCCCATGCTTAAAATGTGCCTTGAATCTGTTTGCTTGATTTCTGCCAACACTGCTATAGCCCTAATTCTATCCCGTCCTTCCCTTCCAGCGTACAATTACTACAGTAACTGCCTCCCTGTTTCTACTATTCACTAGTCAGCAGTCAAAGTAATCTCTGAAAGCAGAAATTCAATCATGCGGCTTCTACACTGTAACCCTTTCCATTTCTTTCAAGTGAAGTTTGAAAAAAGAATCAGACCTCCTTGGTATGGCCTTCAAGGCCCTGTGTGATCTGGTCCCAGCCTGCTTTTGCTGTCCTACTCTTGACCTTCTCAACATTTCACCTCTCATCCCTTCTGTTCTCAGACACCAAAATCTCCTCTCCAGGCCTTGGTAGGTATACTTCCCATAGTCTGGAATCTTCCTTCCTCTTAGGGCCAATTCTCTCCCTGTCCCATTCTTCAAACGGGTGTCTTTCTCCTCCCTCAGATGTGCATTTCTATGCCATCTCTTCACAGAGGATCCTCTTGGTCAGCCTGGTAGGATTGAATCCTTTTCCACACACCTGTTTATTATTATTTTCTATTACTGAACCCTGTTCATTTTTAACAGTACTCTTCACAGTTCATTGGCTCATTTCCTTGTTTATGATCTGTTGCACTCAATAGACTGAAAGCTCAGCCAGGACAGACAATGCTTCTGTCACAAGAAGATAGCATTACCATTCATGATCGTCAAATATCATGGATTTTTTTCCATAGTTGGTGGTGCTAATTGCCTGCCACCTGCTATGAGGGGGCTGGCTGCGGTGAAAGAACTTTTATCTTACTTATATTACCCTAGGAGTAAATGGTCCCTAAAGCAAGCTATTGGGCAAAGGTACTAAAATGATCATAATAATTCTTTAAATGTGTTTTTGCAAAGAGTAAAGTTTTCCCACATTATATATTATTTTATTTTAATTTTTATGGCTTGTATTGAAATCAGAGCTAGATTTATTAAGTCATACGTAATACTCATGAGAAGTATTGTCAAAATACAAAGTACATGTTTTCAGATGACCTCTACTTTTTATTTTGGAGAAAGAGGTCATAAACACAGAGGAATATTTAAGCTATTTGTACATCCTAAAAAATAACAAAATAAATAATAAGATACATTAATAAATGGGGCAAAACAATAATTTTGAGTGTCCTTATATGCCTCTCCATGATCTCATCTCCTTCCTCTCCTCTCTAAAAAGGGGGTTAGAATTCAACTTTTTGTTATTATTGGCTTGCTTTTTAAAATCCTTTTAACCACATAGTATGTTTCCCTAAGAAATATATTATAGAAATTTACTTTTGACCTTTATATAAATGGGATTATACTTCAGATGTTTTTATGTGTCTAGCTTTCTTCTCTCAGTGTAACTCCTGAGATGCATCTGAATCAATCAATGTAGAGTTCCTCTGTTTTTACTGCTTTACAGTATTCCATTGCAATGTCTATGACACATGATTTTTTTCCTCACTCTATTCCGCTTGGACACTTGGGTTGTTTTACAGTTTTTCATTATTGCAAACAATACTCCTATGAAAATTTTTAGATATATCTGTTGGTTGGAAATATATGAATTTCCCTAAGATGTAGACTCATATAGAATCACAAGGTCATGTGAATACCTATTTCAATTTTACAAGAGAATGCCTAATTATTTTCCAAATTGCACTGATTTAAACTTACCATTAATGTCTCTCAGAATTTCTTTTGGTTTATATCTTTGTCAATACTTTCAGATATTTTTCAATTTTATGAGAATAAAATGGCATATGACTGTGTTTTCATTGTGCTTTCTCTTGATTAATAATGAGTTTGAATTATCTTTTAATGGCCACTTGTGTTTCCTTATCTGTGAAATGTCTGTTGATGTACTTTGACCATTTTTATAAAGGATTGTCTTTTTCTTATTGTTTTGTTGGAGTTTCCTATATATTCTGGATACTAGCCTTTTAGCAGTAATACATGTTGCAAATATCATCTCATAGAATGTAACTTACCTTTTATTACGTTTAGTGTGTGTGTGTGTGTGTGTGTGTGTGTGTGTGTGTATTTTTCTGAATAGAAGTCCTTCCTTTAAGTGTAGTTGGATTCATTTATCTTTTCTTTATAGTTTGGGCTTTTTGAGTTGTTTAAAAGAAATTCTTTCTTATGCTGAAGCCATAAACCATAAAGGTATCCCCTGATATTTTTTTCCCTAAAAGTTGTACCTTTGATCTTTAAGTCTTTGATCCACCGGGGCTAGATTTTTATCAATGACAAAGTGAGTATTTGAATCCATTTTTCCCCATATGAGTAACAATTGTTTCAGCTTGACTTTTCAGTCATTTATTTATTTATTTGGCTATTTCACTATGTGATAACTCTAATTTATGTTTAACTTTTATATCTGCCTGGTCTATTTCTGGGCTCTCTATTATGTTTCACTGGTTGTCTATCTCTATGTCAGGATGTTGGTGCCTAGATTGCTCTAGCTTTATAATAAGCCAGTATCCATAAGAAAAAAATGCCTCTAACCTTATTTTTTCCTCCAGAAATGTTTTAGTGATTCTGAGACCATTGATCTTCTGTATGCATTTCAGAATCAGACTGGGAAGTTCGACAAAATATACTGGATGGCTCAGTCGATTAAGCGTCTGACTTCAGCTCAGGTCATGAGCTGGCAGTTCAAAGTTCTAGCCCCACCTTGGGCTCTCTGATGACAGCTCAGAGCCTGGAACCGGCTTTGGATTCTCTGTCTCCCTCTCTCTTTGTCCCTTCCCCACTCACACTTTGCTTCTTTCTCTCAAAAATAAACATTAAAAATATTTTTTAAAATACTGTTAGAATTTTTATGGCAATTGCATTGAATCTGTAGAACATTTTGAAAAGATTAATATCTTTTAATACTGCTTATTTCTGTCCATGAATAAGGTATATCTCTCAATTTAGGTCATTAATATTTTAAACATTAAAAAATTATTTTCTAAATAAAGGCCTTGCACAAATTTTGCTAGATTTATTACTGAGCATCTTACTTTCTGTTGCTATTTTAAATGAGATTGTTTTAAAAGTAGACTTTCGTAACTTCTAGTGATTTATTGAAATACAATGGGATTTTAAATACTGATATTATATCCAGCAATTTTGCTAAATACTCAATGTTTCTAGTATGTTATCTGTAAATGTTCAGGGGTTTACTATGTTGACAATTATTCTCTGAGACAGTTTTGTTTCTTCCTTTATAACCCTCGTTTTAAATTTTGTGTTTCTATTTTGCTTGCTGGGAAAGTATAGTATGGTGGTTAAGAGCACAGATTCTGAAGTCAGACTGTCTGGGTCACCTGACCTCTGCTACTAACTTGCTGTGTAACCATGGACAAGCGATTAAACCTGAGTTTTCTCATTGGCAAAAATGGATTACAGTGCACCTACCTCACAGGACTAGGTGCGGATTAAATAAACTAATTCATGTAAAGTGCCTGGTACCTGTATACCTAATGAGTGTTAAATGTTATTATTAGACACTCCTGTATAATGTTGAAATAGCATGTACTGGGTTCTGTTTTTGTTTAATCCAGTTTGAAAATATTTCTCTTTTAGTATTTAAATACTTTGTTTTTGTTTGTTTATTCCCATGTCAATGGTGCCTAACTCAAATCCAGAAGGACAAATACCTCCAATCTTTAAAAAAAATTTTTCCTTCAGGAGTATTTTATTGTTAGACCATTGATCCTCATATAAATTTCTTTGTATTAAAAAAAACTCCATGAGGTGAGGAAGTTATATACGACATTTCTTTTCATTTAGTGGTTTCACTAAATGAAACTAAAACTTCTTAAGTTCCTTTTTTTAAAAATTTTTTTTACTGTTTTTATTTTTGAAAGAGAGAGAGAGAAAGTGTGTGAGACAGGCAGAGAGAGAGAGGGAGACACAGAATCTGAAGCAGGCTCTGGGCTCTGATCTGTCAGCACAAAGCCTGATATGGCGCTTGAACTCAAGAATTGTGAGATCATGACCTGAGCTGAAGTCAGATGCCCAACCGACTGAGCCACCCATATGCCCACTTAGGTTCCTTTTTTAATTTAGCAAAGTCTAACGTTAACATCATTAGTTTTCTGCTAAAAAAGAAAACTCATGGGGCGCCTGGGTGGCTTAGTCGGTTGAGCGTCTGACTCTCGCTTAGGTCATGATCTCGCGGTTCGTGGGTTTGAGCCCCGCGTCGGGCTCTGTGCTGACTGCCAGCTCAGAGCCTGGAGCCTGTTTCAGTCTGTGACTCCCTCTCTCTCTGACCCTCCCCTGCTCACACTGTCTCTCTCTCTCCTAGAAATAAATAAAACATCAAAAAAAATAAATAAAAAAATAAAAAAGAAAACTCATGTTAATAACCTGCAAGTGTTATGCCATTACAGTATTTTAATTTTATATTGCTGTTTTAAAAGCCTTAAAATGTAGACATTTTTCCTGATTATTAAATTATAATGTTGATGTTTGTTTACATTTATCCCATGTTTATCATTTCTGAAGCTCAGAATTTCTTCTTGCATCTTAGACCTCCCTTCTGAGATTTTTCTTTTTGCTGGTGTTCCTCTTTTTGAAATTTCTTTGCAGTTTCTGTTGGTAGAAACTATTCTCAGTTTTTTTTTTCTCATCTGATTTTTCTGAAATATAGTTGTCTTGTTTTTGAAATTCTTTGCTACTTTCTTTAAGCATTTTGAAAATATAATTCCATTCTCCTCTGGCTTCCATTGTGACTATTGAAGTTATTTTTCTTTGTTTTTATAGTTTCCTTTTATGCCATCGATCTTTTTCTCCTGCCTGATTTTCAGATAGTTTCTGTCTTTGGTGTTCAGCAGTTACTAAGTAATGTAGTTTTATCTTTACTTGTTTTGTCATAAGACACTTTGCTGCTGAATGTGAGGATCAGCCTTATGAATTCTGGAAAGTTTTCAGTCATTTTCCCTTTGAATGTTTCCTCTATTCTATTCTTTTTAGTCTTTCCATATGATACTCTATAATTTCTACCACTTTGATTGTCTATATTAAATTCAGGATAATTTCTTCAGATCTGTTTTCCAGTTCATTAAAAAATTTTCATGCCATGTCCTATCTGGCTATTTAATCTATAATTGAATTTTTAATGTAATTTTATTTTTTTACTTTGAGAGGTAAAAATTTGGCCTTCTGAAGTATCTGATTCCATTGCCATACTTTTATGTTTTTTTAAATGTATCAAACTTGGGGGGAGGAGGGATGGGCATGGAGGAGGACACTTGTGGGGATGAGCACTGGGTGTTATGTGGAAACTAATTTGACAATAAACTATTTGTAAAAAAAAAAAAAAAAGAGAAATTGTTTTGAAATGGAATAAAAACAGCAAGAAGGAAATAGTTACAAAAAAATAAATGTATCAAACTCATTTTAACAAACTCATAGTTTTGTGAATCTCGTTCTGTAGTCTACTGGTAAGGTCAACTTTTCCTCATGTTACCTTGGTCCTCATGTTCCATGAATGAGTTCATGTGTCTGAGTTATTGTATCTAGGAATTCTTTGAAGTGTGGGCTTAAAGTATCTTGTCTCACGTAGGACTGTGTTTGTTTCCACAAGGTATTAGAAGATTCTACTGACGTGAAGCCATTTTCAAGTAAACTTCAGCCTGTGGTTTTTGGACAACCCAGGGATAGACCTTCTATTTCTAAATGCATGTGAGTGTGGGCTCTATCCAGAATGAAGCAAGTAACTTCCCGTCTCACTTTGTCCGATGGGGATCCTCTGGAGATCACTTGCTGCTTTCCTTGCCTTATGGAAGTCCTAACGTCATTCACTTGTCTCTGACATAAAAGTTTGCATTTTGCAAACCCTAGGCTTTGCTTCCTGTTCCCCACAGTCAAGGTGATGAAATTATGAAACAGAGTTCACAAGCAAATGGCTAAGAGAGAATTCCTGAGACATTTTGGTGCAAAAAGGTGATTTTATTATAGCATGAGAACAGGACCTGTGGGCAGAAAGAGCTATACTGGGGCTCTGATGGGTGACTGCTTATATACTTTGAAGTTTGTGGAGGGAGGGGGGAAGGAGATAGAGCAAGTTTCTAAGGAATTTTGGAAGCAAGGCTTTCAGGACTCTGAGGGGCTAACTGCTGTTAAGATAAAGTTACTTTCAGTTTTTAATGAACCATCAACATTCAGGCACAAAGACAGCCATGAATTCCTTGAGGAAGGTCACGCTCTGCATATTGCAGGTGTCTATCAGTGGGCGGCAAGCTGTAAGGAGATTTAATTTAAACTACATGTCTCTTGCCTTTGTTTCCCTCATCAATGGGACCATTAAAACTCAGCATCAAAAGCACCAGAGGTTAGCATATTCCCTCAGAGCGTCGCCCCCTCTAAGAGCTTGCTTACCTCTCTGGAAGCACCCTTTCTATTTTTTCCCCGGCATCTGCAGATTTCCATTGGCTTGTTATTAGCTCAGCCCTCTGGTTAAAATGCTGGCTAAAGATTTTTAAACATATTTTTTTAGAAGGATTTCCTGCACCTCTAGTCTGTTATATTTATTCTTTTTTGGAATTTATTTTTGTTTCTGATTTCTACATTTTAACGACTACACTATTTCACAGAAGTATTAACTTTAAAATAATAGTAGCTAAAATTTATTTTACTTAAGAGTCAGGACTTGGTAAAGGGCTTGACATGTGTAATCTAATTTAAGGCTCATAATAACCCACCATGGTATGTACAAAGATTATTTTCATTTTCAGGATGAGGAAACTGAGGTCTAGAAAGGTTAATAACTTCTTCCAGTTCATACCGCCAGACTGTTTTGAAGCCATGCCTCAACCAGTGGTGACCTGACTCCATGATAGGTTTGGTTCTTCTTAGCTCCCACTTTTTAATGAAATATTTTGAACATATAGAAAAGTTGAAATAATAATATTATGAACTTAGACCCTCAATATTCAACTGTTTGAAGCATTTTGTCATATGTGCGTTCTCTCTCTGTGTATACATGTCTTTTTTGCTGTCATATTTAAAGGCAAGTTTTAGGTATCATGACACACCTCTTAATATTGAAACTTCATTTCATTTTTTTAAATTTATTTTTTTAATGATTTATTTATTTCTGAGAGAGACATTGTGAGCACGGGAGGATCAGAGAGAGAGGGAGACACAGAATCTGAAGCAGCCTCCAGGTTCTGAGCTAGTTGTCAACACAGGGCCTGACATAGGCCTCCAACCCACAAACCATGAGATCATGAACTGAACCAAAGTCATACACTTAACCGACTGAGGCACCCAGGCGCCACAAGACTTCATTTCAAAGTGAGCTTTTAGCTAACTTCAAAGTGGTCCCTTTGGTAAATTCTTATTGCTTTTCTTTGCAATGGGGAAAATTCTTTACTTGAGAGGAGGGATTCTATTTTCTTTGAAATTCGGGGTTTAGCAAAGTGCCTGGTACGTAGCCAGTGCACCAGTGAATGGTCTGTAAAAAGAGAACCTAGGTAAAAACAAGAGGGAAAAAGTTAGCTAAGGTCAGACAGTTGTTCTAGGAAATGACAGGAAAGAGAAATACTTTGAAGGGGCTAGCCATCTTTCCCTGCGGACCATGGTACAGCATTTCACCCTGAGGAGGAAAGCAGAAAACATCCTTGTATATCTGTGTATACAAGTAGTTCCTTCCCTGGCATGCACCATTTTGTCCTCCAGCTAGATGGTGACTCCCTGGGTGAGGGACTCTGTGTATTTAGCTGATCGTATGGTTCCTGGTACAATCAAATGAATGAATGAATTTATTCCAATGTACTGTTTATATAGTAAATGTAATTTCTACCTTCGTATTGTCCATCTTCTTGCTACTGGGACTGATTCTTCTGATGCTGTTACTGCTTCTGAAACTATTGCTATTTCTGCCATCATTATCCTTCTGAGGAAAGCAGGGCCAAGCAAGGGATAGTAGTCCCGTATTAGAGCTGAGGAATATTTGAAGTGAATTGGTCCAGACTTGAATCTAGATATTCTAGCTCCAGCTCCGGTGTTTCCTCTGTGCCACTCCTGTTGATTTAGTATTTGCTGGGTTGTCACTCTGTACCAGGAACTACTCTACAGGTTAAAGTAGGAAAGAAACTAAGAGCAGAAGCAGGATGTTTGCAGAAGCAGGATGTTTGCAGAGCTGCTGATTTCACTAACACCTGACATCCGTAATAGGACATGACTGGTATTAGTTGCTTTTTAAAACTCAAGCTATTATAAATAATTATGCACATACTTATAGAATACCAAACATACTTTTAGATGAATATATATTAAGATATTTATAGGTATCACTTTTGAAATATAAATATTATTTATAAAATATATTTTGTATGTAGATATATATTAAATGTGTGTGTGTGTGTGTGTGTGTGTGTGTGTGTGTGTGTATAGACTGCAGTGATTTGTGCCTTGCTTTGCCTGCACCAATGGATGGGAAAACAAGAGGTAAGGAAACTGATGGGCCAAGGAAGGTCTGAGGTTCCTTGGGGCTGAGATGGGAGATGAGGGCTAAGAAGGAGTGAAAGATTACCTTGAGTGTCAGCTGGAGTCAAGTCTGAATTTCTGGGCTAATAATTGCCTGATGTGGGAATTGGTTGTCAGAATATAGATGGGATTGTTTGCTCACTTTTTACCTCAACACACCAGCTACCGGGGTTCTGAACATATAGAGGCACGTGTGGGGCATTTGCTGAAGATGGCCCATGAAATGGCAGAGGAGCCAGTGAGCATTGTATCGATTGGTTTCAACAAGCTGCTCTGTTCTAATCCTGAATATATCCTTAGATTTATAATATCTTTCCTTTCTGAGAGCTTCCTGCCAATGGACAAACTCCTACGAGATTATTCTCCTCTGACCTCTAAATTGATGTTCAAAGTTTTTAAAGGAAGGCAAGCATGACAAAGTTCAGAGTGAATCTGGGTGACAAATTGGTGCTTAATGATGGTGATCTGGAATGTGGTTCAGCATATTCCCTTGAAGAGAGAAGATTTGTTCCGTTCCTGGATCTTTATGCTCACACTTGGACATGAATCTGTTACCTCTGGTATGCAGTAATTCTTTGTCTGATGTTTACTTCCCTTATCATCATCATCATCTACATAGCTATTACACAGTTGCAAAGGAACACATATTTAGTATCAGGTAGCAAGTGTAGAAACACTACACAACTGCTGAAAATCAACTGTAAATTGGCAGTTTTATTTCATACAACATCCAATCTTTTGGCAGTAAATATCTCTGTGTAATCTCCAGACTCTCCTCATCATAAGGAGTTTTCCTGGCAAAAATATTGTGAATAGTATATATGAAATCTTTGAAAAAAACCTGGTAATGTCTATACTTCTATTATATCTCTCAAACTTAGAGGAATATGAAATATGGTTGCAATAACAAGTGCATTCTTAATGGCATACTTATTTCATTTTTAAGCTAAATGGAAAGAACCAAAACACTGGCTCAAGGTCAGACCTTAAAGGTATTAATGGAGAAATAACGCAGAGCATTCTAGATACTGTGCAAACAAATCAAACAGTAAAACACTGTCTTCAAACAGTGAGGAAACAAGATGCATTGAGAAATCTTTTATTTAGATTTTATCCATTTCGGAACCTATAGACTTGATGGTAGGCATACTCCATGCAAGGTAAGAGTAATTGCATGCTTTTTTAGGGGAGCAAACAGGTAGCCTTCTGATGAAAAGTGGCATCTTGAGACCCCAGGTTACTATTTAGTAGAGTCATACCAACCAACATGCTCACCTGCCTGCCACTTTTTATAACCATCTGCCCTGGAAAGGCAGTTAAGATGAAAGGTGGACTTACACCAAGCCTTGGCTCTCATTGACTACAGAGTAGAGATGAGAAGGTGCTGGAGAGAGAGAGAAAGTAGAAACACACCCACCACTGATTTTTAGATTTTGAATGTTTGAAGTACGTTGGGGGCTGAGAGAGGCTAGGAATGTGGGCCTTCATAAAAGAACTTCATATGATTCTGTTAATTCTTTCTCAAGGACTTGCAGACTATTTCACACTATGGAGTTGAAAGCAGAAAGCTCAATTTTGACTATTTGCTCTTCCACTGAGTTCTGGGCTCTAGCTGGAAACTCCTCCCCATCTCCTACATTCATTGTCTCCCCAAGTATGTGGAGAGAGCTTGTCCACATGGATCACTTCCCAAAGGAAATCAGCTCATGAGAAAAGACAGACTCTGACCCCTTGATGGTCAATAGCATGAATCTCAGGGCAGAAACAAGCTTTGAGGAAAGCTCCTTCTGAGCCCAGTAGTATTTTCACTTAGAACACCTTTTTTTCCTTTATTGTTCAATCCTGATTCAAAATGGCTTCATTTTGAATATATATATACCACACATATTGTTTTCATAGATATATTTGTATATGTTTACATATATTTCATATATATTTCACACACACAGAGACACACACATATATGTATATATATGTATTCCCTTCCTATTATATTCCTAATGCCAAGCATAGCCTCTGATGTATCAGAGTTTGGGTGAACAAAGGAACAGATGCTTTTTCTATTATCTGTGCTTCACTTGGGCATCATCCTTCAGTATTGTCACTTCCTTTTTCAATCCAGAGAAGCCACACTCTGCAGAGCTGGGGCCCTGTCACATGTGCCTTGGCCACCCCCCACCCCAGCTCTGATGAATCTCCTCCCACCTGTGCTTTTCTGAGCTGTGCTAGCTGCTCTGGAAGCCATGTGAGAGCACGGAGGCTGAGCTGGGCTGTGAGCCAGGGAAGTCCCTGTGACTGACACCCTGGTATGGCCTGGGATGCTCTTCCCTTCTTGTGAACCGAGTAGCTGGTGTGATGCAGGAGGCATCTCTCAGTGGAGTCAGCTATTTCCTGGATCAATTCTAGCTCCATTTTCAGTGTTTGTATTAAAAGGTTAATTGCTTTACACCTGCACATCCCCAGCCTGGCTTCTCCAAGAAAGCTAAACAGTGCAATGAAAGCTGTATTTCTACTCTAATATCATTTCGCTGCATCAAGTGCACAGAATCTCTTTATTGGAGGCCAAATGCACAATCCCGTTTGAGAGACAGTTGCTGTTGGCAGCGAGTAGCAACTGCTTGTTCGGAACCCCTTGAAGATATTGCTCAGTCTTTCTGTTTACCGTGGGCTGGTAGAGGACGATTCCTTATTTTCTAAGGGCACGTCTTTAATGAGCGCCGGGTGGCTTTTTGATGTTGCCCTCCCACAGACTGTGGGTAAAGGCGGGGCTAGGAATCATACATTTTCAATTGTAGAAGTATTTTGTATCAAACCCTGTCAAAAATAACACTGCCTTTGGTACACAGAAAATCCAACTTAATAGCAATGTCTCTGCTCTTTTCTCTTGGACACACTGTATCAGTTAGCATATGGTCTTGGACTTCAGCTATTTTTCACCTGGAAAGTGATTTGGGATGGGGTTCTGTACTGTTAGTTGGTGATGGCTTGCAAAACTATATTTATAAGCAGTCTTATCCTAAAATGACCCAGCTTAATACCTAGCAGTTTAAACAGTGGGGAGAAAAAAGGAGGAAAGTTATTAGTCCATGTGCTTTTCTTGAAAACTCTCTGTGTACATAAAGTACTCAGGGATTTCATGAGGACACTTTTCCTAATGTATGTCCTAAACTGTCCCCCTCAACTGTTCTACACCCAAAATATCCTTGGGAAAACAGAAACAGAGATTTAGAGGGCTTCCACGGAAGGTTCTTATACCTGGAATTTCTACTCTCTAACCTGGGGACAGATGATGTTTGAGGGACAGAGATCTCATCTTGAGTTTGTAAATAGTCGCTCATATCATTTGTTTATTAATGTATGAGGAAGTTGGTTCATTAATGTACTCAACATGTATTTAAGTGTCTACTGTGTATTGCGCAGGACTAAAAAGAGTAAGACCTGGGTCTTGTCCTCAAGATCTTGTAATCTAGTAGGGAATAGAGACAATAAAGCATGATAAAGACTAAAGTTCAGATACGTACAGAGACAATGTCATCTTGGGGCAATGTTTCTTAGCCTTTTTTGTCATTGTTTTCTTTCCCAAAACAGCCTTTCCAGACATTTTCATCTCAATAACTCCTTCCCACATTAAATTTTAATGCCACACACATGTTGTATATCTGTTTAAGCACTAATGTTTATCTGTGCCTTATATTAAAAAGGGCAAGATTTTTTTGCCCATTTGGGGGCGATGTCACCTCCATTGAGAATGTATGTCCTGAGGAAAAGGGAAGCCTTTTCTTACTTAGGAGAACCCAGTAAGAGCTTATAGAAGAGAGACGTGTTACTTAAAGTATTAAAAAATGAGTAGGCATACTTTTATGTAGACAAAAGGATAGCAGAGTAAATATGAAAGCAACATGTGCCAAAGTACAGAGGCATGAACAAGGACCATTTAGCACGCAGCATGGGGAGAAATAAACCTCTTTTAAGCTGCATTCTATTCAAGGTGCTGCTTACTTGACTTGCCTATCATGTGCACCAAGATATTGATTATAATTGGTAGGTTCTGCCTAGTTCAGGTTAAGTATCTTAAAAGTATTTCAAAATACCCCTAGTCATGTGAATTTATTTTGACAAAAAAATTTTATCAAGAATGTTCGTGCTTGAAATCTGAAATAAAAACCATGTTTATTACATAAAAATCCACGAAAAGTGTGTGTAGGGGGAGAGAGGTTGAGCACAGAGGATTTGTTCAGCCTGTGACACTATTCTACATGGATGCATGTCATCACATATTTGTCCAAACTTATAGAATATTCACTATCAAGAGTGAACCCTAATATAAGTTATAGACTCTGGGTGATAATGATTTGTCAATGTAGGTTCATAAATTGAAACAAATATAGTCTAGTGGGGATGGTGATATGGGGGGAGGCTAAGCATGTGTGGGAGCAGGGAGTTCATGGGCATTCTCTGTACCTTCTGCTCAACTTTCTGTAAACCTAAAACTGCTTTAAAAATAAATTAAGTCTATTTAAAAAAAATCCTTAAATGGTGTAACTAGAGTAAATTCATACTATGTGTGGCGAAGGGTCTAATAAGAAGCGTGAATTTGGGGTCAAATAGAGTTAGGGTTCAAATTCCAAATACATCAATTAAATAGGAAATTGAATGACCTTGAGTAAACCGCATCTCTCAATTTCCACAGCTGCAAAATGGGAGAAAAATCTCTATCATAGATGTATTATAAATACATGCTTACCCACTCTTTAAAAATGCCACCTGGGAGAGAGTGGTCCAGAAAACCCCCCATTTACCAGGGCATTAAAAATACTTAGTGAGAGGTGAACTAACATCTTTGAAGAGTTCTGTGCATAATTCACTGTAGGTCAGAGAGGAGTTCCTGAGTTTAGTAGGGATAATAGGAATTCTAGAAGTTCATTTAGAAGTCAAGAAGGATAATGGGGATTTAATGACAATAATGAAGCAGGGGTCAGATGGTGGTCAGGTGGTCAGAGGAGACAAAGTGGACATGGTTACTGTGATAAACAGCAGAGCTGAAATAGGAACAGTATGGTTTGCTCTAGTTTGGCATTGGTTAATCAAGCATGGTGTCCTTTGGACTGAAATCGATGAGCAGGCTACTAAAATGGTACTTGATTAAAATAAGTGAAGAGCTCTGTATCTTGCAAAGAGTAGTCTTGACTTTAGTCTCCATGGAAGAGTGTTGCAATCCTTCAATTGTTTCCTGAAGTCAGTCCACAGATTGAGAGCCCCTTAAATGAAGGGGAGACTAAGTCCCTTTGAGGAAAAATCCTGCTACAATGCCAAAAATTACACTGTAAATCTTTCTCTTTGCTTTCCTTAAAAAGACCATGGTACTTACCTGGTGTCTGTGCACTGGGGAAGAAGCACTAACTAGATTTTACGGTTTTGAACTGACAGGAAGTTCGGAGCCTCAAAACATCTCTGTGGTCCACCAATAAGATTAAGGGCTTGAGGAGTTCAAATAATTAATGGAATCTCGGCTTGTGTCCATCTCATAGTGGTCCAGTTGGTTCCCAAGTCTATCTTGTTATTTTTTCAAGTCTAGAATTTACAGTTAGCCACTATACCTAGCCACTAGGAGAATTTCCACACTAATATTCTGACGCCTGAAGAGAGGGCTGTTTTGTTAGGAAAGATTGCATGGAAGCCACTAGGAAGGCTTCTACCTCCAATGAAAAGTTTTACTGCATTCTTACAGGGAGTGCTGAAATTTGTGCCTTGATCAAAGACTTGAAGGATGCAGGCATGGTCATTCCTACTACATCCTGATTCAAGTCACCTATTTTGCTTTTGCAGAGGACAGATGGATCTTGGATCTTAGAGAATGACAATGGGATTTTTGTAAACTTAATGAAGTGGTGAATCAAATTCCAACTGCTGTTCCAGATGTTTCCTTTACTGCAGAAAATCAATACCCCTGGCATCTAGTATGCAACTTGGGTAGGCTGTGGGTCCTAGTGATCCACCCAAACTCTAATGTAGGTGTTGTGGTGAAGGTATTTTGAGGATATGATTAGGTAGCCAGTTGACTTTCAGAAAGAGATATTATTCTAGATAACCTGATTCAGTTAGTTAGAAGGCTTCAAGGATAGAACTGAGGCTTCCCTAATGAAGAAAGAAAGTTCTTCCTACAGATAGCAGCATCAGCCCATGCCAGTTATGCCATGGATTTGCAACTTGCCTACCTAGTCTTCATAATCACATAAGCCAAATGCTTGCTATCAATCTCTTAATATATATGTCCTACTGGTTCTGTTTCTCTGGTTCAATCCTGGCTGATATAGCAATTGAGGTAGTGGATGCTTTTTCATTGTGTTTTAATAAATATCCTCAAAGAAGTTTGCTTTCAATAGACAAAGTCATCAATATTCCTTCAGTGTACTACCTCTGGATTAAAATGCTTCAATTTTCTGGTATAATCTTGTCCATAGGGACCTGGTTTCTTTGTTATTCCATTAGACGCCATGCAGTTCCACTACCTTGATATCATGCTAATTGGACTAGTGAGCTAAAAGTAGCAACAACTCTAGACATCTTGGTAAAACGCATGCAAAGCATAATGTAGGAAATAACTGCCCCCAAGTTCAGATGGCCTTCTACTTTGTGAGAGCCCTAGGCATCTCATGGTACATTGACATATCCCTTCTAAATTGACATATCCCTTCTAAATTGAAGGATAAGTTGCTCCTTGTAGCCCCTCTTATGACAATGATAGTGGCATAGCACCTAATGCATCTCTTTGGATTTTTGAAGGCAACATACACTCATTTGGGCTTCATACTCAGACCCATTGATCAAATAACCTGAAGAGCTGTCAGTTTTGAAGAGCTTCAGACAAGAGAAACTCTGCAGTGGTTGAAAATGCCAAACTGCTCTGCCACTTAAGCTTTCTGACCCAATCGGTCCCTTTGATGGTGCATGAAGTGAAGGCGGCAGAGAGGGATGTTCTGTGGAGACTGACAGGACACTTTGGTGACTCATGAAACAGACCTTTAGAATTTTGGATTAAAGCTGTGCCACTTTCTGCAGATAACTATTCTCCTTTTGAGAAACAACTTCTGGCTTCCTACTGGGCTCTACACTTGAAAATGGACCACCAAGATGACCATCATAAACTGCTTGTTATCTGACTCAATAAGATATAATGTTTAGCGGCATTCCATTATCAAGTATAGGTGACATATGTGAGATCAGCCTTGAGCAGGCCTTGAAGGCTCAAGAAAGTTGCATGGGTGAGTGGCCCAGCTGCCCATGGTCTTCACTTCTGCCACATTGCTGCCTCCCTTTCATGGGAAGTCCCCCGTTAATTGATGACTGAGGAAGAAAAATTAAGCCCTAATTTACAGATAGTTTTGCACACTGTGATGGTATCATGTGAAAGTAGACAGTGACAGCACTAGAATCCCTCTCTGGGATGTCTTTGAAGAATAGTAGTAATGGGAACCCCCCTATGCCCACCAATAGGCAGAATTTTTAGTATAACCCTTGTCTTTTTTTTCCTTTTTCTTAGGAGATGAGGTGGCCAGAGGAAGGTAGAGATCTATATTATTTCAGGGTAAGTGGCTAACAATTTGGCTTGGTGGTCAGAGGCTTGGAAGGAACATGATTAGAAAGTCAGTAGCTAGGAGATCTGGGGAGAGATTTGTGGAATACTCTCTCCCAAACAGTACAAGGTGTTCTATGTTCCATGTGAGTGCTCATTAAAGAAAATCCTGAGTAAATAAGGGTTTTATTTGTTAGGTGGAAAAATGGCCTGTTTTGTGGATGTTAGGCCATTTCCCCAGACACTCCTATTTTTTCTAATGAGCTCATGAACAATGGCCATGGTGGCTGGGATGGAGGTTATGCATGGGCTCAGTAATATGGACTTTTGCTTACTAAGACTGAATTGTCTACAGTCACTACTAAATGTCCAACATGCCAACAGAAAACATCAACCCTGAGCCACTGATTTGTCACCAGTTTCTGAGGGGAGTCAGGCAGCCACTTGGTGACAGGTTGATTATACTGGAGCACATCCATCTTGGAAAAGAGCATTTTGTTCTCATCAAAACAGACTCTCTACATGTGGATTTGCCTTCTCTGCTTACAATGCTTCTGACAAATTCACCATCCATGGATTTGCAGAATGCATTATTTGTGTCATGATATTCTAAAAATCATTGCTTCTGACAAAGCAACTCATTTTATTTTTTTAAAAAAATTTAAAATATTTTTAAATTTATTTCTGAGAGAGAGAGAGAGAGGGAGGGAGAGAGAGAGAGACTGAGAGTGAGCAGGGGAGGGTCAGAGAGAGAGGTAGACACAGAATCTGAAACAGACTCCAGGCTCTGAGCTAGCTGTCAGCACAGAGCCCGACACAGGGCTCTAACCCACAAACTGTGAGATCATGACCTGAGCCGAAGTCAGATGCTTAACCAACTGAGCCACCCAGGTGCCCCTAAGCAACTCATTTGAAATGAAATGGGCTTGTGCTTCTGCAACTTGCTGGTCTTACCATGATCTCCCTCACTCTACTGGAGCTTATTTGATGGGATGGTGAAATGTCCTTTTGAAGACTCAATTATGCCACCCTTAGGGTAATAAAACTTTGTGAGGCTGGGGTAATGTTCTCCACGATATGGAATATGCTCTGAATTATTGACCTATATATAGCGCCGCTTCTCTTATTTACCATTAAAAGAAAGTTTGTTCATCAGCAGTCACCTGGCAACTTAGTGTTTCTCACACTAGTGAAATAACAGGCAATAAATAAATACATGCATACATAAAGAGGAAAAAAAAGAAAAGAAAAAAAAGAAAAAGAAAAAAGAAGTGGTTACTATATTGGGGTAATTTATGCAATCAAGAAAATAGCTATCACACAATTGGCCAGAAGAATTATATGGAATGCTGACGATTCATGCAGACACCTTTTAGTACTTCCATGTTCTGTGATGGCAACAATGAGAAACAGCCCCAAACTGACTGGTATCTTGAAATAAAAGTCTCTGTCACTCCCCAGGAAGGAACCACAACCAGCAGAAGTACTTGGGGAGGACAAAGTCAACATAGAATAGGTAGCAGAAGGACACAGCAATTACCAGTATGGCTATGGGTCCAGTTACGGAACTTGTAGAGTTATGTGTTTTTCTTACTTGTTTATATAAATATATTTGTATATGCAATTTCTTTTTCCCTCCTCCCTGTTCTTCCCTTGGTAACAGGCTGACTGCTCCAGGAAATTTTTCTTCTACTAACAAATATAAGATTAACAGTGGTTAATTTTATATCTTAGGATTTAAGTCACAATATATCAAAGTGAGCATATGACTCAGGTAGAAATGGAATACATTTCACCTAGAGATGGATTAAATATATATATTCTCTCTTTTGGGGAGAAGGTTAGCAGTTTTTGATTGTGTGACATTTGCATTAAGTAGAAGGATCTTTTTGCCTTTACCATCTTTATTTGAAAGCTGAGTATGGCTAAAAGAGTTGTATGTGGATGCTTAGTTGAAAGGGTTGAAAAGTCCTGCATTGTGTTATTATTAACTTAGGAATTACATTTTCTAGAATCCCTTGAATGGCTAGATTAGAAGTGCCCAAAAGGGGAACTTGCACAAGATTTAGGAGGCAGTAGTGAATCAGTGGTCACTGCTTTTTGAAGGCTGTAGTGATCAGATTCTGTGATCATCTAATGTGAAGGTGTCTTGTGGGTCTCAGCTGTCTTCACTCTGTTCCATGTCTAGCTCATCTTCCTAACTGCTGCCCTTGCTGACCACCAGTGGCCCCAGGCCAACCACCAGATGCTTGGCTGTGAACCCACACAGGTGGTAGTTACACAGAAACAACAACTTCCATAGATCCCTCCATGAGCTCCTCCTCTGTGGTCTTAATTTGGCAGCTAGAAATGCTGGTTTTTTGGATTTTCTCACAAGCTCCAAACTATCAACCCACGCTATCTAGGTAGGCTGACTAGTAACTCTTGCTCTGGCCCTACAAATTTTCCTACAAATTTTACTTTCTCAGTGCATCTCATAAGTCTAAATTCTAATTTCTATAATAACTTTCTTTTAAAAAATGTTTATTTACTTATTTTGAGAGAGAGAGAACCAGCAGGGGAGGGGCACAGAAAGAAAGAAAGAGAGAGTGAGAGAGAATCTCAAGCAGGCTCTGCTGACAGCACAGAACTTGACATGGGGCTGGATCCCATGAACTGTGAGATCATGACCTGAACCTAAATCAAGAGTCAGATGCCCAACCAACTGAGCTACCCAGGAGCCCCTCTATGATACATTTCTTGTTCCCATATTAGTAATCACGTCTCTTCTTGAGTGACTGATTTCTGAATGATTATCTTCCTCAAGGACATTGCTATTACAATTGTCTCCTCTCTCATCTGCATCATAAATTATCTCCTCTTGAGTAGATCATTACCATCAGGCAAACAAGTATGGTTTTCTTCCACTTAAACAGTAAAAAAAAGTACTCTGAATTCTACATTCCTTTTCAGCCACCACCATATTTATTTGCTTCCAGTTATAGTAAAGCTTTTTAAGATATTTACCTCTCCTCAATGTGTCCAACTCCTATCCTTTGCTTTCTCTTCAGAAATTGATTTCAATCAGGTTTCTCCCCAGTACTTTCTACTGAAATTGATTTCTCAAGTTACACAGTGGCTTTCCCAATGCTAATTTCTTTTTTTTAATGTTTATGTATTGAGAGAGAGAGAGAGAGACAGAGACAGAGAATGAGCAGGGGAGGGGCAGAGAAAGAGGGATACACAGAATCTGAAGCAGGCTTCAGGCTCCGAGCTGTCAGCATAGAGCCCGATGTGGGGCTCAAACACATGAACTGTGAGACCATGACCTGAGCCCAAGTTAGACACTAACTGACTGAGCCCCACCCCCAGGCACCCCTCCCAATGCTAATTTCAACAGGCAGCTCTAATTCCTCATGTTACTTCACCTGTCAATTGATCATTTATTCCTTCTTGCAACCCTTTCTTCACTTGCCCAAGACTTCTGTCTCTGTCTCTATCTCTATCTTTCTCTTTCTGTAAAACAGATTGTTTCTTCTCAATCTTTGTTTCTGTTTATACCTTATCTTTCTAAAGTATTGGTGGAACATCCCAGGGGTCAGTTATTGAACTTTTTTCTTCTCTTTTTCCTCTCACTTCTCACCTCTTAGGTAAGTACTTTTATTCTCATGGCCTTATTTAACTTCTGGTGTGCTGATGATGCCAAAATTTAAAGCTCTACCCCAAGCCACAATCCTGGTCTCCAGAATCCTATCTCATTTGGATGTCTACCAAGAACTTAATATGTCCAAAACCAAATTCCTAATCTTCCTAACCATCACAGTTCTGTTCCTTCCATAGCTTTCCCTCTTTAATAAATGACCACTTGAGACTTTTAGATGCTTAGACAAAAATCCTGGAGTTGTCTGGACTTCTCTGTTTCACAGCCCATCTCAAAGGCATCAGTAAATCCTGCTAGCTCTCCCTTCAAAATATATGTAGAATCCAATCTCTTCTCCCACTGCTGCCATGTCTAAAGTGCCATCATATCTTGCCTGAATAATTGCCATCAACTCATAACTATGATTATTCTTTCTGGGTCTGCCTTTCCTGTCCTCCTCATCAATTATCAAGGGAGCAGCTAGAAAGAGTCTGTTAATGTGAAAGAATCATCACATCTTTCTTCTGCTGTTGAGTTTTCAGTGGCTTCTCATCTCATTTAAAGTAAGATCTCAAATCCTTACAAAATCCTTTAATTACTGGAACAATCTACTTTTATCTACTTCTCTGTCCTAAAATCTCTGGCTCATTCCATTCTAGTAGCACTGGGCTTTATGTCATTTTTGAACATGTTAACATACTTTTGCCTCAGGTATTTCATACTTAGGTATGAGTGCTTCTTAGAATGCTATTTCTCAGGTGTCAACAGTGCTTAGGTTTCTGTCCAAATGTCCCTGAATCAGTGAGGCCTTCCATAATCACTTTATTTAAAGACACATTATTTATTTCTGTTTATTTTTGAAAGAGAGAGAGAGAGTGAGAGAGACTATGTACTTGCACACACAAGCAGGGGAGGGGCAGAGAGAGAGGGGAAGAGAGGATCTGAAGTGGGCTCTGTGCTGAGAGCAGAGAGCCCGAAGTGGGGCTCAAAGTCATGAACCATGAGATCATGACCTATGTTGAAGTTTGACACTTAACAGGTGCCCTCAATGACCACCTTATTTAAGGAGCAACCTCACACTCTGCATTTCTTTCTTTCTTCTTTTTCTTTTTTTAATGTTTTATTTATTTCTGAGAGAGAGAGAGAGAGAGAGAGAGGCAGGCAGCATGAGCAGGGAGGGTCAGAGAGAGAGGGAGACACAGAATCTGAAGCAGGCTCCAGGCTCTGAGCTAGCTGTCAGCACAGAGCCTGATGCGAGGCTCGAACCCACGAACCGTGAGATCATGACCCAAGCCGAAGTCAGACGCTTAACTGACTGAGCCACCCAGGCGCCCCTCTGCATTTCCCAGCCCCTTGTCTGACTGTATTTTTCCTTCACAGTGTGTGTGTGTGTGTGTGTGTGTGTGTAAAATATCCAATATATACATAGGAAATAATATATCCAATATTATCCAATATCAATAATGTATCCAGTATTGTATCCATTATTTTTTTTTAATCAAAGAACATGAGAGTAGTAAAAGGCGCATGCTGAAAATCTCCTGCTTTCCACACATACCCTTCTCTGAGCCAACTGTGTAATAGTTATTCTCCTGATAGTCCAGTCCAGTATAGAACAACTTCCTCTCCTCTCCTCCTCCTTTTCCTTTTTTGCCTTTAAGTTCATTGGCTGTCAGATTATTTGTCTTTGTTTATAATTTATTTTTTCTTTTAGAATGTAAGCTCCCCCTTCTAGAATGTGTGCCACTCTCCTTTTTTCCCAAAGGACATAGTTTTTACAAAACAGACCTTATTTTGTAGATTAGTTTTAGGTTCGCAGCAATGTTGAGAGGGAGATCCAAAGATTTTCCATATACTCTCTGCCCTCACACATGCAGAGCCCTTCTCCATTATCAACATCCCCTGCCAGAGTGGGACATTTGTTAAAACTGATGAACCTACATTGACACATCATTATCATCCAAAGTCCATAGTTCACATTCGGCTTCACTCTTGGTATTGTATGGTTTACAGGTTTTCATAAATGCATGGTGACATGTATCCACCACTGTGGTATCAAAGACAGTAGTGTCACTGCCCTTAAAATCCTGTGTATTTCATGTATTTGTCCCTCTGTCCCTCCAAATTCTTGGCAACCACTGGTATTTTTACTGTCTCTATATTTTGCCTTTTTTAGAATGTCATGTAATTGGAATTATTCAGTATGTAGCCATTTCAATTTGGCTTTTTTTCACTTATTAACATACATTTAAGGTTCTTCCATGTCTTTTCATGGCTTGATAGCTCGTTTATATTTTTACTTACTGTTTTAATATTTATTTTTGAGAGAGAGAGAGAGAGAGAGCAAGTGGGGGAGGGGAAGAAAGAGAGACACACACACAGACTCTGAAGCAGGCTCCAGGCTCTGAGCTGTCAGCAGAGTCCAACACGAGGCTCAAACTCACAAACCATGAGATCATGACCTGAGCTTAAATCAGACGCTTAACTGACTGAGCCACCCAGGTGCCCCAGTAGCTCATTTCTTTTTAGTGCTGAATAATATTCTGTTGTCTGGCTATACCAATTTTTCCATTTGCCTACTGAAGGAGCAGTGTTGTTCAACATTGTGATGCTAGCTCCTAAAACACCATCTGACGGACGGTAGGCATTCAGCCCATGTTCCTTATCCTCATCATGCTATTATTCTTTCCGTGAATGGCATCACCCTCCGGTAGCTTGCCCAGTCTCAGAAGGGAAATGCATTCTGAATTTCTAGGGATGTGAGATTCTCCTGTCTGTTCTTTTACCTCCACCTTTCCAATCTACCTCTGGACTATCTCTTGAATTCATCCTTTCCTCTTCATCTCCAATGTCAATGATAGAACTCATTCTTCATCAGGTTCTCCCAAAATAGCACAGTAGCCTCCTGACTTTTCTTTCTGAAGTTTATGCATAACCTATGCTCCTAAAACGCATACCTTATTATGTTGATCTCTTGCTCAAAATATGCAGCAGATGGAAGTTTAAACTCATTTATTTGCATATGTTCCCAGTTTCTCAAGATCTGATCCTTACCATGGGCCTCCTGTTTGGCTTCTCTTTTCCTAAACTTCCACCAGCTACTCTGTGTTCTGCATTATTTGGAGAACTCAAAGCAACATGTGGCTGTTCAAGCACATTCGAATCTTAAACAGCTCCCTGCTTTCTTGGAAGTTTCCCCCTGCCTTACTCTGCCTATTTTTGAAATAATCAGTTTAATTTCATTATCAATTCCATATTTAGGAAGTGAATTTCACTTGAATCACATGAATTTCAAAACCCCTGCTTTTGAAACCAGGGGTTGAAAGTCTTGACTTTTGTACTTCTGTAGATAGCAGCTGAGTGGTTATTAGGTCACATGCTAGAGCATAAAATCTCCATAAACTCAGGGAAGCTTTGTGGTTGTACAAAACCGTACAAGAAAGGACAATAGATTGTGCAGCGGAATAGCAGCAAACACTTAGAAACTGGGCTGTTTAAATGGATTTCCGCTTTAAAGTGCGCGTACTGTTCACCTTCCGTTTTTACAATACCCATTATCCTGATGTCAGATTTTTATTTTGTTTGAGTGAAGCAGAAAAAAAAAACTTTTTGAAAAAAATTATTTAAAATGGTGGGAGGGGAATTGCTACTGTGAAAAGAAGAAAGAGTGGGCTTTTCAGATTGTGTGAGCACCTACTTTGCTTTGAACAATGTGCATGTTCTCTCTCTCCTTCCCTTTCTCTCTCTGTCTCTCTCTCTCTCACATACACACGTTACATGCACACGCACACACACCTGTCATTAAATCTAAGAAGGTGTGGGACAATGTTAGAAACCAAATGTATGAGGGAATGAACAGTGAAGGGAAGAATGTTCAGCCTATCCTCTGAACAGACAGGGTACTTTTTTTTTTTTAATAATAGTTGCAAAGACTAGTAACTAAAGGATCTGATGTAATGAGATACAGCTGAGCTTTGGAAAATTTCATCAACCATTAGATTTCAAGTGATTTCATTCTGTCCTTAACTCGCAGCATTGGGCTTTGATATTGAAATAGGAATAGGACATTGAATCAGATATTTTCCCTTCTAGTACTTGCCATTTCAAAGAACTTTACATTATTATTGCATCCCCAAGAAGCAGGTAGGATTAATATCCTTATAAAGTGCTTTGGTTTTCTATTGTTAGAATATGAGAAATCCTAAAGTGATAAATGACTTGGATGTTAGCATAGAGCAAATCAGGGGCCGAATGGTGTTTAACATTCAGATTTATTAGTTTTCAGGATTAAAGTCAGTCAAATGATCTATTTTCCTCTTCAGTTTCCTGGGGTATTACACTTTGGGTTCTGTATAGTTGAAGTTAAAGTCTGCTGAGGCTATTTTACCCAGAGTGAGAAATTTGAAGTTCTAATCCCCATTGTAACTCTTTACAATAAAACTAACATTTCTAAAATTTACTTCATAATCTGTAAAATGAAATACTTAAAATTAATTTGATTAAAGTTAGGGGCTGTTTCAGATCACTTCTTAACCTTAGGTTTTTTAAAATATATTTTTTTAAATGTTTATTTTTGAGAGAGAGACAGAGAGAGAGAGACAGATTGTGTGTGTGTGTGTGGGGGGTGGACAGAGAGAGGGAGACACAGAATCCAAAGTAGGCTCCAGGCTCTGAGAAGTCAGGACAGAGCCTGGTGTGGGGCTTGAACTCACAGTGAGATCATGGCCTAAACCGAAATCTCATGATTTTCTGACTGAGCCACCCAGCGGCCCCTAAACTTAGGGTATTTATTTATTTATTTAAAATGTTTTATTTATTTCTGAGAGAGAATGAGAGAGACAGCATGAGCAGGGGAGGGTCAGAGAGAGAGAGGGAGACACAGAATCTGAAACAGGTTCCAGGCTCTCAGCTAGCTGTCAGCACAGAGCCCGATGCGGGGTTCAAACCCATGAACCGTGAGATCATGACCTGAGCTGAAGTCGGATGCTTATCCAACTGAGCCACCCAGGTACCTCAGGGTTTTAATCAATGTTGCTTATTCACATGGAAAAGAACATGCTCCAGATTTGGCACCTCCCAGAGACAAGAAATTGACCAAGTGTTGATGTCCATATTCTTCTCAATAGTACCGTTTTATTTAAATAGGCAAGGCAATTAGTCCCTTTTACAAAGAAGGCACAAAGCCACTGAATGGATCCCCTATTCCTATATTCCTACTCCTCTGTTTGGTACCTTTGCTCCTGAACTCCATTCTTAATTCCCTTGTACATGAAAATGCTGGGGGATTATTAATTTTTTAGTTTATTAATGGTATTCAATAACTGCTTTCTTTAGAGTCCTAAAATTTCTCAAGCATTTAACTTTGTTATTTTTACTGCCTTACATACAAGACTATGTACCTAATTTTAGGATGGAACTATAAATTCCAAATGAAAACACCTTTATAGAGTTAACAACAACAGAACAACCATACTCACAATATTAAGTAATTCATCAAACCCTTAGTGCTATAGGTGGACCTTTTATCAACTCATTTAATCCTCCTAACAGCTTTATTAAGCAGAATCTACTATAATCTCTTCTCCTTGGGCAAGGCAAGAAAAGCATGCTGATTTTAGTAACTTGCCTATAGTTATGGTCGGAACTAGGATATGGAAAACTGGTTTAAAATTTTTTTAAAAATTATTTATTTATTTATTTGAGAGAAAGAGAGAGACAGGGAGACAGAGAGAGAGAGAGAGAGAGTGAGCAGAGGAGGGGGGAGGAGAGAGAGAGAGAGAGAGAGAGAGAGAGAGAGAGAGAGAGAGAGAGAATGAATCTTAAGCAGGCTCCATACTCAGTATGGGGCCCGACACGGGGCTCCATCCTATGAGCCTGGGATCATGACATGAGCTGAAATCAAGAGTTGAATGTTCAGCCAACTGAGCTATCCAGGCGCCCCTGGAAAACTGGTTTTAAAACCCAAGTTCTTGGTTTCTATACTAAACTGTCAAGCTATACAACCTAAATGCCACAGACATTCTAAGCCAGGTTTATATGGACATATAATTTACACAAAGGAATAGAAATACAGGATATAGGCATATGCTTTAGAAGCATATTATATAAAGGTGCAGAAGAAAACTGTATTTACGGCAAATGCATATCAAAAGTGGGATTTCCAAAGGTTTGGGCTTCACAGTGAGAGTTGATAAGAGTTTTATGTTCATTTCTGATTGCTTAAAGAAAATTGAAATTCCAAGAACTATACTCAGAATTTTGCCCCATTTTCTTCAAGAGCCAACTACTTTACATACACCAAACTCCAACTGAATAGAAAAGCAACATCTAGTTTTGATAGGTGTCCTCTGTGAAAAGCAAAGAACTAGAATCAATCCAACTATTGCTCTTTTTTTTTTTTTTTTTTGGAGGAGGGAGGGGCAGAGGAAGAGAGAGACTCTTCAGCAGGCTCCACACCCAGCACGGAGCCCAGTGTGAGGGTAGATCTCATGCCTGAGATTATGATCTGAGCTGAAATCAAGAGTTGGACACTACCTGACTGAGCCACCCAGGTACCCCAGCGATTGTTCTTTAGGAATCATTTCCTTGTGGAAGCCTTTTAGGATTCTTCTAGTGTGAGGTAGATGTCCTTCCCTTGGCCTCCTATGCTGACTTCTGCTGGGCTCAGCACACTGCTCAGTAATTGTGAGCTTGTCTGTTTCCATCACTGGTCTGACAGACCTCTGAGAGCACGAGTGTGTCTTCATCTTTGCAGCCATCTGCCTCACAGATGCTTTGTCCACAACAGGCATTTAATATTTATTGAAATAAAATAAAAGTGTGTCGAAACTCGTTTGGAAACTCCTGGAGTTCCAATAACTCCTGTTATTTCCTTATTCTAGCCATGTCTCGTTTTCAGTGTTTCTATGGAGTATCTACTGTACGCAGGCACAGTTATCTGTTATCTATCTACCTCGTGTATTTGTATATAGTAGCTATTTAACACGTGTTGTCAATTGAATTATATTGGAACAGGTTCTTCAAATGTATTGAAGAATTGGAAATGGTTTAGTTATTTTAGGCTAGGCTATGTCTGTAGTAACAAACATACCTTTAGCACATGAAGATGTATTTCTCAGTCATGCAAAATGCACCACAGATCTGGTAATTCTACAGACCAGCTCCTCTTCAACTGGTGATTCCCAGGTCCAGGTCTGTAACGTCCCATAGCTCTGCCGTCTAAAACAGGAGGGTTCCAGGTCCCCATAGCAGGAAAAGACAGTCCTGCACTGGTTCTCAAATACTTTGGTTTAGATCTGACACCCCTTAGTTTTCATACCCCTTTGGCCAGATCTAGTGACTTGCAAGAAGACAGGGAAATGTGGAAGAGAACGCAGGAGAAGGAGAGAGAGCAAAGCAGGAGCCAATGATTAATATTTACATTTAGTTTTCAATCTGATATGTTCATTAAAAAAATGGGATTCATGATCTAAAGATCAGGGAATACCTGCCCCTTCCCCCACCCCCACCCCCCCTTTTTTTCAGGAAGGCACACAGGGCGCAGCTGGGTCCCACGGTGTGGGCTGTGGAGTAAGTGCAGGTCCCGACGGAAGCGCGGTGTACCGGGGCAGGCATCAGGGGCGGTTCAGGCATAGGCAGAATTAGGCTGGAGGCGAAGTGGCCTGGCCGCCAGTACCCCTCCCAGAGGAAGCCTCATCTCGCGGAACCTCAGGAGTTTCCCCTGAGAACTGGCAGGAGAGCGCAGGGATGAGAAAAACCTGGGTGCCCGGGAGCCTGGAGGGCTCTCTTCTCAGCCTCAATCCGAAAGAATGTGGCGCATTCCACCTCTCACACAAAGCCCAGTCCTCGTGGCCGCCTCGCTCCCTCACTCAGAGTCACGGTGCAGCGGTGCCTCGCCCCAGAGCCCCGGAAAGGTGTGTGGGAACGGGGTGCGGCCCAAAGGCCAGGGGGAGGGTTGGCTCAGGCGGGAACCGGGGAGGGAACTGCGCATGCCCGGGCTGGAAAGCGCGCGCCTTGCGAATCGCAGGAGGCCGGGCCGGGCGCTGCCGGGAGCCCCGAAGTGCCGCTCCCTTGCGTATCCCCGGTGCCAGTTCCTCCAGGCAGCCGCGGGGGTTCCCCTCAAATTCATCTCAGGAAGCCACTGCTGCCGGTTTCTTGAACTTTCCCCCTGAACAGCATGCCTCGGAGCATTCCTCTCGCTTTCTGACCCCGCTCATCTATCCGCACGATGGCTTTTTCACCCAACCACTCCACGAGGGGACTGTACACTGAAGTTGTCAGTGAGAGGTGGCCCTCCGCAGTATAAGAACGGGTATGACTCACTCATTTTATAACTGGAAATTTGGAAAGTCGTGGGTATGTAATGTACAACACGGGGACTGTGGTTAATAATACTGTGTTGCGTATTTGAAAGTACCTAGGGGAGTGGGTCTCGAGTTTTCATCACAAGGAAAAAAAAATGTAAGTATGCACGGTGATGGATGTTAAATGGATGTGCTGTGATCATTTAGCAATATATACAAATATGGGGTCATTACATTGTATACCTGACACTAATATAATGTTATGTCAATGACACCTCATTAAAAAGAGTATCACTATGTATTATAATTGACAGAATCTAATTAATTGTCCTTTAATTGTCAGTTAATTATTCTTTACTTAATACTCCTTTAATCGATAGTATCCAAAATAATAGTTTTTTGAGTGAGTTAGGAAATGGAAGAAACAAATACCACTTAGAAAGATTTTTAGCTCAAAAGCTGTTCTCTAATGATAATATCAGGAAATCAGTAGCTGTTACTCTTATTAGTTCTGAGCCCCTGATGAGGTCTCAGTCCAAGCAGAGATGTGTGACCTCTCTTCTGTTTTCAAAATCAGGGAGATTTGGGCAAAAAATGGCTTGTGATGGACAAGTGCAGTCAGGATAGCTTGGTCACTGCTTCTCACCTCAAGAAAGGTGACCTGCCTTCCTTTTTTTGTACTCGAGAATATTGCTAGTGAAAACATCTGATCACAGATTTAACTTTCTCATTTGGAGTGCTGAGAGGTCAGTAGTTCTTGAGTAGAGATATTAAAATAGAAAGCACACAAAAAGCGCTTATGATAGAGTGTAAGATACAAAGACTAAAGAACACCTAAGCTCCAGTTATTTTTATTTGTTGTATCTTGTATCAGTTATCTGATAGACCTGGAATAGCCTAGGCCTTCATATATCATGTTTTTGTAGACTGGTTCCTAAATCTATATGTTCACAGCTAAAGGAAACATTGTAGCATAGAAAATGGCCCAGAAAGTAACCTTATCCTGTTTCTTTGTTAGTGTCAGTTTCCCAAGATCTCATGGGGAAGCACCCGTATTCATCAAGACATTTAATTACCAAGCACACAGGGCTGAACTACATTTCTCAGGTTCTCAGTGGGGTCACGCCACTGAAATGGGAGCAGTGATGGCAGTTAGGAAAGGCTGTGCCTCTTTCTGCCTTCGGTGCTGCAGTAAAGGAAGGGGTTGGCAGATGAGACAGTCTGGATCCTTGAGTTCCCTTGTAGAGGAAGTGCAGGCAGTGGAGTCTCCAGGTCTCTTTCAGACGCTGGTGTTAATGAGAAATAAACTTCCAATGTGTTAAAGCTCTGAGATTTCAGGGCTAATTGACCACAGCATAGCACAGGCTAGCCTGCTAATTCAGACATGATCTATGCATATCCGACATGCAGGTGCACAAAATTCAAGATATTTCAAAGGCCTGACAATCTCCTTTGCCAGACACAAACACTGGTTTCTTACCTACCTTTCAGAGATAAGTTATGTACTAATAACGAAAACAGAAATAATTGTGATAATGACAGCAAACATTTAGTAAGAACTTGCTCTAATAATTAACCCTTAAAGTTATTCTTCAGTCCCAGTGGGAAGTGATCAAAGTCAGCAGGATGTGTGTGTGGCGAAAGGAAGACTTCGTTCTAGTCAGTCATTAAAGGACCCCAACTAAAAAGAGGCCTTGCAGTCTTTAATATGTGTCACTGAGACTGACCTGGCCATTAATATCTGCCTGGCAAAAGGACAAAGAGCATAAAGGATAGCATGTGAGAGGCTTTTATAGACCAAGTCTGCCAGTCATGGACTAGAATTCAGTCATGTCTCCATATCTTCGTGCAAAAGAGGCTGACAGTTGTGGATATTATGCACACAGACGAAGAGAAACTGTGTTTGGTGAACAGCGAGAAGTCTTTGCGTTTTACTAACGTGTTAATTCATCCCACAGTTCTGTGACTCGGGCTACTATTATGTGCACTTTACAGACTGAGGATCTGAAAAGTTAATTCATTTGCTGATGATGGGCTAGTAAGTGGCAGAGCCTAGAAATGTCTGGCACTACAGCTGGGCTTAACCTCTGTACTTAATCCTTTCTTTATACAAAATAGGTGATTATACACACTGTTTTCTATTTGTAACTGTTTTTTCCCCTTAAGGATTATTTAGTTGAGATTATTTAATGCTAGTACATATAAGGCTGTTTATTTTTTTGATAGCTGTATACTCTTTTCTTTGATAGCTGTATACTGTATACGTAAATGAGTCATTTAAGTATAGTTATGATGATGATTGTTTCCGTATTTCCCCGTTTCAAGCAGTGTTGCAGTGAATGTCCTCAAAAGTTTGTGTTTGCACACATGTGCATGTATATGGAGAAGAATACTTTCTAGAAGTATTGCTCATCCAGAATGGTATATGTGTATTTACTTTTACAGATGTTTTCAAATTTCCCTATAGTTGGAATATCTTTTATACAAAAAATACAGTTGACATTTCCATCAACAAAGTATGAAAATACATATTTCTCCACAGGCATACTGCACATAATTTTCTGCTTTTTGCTATTTGCTAAATTATGAGTAAAAATTGTATTTGATACTAGTTTTTCTTTTATGTCATTATTTTTATTCTTTGTAGTATTTGTTAAGAGGACAGTGGAAGAAAATTAACAGATTCTTTAGATTGAGGATCAACAGAATCCTCTTCTAGGAAAATAACCAGATAGATATTAACTGTTATCATTTAGCCAACTCTCAGTTATTTTGCCACAATTGTAATAACATCTCATTTTTGAAGAAAAGAATTTTAAGAGAAATGCCAGTAACTTTTCTATGAAAGTGATAAACCAAACCATACTTTAAAACGGTCTGTCACTTTGGGGATGGCAGCATCCTTTAGTGCCTTAAGAACTTTTCAGAGGGCACCTGGGTGGCTTAGTCAGTAAAGTGTCCGACTTCAGCTCAGGTTATGATCTAACAGTCCGTGAGTTTGAGCACCCTGTCAGGCTCTGTGTTGACAGCTCAGACCCTGAAGCCTGCTTCAATTTCTGTGTCACCCTCTCTCTCTGCCCCTCCTCTGCTCACACTCTATTCTCTCTCAAAAATAAATAAACATTACAAAAAGAAGGAAGGGAGAGAGAGAGAGAGACCGAAAGAAAGAAAGAAAGGAGAGAAAGAAAAGCCCTCTAAGCAAAGGGGAAAGAAAGGCAAAGTGAGACGCATAGCAAGAAATGCTGACACAAGAAAGAAATGAATTTGTGAATGTTGGCAAGTTAAAAAGAAAAAAAAAGGAACAAAGAGAAAGAGAAGAAATTACATCTCTACCCTGGATTAACCATAAGTATTACTTTGGGTGGCTCAGAACATCTCCAAGATGATGCCACGTCACAGAACTGCACCTGTCTCCCTGCTGACAGCCTTGTCCCGAACCTATGGGACGGATGTTTTACCCGGGGCAGTGACAGCCTCATCAAGGGTAAGAAATGAGCCTGGTGACCAGGAACTCCACGGCCAGAGAAGTGCATGTATTTCTCCCCTGGTTGTTGAGGAGCCGGCTTGGGGTCCAGCACAGCCCCCACCCCGTCCCCCAGTATCATGTGATGGTCCCTTCTGCATCTGGCCTCCCAGCCCTTCTTGGATGAACAAGGCCTGACTGGCTTCGGGGGGTGGGGTGGGGGGGGGGAATGATTTTGCTCCTTCCTGTGTTGGCCAGAGGTGTAGGCACGGTGTGATTTCTGAGTGATTTCCTACAGTGTTGATTCCTCCCTCCAGGTTGGGAGGTTGTAACCACCATCCTAGGAATTCTCAATAAATTTTTATTTCTTAAAAAAAAAAAAAAGAACTTTTCAGAAGGCAAATTGCTCTAAACACGTTTCCATTATGCACAAAATGCATTTCCTCTCTGTTGTGTTGCCTGGGTTGAACACAGGAAGAGTTCTGTTTACAGTATGCAGCGAGGTTAACTGAAGCCCCCCAATATTCCCTGCTATATGGGTCCTGGGATGAGTGCCTCTTTCTGTGCCAGTACTTTTTTTTTTTTTTTTTAATGAACAACATATTGAACTTTACCATGTGAAAGAAGCTTGCGCTTGGTTCTTAGCCACACAACACAGTGTGATAAATACCTCAAAAATGCATAGATGTATAAACAGCATCTAAATTAGTAGCACTTCGTTGTTATGAATGTATTTTTCTGATTATTTGTCATTTTTATACTTTTGAAGGAATCCCAACATTCAAAAGCCTTTTGGTGGGGCGCCTGCGTGGCTTAGTCGGTTAAGCGTACGACTTTCGCTTAGGTCATGATCTCGCGGTTCGTGGGTTCGAGCCCTGCGTCCGGCTCTGTGCTGACTGCCAGCTCGGAGCCTGGAGCCTGTTTCGGTCTGTGACTCCCTCTCTCTCTGACCCTCCCCTGCTCACTCTGTCTCTCTCTCTCTTCTAGAAATAAATAAAAACATTAAAAAAAATTAAAAAAAAAAGCCTTTTGGTAACAGTACAAAAAAAATTCAGCATTAATTTTTGGCAATGAGATTCTTGGAATTTCACTTTAGAATGGAAATAATAACATCTGAACACCTTAAGTTTTTATTGATGTTTTTATTTTTTAATCAGATATCAAGAAAAAACCAGGACCACTTAATTAGATCATCTTTAGATTTATTTATATATGCATATATTGTTTTTTATTGAAGTACCATTGACATGCAATATCCTATTAGTTTCAGTGTACATCAAGGCAGTTTGATATTTTTATACATAATGAGATGATCCTCACAATAAGTGTAGTTACGGTCACGGTACAGGGTTATTACATTACATTATTATCGACTATATTCCCTATGTTGTACGTTATATCCCCATGACTTATTTATATTTTATAACTGAAAAGTTTGTACCTCTTAATCCTGTTCTATTTTCCCCATCCCCATAAATGCTCCTACCTCTGGTAACCAGCAGTTTGTTTCCTGTATCTATGAGCCTCTTTCTGTTTGTTTGTTCATGTGTTTTTTAGAGTCCACATATGAGTGAAACCGTGATATTTGTCTTTCTTTGTCTTACTTATTTCACCTAGCATAATACCCTCTAGGCCCATCCATGTTGCAAAATCGCAAGATTTCTTTGTTTTTTTACAGCTGAGTAATACTCTATCATATGTGTGTATGTGTGTGTGTGTTTATAAATATATGTATATATATAGTTTATCCATTTATGCATGGATGGACACATGGACACTTAGGTTACTTCCATATCTTGACTGTGTATATAATGCTGTGATGAACATAAGGGTGTATATATCTCTTTGTTTTTTGTTTCATAAATGTTTGTTGAGAGAGAGAGAATATGCACATGAGCAGGGCAGGAGCAGAGAGAGAGGGAAAGAGAGAATCTCAAGTAGGGTCTGCACAGTCAGCAGAGAACCTGATGCAAGGCTCAACTTCAGGTGAGATCATGACCTGAGTGGAAACCAAGAGTGAAATGCTTAACTAACTGAGCCTCTAGGTCCCCCAAGAGTAGTTCTTAATAAAGAAGCCTATTGTTATTGTTCTAGAGATCGTGTATTAATACAGAATTAATATCTGTCCACCCAAGAATAGGTTATATCTTTTAATTTATTAAGTATTTCTAGTTTCTTCAGTTGCATTTTATTATTTTATTTTATTTTTATTTATTTTAATGTTTATTTTTGAGAGAGAGAGAGAGAGAGAGAGACAGAGTGTGAACAGGAGAGATGCAGAGAGAGGGGAAGACACAGAATCTGAAGCAGGCTTCAGGCTCTGAGCTGTCAGCCCAAAGCCCAACGCGGGGCTCAAATTTAGAAGCTGTGAAATCATGACTTGAGCTGAAGTGGATGCTCAACCAACTGAGCCACCCAGGCAGCCCTCTTCAGTTGCATTTTAATGTTTTCTTCTTCTAAATTTTTAAAGCATGTTAGGTATCTTATCTTTTCTCTTTGTTTACTTATTTTTCCATCTTATTTTTAATTGGTTGTTATTTTTACACAGAAAGTCTACTTGCTTTTGTATATAAGTTTTGTCGTAGTCATGTAACAATGATTATTATTATTTTATAAATATTTTATTTTTGAGAGAGAGATAGAGACAGCATGAGCAGGGGAGGATCAGAGAGAGAGGGGGGCACAGAATCTGAAACAGGCTCCAGGCTCTGAGCTGTCAGCACAGAGCCCAATGCGGGGCTCGAACCCACGAACCGTGAGACCATGAACTGAGCTAAAGTCGGACGCTCAACCAACTGAGCCACCCAGGCGCCCCAACAATGATTATTATTAAGAGGCTGTGAGTGTAATGGCAAGATTACATGCGTCAGTGCCAGATCACCTGCGTCTGAATCCCAGCTCTACCGCATACTGGCTCTTACTGTGATGATTATAGATAATCCACAAAAAATGCTTAGAAGAGTGCTTAATCAGTTTAACCATTTTTCTTAATCAGATATTGCTATAGAAGTTAGTTTGCTTCTGGCTTGCTTTTGATGCTTTCTTGTTTTTATACTTGGGAAAAGTTTTAAGATGAATAGGACTCATTTTCTTCCATGGTGGGGAACTCTACTTTTATTTGTCAATTTATTTGGTTCTCCAAGTCTCCTTTGATAGGATAAGAATTATACTAATTTCGTAGATATGATATTCTACTCTGAGAGGTTACAAAAGTATCTGAGCCAAATTTAAATCCAGATTTCCCTACTCTAAAGGTTTAAACATACCAATATAGTAAAAGATTTGTTTGAAAATATCTGCCTTTTTATTTTTTTTTTTTTAAGATTAAGTAATACTATCTTTTTTTTTATTACAAATAGTTTATTGTCAAATTAGTTTCCACATAACACCCAGTGCTCATCCCCACAAGTGCCCTCCTCCATGCCCACCCCTCCTCCCCCCCACATCCACCAGTCCTCAGTTTTTATCAGCATTCAAGAGTCTCTCATGGTTTGCCTCTCCCCCTTTCCCCCACCATTTCCGCCCTTCTTCTCCCCCTTGGTCCTCTGTTAAGCTTCCTCCTAATCCTCCTATACGTGCACACATATGATATTTGTCTTTCTCTGCCTGACTTATTTCGCTCAGCATAACACCCTCAAGGTCCATCCATGTTGCTACACATGGCCAGATTTCATTGTTTCTCATTGCCATGTAGTATTCCATGGTATAGATAAACCACATCTTCTTGACCCATTCATCTGTTGATGGACACTTAGGCTCTTTCCATGTTTTAGCTATTGTGGAGAGTGCTGCTATGAACATTGGGGTACATGTGCTCCTATGCATCAGCATTTCTGTATCCCTTGGGTAAATTCCTAGCAGTGCTATTGCTGGGTCATAGGGGAGTTCTATTGTTAGTTTCCTGAGGAACCTCCACACTGTTTTCCAGAGGGGCTGTACCAGTTTACATTCCCACCAACAGTGTAGGAGGGTGCCCGTTTCTCCACATCCTCGCCAGCATCTAGAGTTCTCTGATTGACTCATTTTAGCCACTCTGACTGGCGTGAGGTGGTATCTCAGTGTGGTTTTGATTTGTATTTCCCTGATGAGGAGCGATGCTGAGCATCGTTTCATGTGTCTGTTGGCCATCTGGATGTCCTCTTTGGAGAAGTGTCTGTTCATATCTTCTGCCCATTTCTTCACTGGGTTGTTTGTTTTTCGGGCGTGTAGTTTGGTGAGTTCCTTGTAGATTCTGGATATCAACCCTTTATCTGATATGTCATTTGCAACTATCTTTTCCCATTCGGTTGGTTGCCTATTAATTTTCTGGGTTGTTTCCTTGGCTGTGCAGAAGCTTTTAATCTTGAGGAGGTCCCAACAGTTTATTTTTGCTCTTGATTCCCTTGCTTTTGGGGATGTGTCAAGTAAGAAGTTGCTGCGGTGGAGGTCAAGGAGGTTGTTTCCTGCTTTCTCCTCTAGGGTGTTGATAGTTTCCTGTCTCACGTTCAGGTCCTTTATCCATTTTGAGTTTATTTTTGTGCATGGTGTGAGAAAATGATCTAGTTTCATTCTTCTGCATGTTGCTGTCCAGTTCTCCCAACACCATCTGTTAAAAAGGCTGTCTTTTTTCCATCGGATATTCTTTCCTGCTTTGTCAAAGATTAGTTGGCTGTATACTTTTGGGTCCACTTCTGAGTTCTCAATTCTGTTTCATTGGTCTATGTGTCTGTTTTTGTGCCAATACCATACTGTCTTGATGATGACAGCTTTGTAGTAGAGGCTAAAGTCTGGGATGGTGATCCCTCCCGTTTTGGTTTTATTTTTCTGGATTACTTTGGCTATTCGGGGTCTTTTGGGGTTCCATACAAATTTTTGGATAGTTTGTTCTAGTTTTGAGAAGTATGCTGGTGCAATTTTGATTGGAATTGCATTGAATGTGTAGAGTGCCTTAGGTAGTAATGACGTCTTAACTATATTTATTCTTCTTATCCATGAGCATGGAATGTTTTTCCATTTCTTTGCGTCTTCTTCAATTTCCTTCATAAGTTTTCTATAGTTTTCATCATACAGATCTCTTGTATCCTTGGTTAGGTTTATTCCGAGGTATTTTATGGTTTTTTGTGCAATTGTGAATGGGATCAGTTTCTTGATTTCTCTTTCTGTTGCTTCATTGTTGGTGTATAAAAATGCAACCGATTTCTGTACGTTGATTTTGTACCCTGCAACTTGGCTGAATTCTTGGATCAGTTCTAGTAGGCTTCTGGTGGAGTCTGTCGGGTTTTCTATGTAGAGTATCATGTCATCTGCGAAGAGTGTAAGTTTGACTTCCTCTTTGCCAATTCTGATGCCTTTGATTTCCTTTTGGTGTCTGATAGCTGATGCTAGGACTTCCAGCACTATGTTAAACAGCAGTGGTGAGAGTGGGCATCCCTGTCGTGTTCCTGATCTCAGGGGGAAAGCTCTGAGTTTTTCCCCGTTGAGGATGATGTTAGCTGAAGGCTTCTCATAGATGGCTTTGATGATGTTTAAGTAGGTTCCTTCTATCCCAACTTTCTCGAGAGTCTTTATTAAGAAGGGATGCTGTATTTTGTCAAATGCTTTTTCTGCATCTATTGACAGGATCATATGGCTTTTATCTTTTCTTTTATTGATATGATGTATCACATTGATTTGCGAATATTCAACCAGCCCTGTAACCCAGGAATGAATCCCACTTGATCTTGGTCGATGATTCTTTTGATATGCTGCTGGATTCAATTTGCAAGGATCTTGTTGAGAATTTTTGCATCCGTATTCATCAAGGATATTGGCCTGTAGTTCTCTTTTTTTGCTGGATCTCTGTCTGGCTTGGGAATCAGTGTGATGCTGGCTTCATAAAATGAGTCCGGGAGTTTTCCTTCGCTTTCTATTTTTTGGAATAACTTGAGAAGAATTGGGATTAATTCTGTTTTAAATGTCTGGTAGAATTCCCCAGGGAAGCCATCAGGTCCAGGGCTCTTATTTGTTGGAGATTTTTGATCACTGATTCAATTTCTTCACTCGTTATGGGTCTGTTCAGGTTTTCTATTTCTTCCTGTGTGAATTTTGGTAGTGAGTGTGTGTTTAGGAATTTGTCCATTTCTTCTAAGTTGTCCAATTTGTTGGCATATAATTTTTCATAGTATTCCCTGATAATTGCTTGTATTTCTGAGGGGTTGGTTGTAATAAGTCCATTTTCATTCATAATTTTGTCTATTTGGGTGCTCTCTCTTTTCTTTTGGATAAGTCTGGCTAGAGGTTTGTCAATTTTGTTTACTTTTCAAAAAACCAACTCTTGGTTTCATGGATCTGTTCAATTGTTTCTTTGGTCTCTATGTTGTTTATTTCTGCTCTAATTTTTACTATTTCTCTTCTTCTACTGGGTTTAGGGCGTTCTTGTTGCTCTGCCTCTAGTTCCTTTAGGTGAGCTGTTAGATTTTGGACTTGCGCTTTTTCTAATCTCTTGAAATAGGCCTGGAGAGCAATGTACTTTCCTCTTAGGACTGCCTTTGCCGCATCCCATAGATTTTGAATTGTTGTGTTTTCATTTTCATTTGTTTCCATATATTTTTTAATTTCATCTCTAATTGCCTGATTGGCCCATTCATTCTTTAGAAGGGTGTTCTTTAACCTCCATGTTTTTGGAAGTTTTCCAGACTTCTTCCTGTATTTGATTTCAAGTTTCAAAGCATTGTGATCTGACAGTGTGCATGGTATGATCTCTATTCTTTTATATTTATTGAGGGCTGCTTTATGTCCCAGTATGTGATCGATCTTGGAGAATGTGCCATGCGCACTTGAGAAGAAAGTAAATTCCCTGGCCTCAGGATGTAAAGTTCTAAATATATCCGTCATGTCCATCTGGTCCAACGTATCTTTCAAGTCCATTATTTCTTTAGTGATTTTCTGTCTGGTTGACCTATCCATTGCTGTAAGCGGAGTATTAAAGTCCCTTGCTATTAGCACATTCTTATCTAGAAGCTTGTTTCTGTTTGTGATTAATTGTTTTAGATATTTAGGTGCTCCCATATTCGGTGCGTAGACATTTATGATTGTTAGTTCTTCCTGATGGATGGACCCTGTAATTATTATGTAGTGCCCTTCTTCATCTCTTGTGATTGTCTTTAATTTAAAGTCCAGTTTGTCTGATATAAGTATCGCTACTCCGGCTTTCTTTTGATTTCCTGTAGCATGATATATATTTCTCCATCCCCTTACTTTTAATCTGAAGGTATCTTCCCGTCTAAAATGAGTTTCTTGTAGACAGCATATAGATGGATTTTGTTTTTTAATCCATTCTGCTACCCTATGTCTTTTGATTGGAGCATTCAGCCCATTTACATTCAGTGTTATTATTGAAATATGTGGGTTTAGAGTCTTTGTATCTTTTGTAGGGTTCATGTTTGTGGTGGTGTCTCTGGAATCTTTGTTCCTTGCAACCTTTCCTTCAGAGCATCCCCCTCAGGATTTCTTGTAAGGCTGGCTTCGTGGTGACAAATTCTTTCAATTTCTGTTTGTTTGGAAAGGTTTTTATCTCTCCTTCTATTTTGAATGACAGGCTTGCTGGATAGAGGATTCTTGGCTGCATATTTTTACTGTTCATCACCTTGAAGATCTCTTGCCATTCCTTTCTGGCCTGCCACGTTTCAGTAGATAGGTCTGTCACCACTCTGATGGGTTTCCCTTTGTATGTGAGGGCCCTTTTCTCCCTAGCTGCTTTCAAAATTCTCTCTTTGTCCTTGTATTTTGCCATTTTTACGATGATATGTCTTGCAGAAGATCGATTCAAGTTACGTCTGAGAGGAGTCCTCTGAGCCTCTTGTATTTCCACGTTGACTTCCTTCCCCAGGTCGGGGAAGTTCTCTGCTATAATTTGTTCCAGGACTCCTTCAGCACCTTTCCCTCTGTCTTCCTCTTCTGGGATTCCTATGATACGGATATTGTTGCGTTTGACTGTGTCGCTGAGCTCTCGAATTCTTCTTTCCTGTTCCTGGATCAGTTTGTCTCTTTTTTTGTCAGCTTCTTGTTTTTCTATAATGGTGTCTTCTAAATCACTTATTCTCCTTTCTGCGTCTTCAATCCGTGCATTGGAGGCCTCTAATTTATTATGTATCTCATTTATCGCATTTTTTAATTCTTCATGCCTATTTTTATTTTCCATTCTGTCCATCCCCTATGTTTTTTTCAAGCCCTGCTATTAGTTTTACCATTATTATTCTAAAATCTTGTTCACTTATGCTGCTGATATCTGTTTTGAGCAGTTCATTAGCTGTCATTTCTTCTTGGAGTTTCTTTGGAGGAGAGCTCTTTCGTTTCGTCATTTTAGTTAGCTTTCCGGCTCTTGTTGGTTTTAAAGACCTGTTATGCTCTCTGTTTCTGTGAGCACTGCTATATCCAAGAAGACTCTTTGACTTTCCATGGCCTATCCTTTCAGAGATTGTTTTTTGAATGGTATCCCTCGGTCACTCTTGTTGGGACCTTAGTTATTTTATTTTCCTATTCGTAGTGATATTTGGGACTCTTCACCTTGTGTACTCTAGCTTGTTTCTTGAGGTAGCCCTGGAAAAGAAAACAGACAGACAAACACACAGGGAGCAGGAGCACACAAACGCACAGGCTGATTCAACTAACATGCAAAGCAAGAGGGAAAACGAAAAAGTTAATAGAAAAGACAGAGGAGGGAGGGCGAATAATAGGGAGCATAAAATACATAAAAGGGTCAAAAAGGGGAAAAGAAAAGGAAAAAAGAAGAAAACCGATGGACAAAGAATGGTTTAAAGCATATACCTGGATTTCCCAGCTACAGTTAAATAGCCGTGTGTATGCAGTGCTGGTTGAAGAGCATAGAGAAAAAGAGAGAAGGCAGGGCGAGACAAGGCAGATTTGGAAATAGAATGAACAGGCAGAAGGGATAAGAAACTTTTTTCAAAGAGGTAAAGGGTAGAATATGGTTGGATAGGTGAGAGAAGGATGCTGGAATTATCCAGAGAAACTATATAGTGTAATTACTCCTGAGAGAAATAGCTGAAAAAGTCGGTAGGTGTAGAAATTACATTTACAGAATGGACTTGTTGTGATTGTTTAAGCAAGCTGGCGACCAGAGTTAATCAGGTCAGTGTTTTGGGGAAAAAAGCGAGAAAAGAGAAAGAAGAAGAAAAAAAGAGAAAAGAAAGGGAAAAAAAAGAAAGAAGAAAAAAAAGGAAAAAAAACAAAAAAAGGGGAAAAAAAAGAAAAAAAAAGGGAGGAGGGCACCTCTCAGGCAGGGATGGGCGTGGCGTGATCCGATGCCTCAGGCGGGGGTTCTGCCTTGACGATTGTGGGGAGGAGAGTGACGGTGCTCCAGTCCCTTCTTGAACCCCGCGCTGCAGCTCGCTTTTTTTTTTTTGGCGTGTCAACTCCCCGTTCCGGGGACGCAGCCGAAGTTGGTTGCACTCTTCAACCCAGGCCAGTTCCAATCTCCAAATCCCAGTCCGCGAGCCCCGCTGAAATTGCCTTAGACACAGCTTCCCAGGCAACCCCCTCGGGCAATTCCAGGCTCCCTGCTGAGCTCTGGGGGCGGAGTCAGGATCGCTGCTTCCTTCTCTGGGTCGGGCTGGTGCGCATGCGCGGGGGCTTGCCTGCCGGGTCTGCGTAGCCCGAGCCCGCTGGAGTGAGGAAAGCCGGGTCTCTCTATGGCTCGTCACCCGAAACACGAACTCCCAGGCAAATTTCCCAGTTTTTAGCTCTTTGTCTTCCCTCTCGAGTTCCAGCCAGCCAGGAGCGAGGACGCCCGGTGTCTGCGCGTCTCTTTCAGGGGTCCCAGCCGCCCTGGAGCTACAATGGCGGCAGGCGCACCACCGCCGATTTAAAACCCAACCTCCAGAAGCGGCACAAAGAAGCAGTTTGTGTGCTCAGCCTCCCCCAGGACCAGTTGTCGCGAGGGGACCTGGTGTGCAGGTATTTGGCAAGTACGGTCTTTCTATGCACCGAGCGGAGATTTTTCTGTCTCGGACTCTCTCCTTTTCCCCTCTCACTCCCCGTAGAGGGTAGAGGGGGATCGCCTCCCACCCTGGAGGCTCCGATCCCGGCCCGATTTTACCTTCCCCGGTTCGCACTCACGTTAGAAGGCTTTCTCAGTGGATTCTGCGTCCTTTTTCTCCCAGTCTCTCAGGTTTTGTAAGGTTTCCAATGGCTTCAGATCTTTTCTTTGTGATGTATGGGCGCGAGTGCAAGTATGGAGCTCCTTACTTCTCCGCCATCTTGCCCCCCCTCAATATCTGCCTTTTTAACCACAAAATTTATTCTTCTGTTTCCACATTCATTCACTCACGGAATGTTTTTCTGGAACACGCCTTAATATAAAATGTGCTTTAATTACACAAGTTCAGTTTGTGAGAAGGTCTTAACTGTGGCTTCAAAGAAGGAAAAAAAAATGAACAATAGGACTACTGATTTTGACACTTTTAAAAAAATCTTTTCCTCTTTTGTGTCTTTCCCATCCTCTATACCTATTACTATTCATCGCAGCTCATATACTACCTGACCTGGGTTACTACAACAGCCTATAAAATGGTCTCTTCATCTCTAATCTTATCTTCCCTGAAGCATTCTCTGCACTGTCACTGCAGTGATATATTACCAGTATTAACGACATTTCCCCCTTTATCCAAGTTAGAGCTCATTAGGGCAGCTTCAAGGCTCTCCCCACTTAGTCTCTTACCTCTCCAGCCTGGAATCTCACTAGAATGCTCAAGCAATGCCAAATGCTCAAAGTTCTCTCAAGCACGCAATAGTGCTTTTTCATCTTTGTGAATGTGACCCCTCATTGCCCTCCTCCCTTCTTCTTCCCCAGTAACCAGCGCTGTGCCTCCTATACCCCGGTTCTCAGTAGATGTGTTTCCTGAAAGAATAAACAAATGTTTCTGCTCTTCTTTTTTTCACAGGTATTTCAGGAAAGCAGTTTTGATTTTGGCAAATCTTGAGAAGGTTAGTTAAGCACCAGGAGTCCTGGCTTTTAGTTCTAATTCTGTCTTTGACTCACTGTTGGACCCTGGCGATGTGTCTGTAGGTTTGAGCATATAAGTGTCGAAGCAGGGGCATCTGGGTGGCTTAGTCTGTTAAGCGTCCGACTTTCGCTTAGGTCATGATCTCGCGGTTCGTGGGTTCGAGCCCCGCGTCGGGCTCTGTGCTGACTGCCAGCTCAGAGCCTGGAGCCTGTTTCAGTCTGTGACTCCCTCTCTCTCTGACCCTCCCCTGCTCACGCTGTCTCTCTCTCTCTAGAAAAAAAAAAAAAAGAAAAAAAGAAGAAAAAAAGAAGTGTCGGAGCAGATTTTGGGACTGAGGCGGCTCACTATTGGGGTAAAATTAGGAGAGCACTGAATAGGCAGGAGAATTGCAGAATAGTTTATTCAGGTCTTACAACCTCCGACAGAGTGGGAATTAATATGTATAATACCAATGGAGAACAGTGACGCAAATAAATGATGTCCAAAGGGAAGAAGAAAAATGCTTCTGATGCAGAAGCCTGAGGAAGAGGAGAAAAGCCAAAAGTCAGAGTGTCTTCATTCCTGAATCTATCACCCCGGGTCCCCCCTCCCCTCCCCACCCCAGACCCTCCACAGTCAAACCTTTGGGAAGGAGGCAAAGGGTAGGCAAATCTCCAGACAGATTTGGAGAGTCTGGAACAAGGGGCCTTCCTTGTTTGTCAGGGCATAGCCTGGGGAAACTGCAACTCTCTCCATGAAGTCAAACATGCAGCATATTCAGCAGGCGTAGCTGCCCGCGGGGGGTTGCTGGGAAATGTCTGAACAAGAGGTCTAGGCAAATCAGCCTGTGCTGCCTCTTCCTGTTCCCATGGCATGCGTGTGTCATCTGGGGAGTGGACCTCTCTCCCAGTGCTTGTGGGGGCTGCATAAAGGCTAAGAGGACTGCAAGAGCCATAGAGTCAGGACAAGGAGGCTGCAGAACGTGGGGACCGTGTGGCTGGAGTCGGGAGGAGAGCCTTCCCCTTTCACCACTGGGTGCCAGGTGGAAACTGGCGGGACCAATCTCACATGGGCAGGATGATGAGCCAGTTCGGACAAGCTAGACCAGAGCGTATGATCGCCAAAACCTCTCTCCCTGGCGAGGAGGTCATCAGAAGGAAGGAGGAAAAAGGATGTTTTTTACTGAGATTAAATCCTGAAGCAACTGAAGTAATAGCTGAAAAGTATCAGCTAAAACTGAGAGAGACTGAGTTCTGATCATTGATGAGTCAAAGATGGTTGTTAGTGGGCTCAAAAGCAAGATGTGATTTCTTGTTGAAAGTAGTTCCTTTTTTTCCCCTGCACATTTGAATGGTGGCATGTGGCATCTACCATACTATATTTTTAATAATTGATTCAGTCAGTCAACAACTATTTATTGGTCATCTACTACATACAATAATGCTTTCTTAAAAATTTTTTTGTTTATTTTTCAGAGAGAGAGTGCAAGTGGGGGAGAGGCAGAAAGAGGGGGCCGGAGGGCCGGAGGCGGGCTCTGTGCTGACAGCAGTGAGCCACATGTGAGGCCTGCACTCACAAACGGCGAGACCGTGACCTGAGCCACCCAGGTGCCCCGACTACATTCTGTAGTTCTGCTCATAACTCTTGCTGATGTTTCTTTTTTTTTTTTAAATATTTTTATTTTATTTCTAGGATAGAGAGAGACAGTGTGAACAGGAGAGGATCAGAGAGAGAGGGAGTCACAGACTGAAACAGGCTCCAGGCTCTGAGCTGGCAGTCAGCACAGAGCCCGAAGCGGGGCTCGAACCCACGAACCACGAGATCATGACCCAAGCGAAAGTCGGATGCTTAACCGACTAAGCCACCCAGGCGCCCCTCTTGCTGATGTTTCAAAGCCCCGTTTGAAACAGCTCTTTCTGGGACCTTATGCTCTCTTTGGGACTCATGTAGGCCTCCTAAACGCCAGCCTCTGAAGCCCAACCCTGATTTTCCTTACATCACAGGTTCCTTGCTCTTCATGGTTTTCCCTTTAGTATTGTTTTCCTGGGGATTTTCATTACCAAGTAATGGTCTTACACATACCACAGAAGGTGTGGTATGCCTGTGCATGTGAATATCTGTGATATAAATTTGAAATTTTTATTAAGTCATAAACACCGATTCTCCTTGCATTAGCTCTGTGGCCGCCCCACCTTTTCCCCTGGATGTTAATGTTCATTCAGTGGATGGAGGTTTTTTATAGTGTAATTCAAAGCTGGTAAAGGAAAAGCCTCTGCTTGAACAGAGTAAGGTTGAAGAGGTATGCCAGCAGTAGGTCATTTCTCCCGCCAAAGGATGGCTTGGTTGTTTTTTGGGTATCTTACTTGAAGGTCATACCACCATGGGAAATTCAAAGTGTCCTTTATGCCTAAGCAGTGAGAGAACCAGAGAGAGAAGGGATTGATTGAAATCCCTCTCTGGAAGACAAAGGGGTAGGGTTGAGGAGTGAATGGCTGTGAGGGGCAGGAGGGAGTTTCTGGAGGGATCTGTCAGTCTCTTCTGGTCAGAGAGGGCTGACATGCTGCCCTCCAAGAAACCAGGAGTGTGGCCCAATGCCATTAGTTGGACTATGACTCCTTTGCAGGAAACCTCCTAGATCTCTGCCCCCACTGTGGACTTTGAGTTGTTTAAACCCACAGTAAATACCTAACTGGACATTTGTTATGATTCTGCATATGGGCGCCTGGGTCGCTCCATCAGTTAAGTATCTGACTTTGGGTCAGGTCATGATCTCATGGCTTGTGAGTTTGAGCCTTGCGTTGGGCCCTGGGCTGACAGCTCAGAGCCTGGAGTTTACTTGGGATTCTGTGTCTCCCCCTCTCTAACCCTCCCCTGCTCTCTCTCTCTCTCTCTCTCTTACAAAAAAAAAATATAAACATTTAAAAAATTAAAGAAAATAAAAAGATTCTGCATATGCGCTTCATGGCCTAAATAGGTGATAAGATGGGCTTCCCTTCCCTCACCCCAGCTGATGCCCAGACTCCCTCAGAGTGGAAGGCAGCATGGTGAAAAGTCCTCTGTGGGACCCTGCGCGACAGTAGTAGATGTGGCATTTTGTTTGCTGACTGTGCTACTGTTCCCTTCCACAGTAAGGGGGTTTGTACCCAGGTAACAGCGGGGAGCAGTGGAAGAGTAACAACCACAGCATGGTTTTAAATTCAGTTCAAGAAATTGGCTTCCTCCTTGCCCATCTTCCACTGTCTTACGTTAAGCGTTGGTAGTTGCTTCAGGCTTCAGAATTGTCATTTCATCAAATTAGACTTTCATATATTGTTATAGAATACATAACAATATATTGCCATGTCAAAGCTATTTTATTGTTATAGAAGTTATGGATATAGAAAAAAACCAATAGAACAAAATAAAATCATCTGAAACATTTCAATTCCAGCTTCTTGTTTTTTACGTGAGATGATGGAACATTGAGGCAAATTCTTTTCTTCATGTCAGTATAAAGTATAAGTTTTCTAGGGCAGTTTTTCTATTCCTTGATTGTGAGATTTTTGGAAGTGTTGTAACTTAGTCCTGCAAAAATACTGTGACCAAAAAAAAAAATCTAAACACCCAGATATTTGGGGGAAACAGGGTACTTTCTATGAAAGGCCTGCTATTGGCCTCTGCTTTAATATTCTTTAAGGTTTCATTGGAGGTAGAAGGTGGGTGTTTGAGAGTCTTAATTCAGTCTTTTTCTGATTGCATAGACAGAAACTTATGTACAGCCCCTCCTATCTTCCAATGGCCACAGGTCTCCTGTTGCTTTTCTTTCTCCCTCCCTTCCTTCCTTTCTTCCTTCCTTCCTTCCTTCCTTCCTTCCTTCCTTCCTTCCTTCCTTCCTTCCTTTCCCTTTCATTTCCCCTTTTATTAGTATCATCTTTTGATCATGAATTATTTTATTTTGTTATTATTTTTTAATGTTTATTTGTTTTTGAGAGAGAGTGAGCATGAGTGGGGGAGGTGTGGACAGCGAGGGAGACACAGAATCCAAATCTGTCAGCACAGAGCCTGATGTGGGCCTCAAACTCAGGAACCACAAGATTATGACCCAAGCAGAAGTGGACTACTTAACCTACTGAGCCACCCAAATACCCCAAAAGTGAATTATTTGAAAACAGTCACCATAGTAACTGTCATCCAAACCAAGAGATAGAACCATACATACCACCCCAGAAACCCTTTGGTGAGGCCTTTCCCAGTTACCAACCCTCCTTTTTATCATATTTAACTAATATCTTGAGTTTTACAGTAAGTATGTCCTTGCATTTTTTTTTACTATGTACCACCCAATAGTGAATCTTTATACACTGTATCTCAGTCTTTTCCATTAAAAAATGATCTTTAGATTCTCATTTAATCTACAGTTTTTCTCTCCATCCCTATCTTATCCCTTTCTTTTCCTTAAAATTTTCTTGTTGAAGGACCTAGATAATCTGTACAGTCAGGTTTCCTATTGTCTAGATTTTGTTAATTTTATACTCTTGGCTATGTTAACATGTTCTATTCTCTTCTCTATTTCCTGAAAATGTGCTGCAGGATTCAGAGGGTTGGTCATACTCGTGTTTAACATTTTAGCAAGTTAGTGGCATGCACATATGTCTGATGTCACATTGAGTGGGGGATGATTGCAAATGATGATAGTCTATTGTTTAAAAAATTATAATCTGAGGGGTGCCTGGGTGGCTCAGTTGGTTAAGCGTCCAACTTCAGCTCAGGTCATTATCTTGTGGTTTGTGGGTTCAAGCCCTGCATCAGGCTCTGTGCTGACAGCTCAGAGCCTGGAGCCTGCTTCAGATTCTGTGTCTCTTTCTCTCTCTGTTCCTCCCCCACTCATGCTCTGCCTCTCTCTCTCAAAAATAAATAATTAAACATTAAAAAATTATAATCTGAAATATTTTTATATTAAAATATTTTAAACGTTTTTATTTATTTATTTATTTATTTTTTATATTTTTATTTTTATTTTTTTTATTTCTAGGATAGAGAGAGAGAGACAGCGTGAGCAGGGGAGGGTCAGAGAGAGAGGGAGTCACAGACTGAAACAGGCTCCAGGCTCTGAGCTGGCAGTCAGCACAGAGCCCGACGCGGGGCTCGAACCCACGAACCGCGAGATCATGACCTAAGCGAAAGTCGGACGCTTAACCGACTAAGCCACCCAGGCGCCCCTAAACGTTTTTATTTTTGATAGGGGGGAGAGAGACAGACAGACAGACACAGAGTCTAAAGCAGATTTCAGGCTCTGAGCTGTCAGCACAGAGCCCAACGCAGAGCTTGAACTCACAAACTGTGAGATCATGACCTGAGCTGAAGTCAGATGTGCAGCAGACTGAGCCACTCAATGGCCCCTGAAGTATTTTTAGAAATAGACACTTGCTCTAATCTATTATTTGATTTTCCAATGCTCTAGTCATATAGGAGAGACAGAATAAATACTTCTTTCTCTTTACCATCCTTGGAAGAGGATCATTTAATTTTTAGTAATTTAAATATTAATGAATAGGTTTATACATATTTGTTGATTTCAATCCATATAATTATTTTCCTTTTTGAAGCCAAATTGTCCCATCTTTGACTAGTGTAAACCTCATAAAGTTGTCTACTGAGTCCTTTTCACAGGTGTGGTAGTCTTTGCTTCTTTTTGACAAGGTATTTCAGGATGGTTTTGTACATAGCCTGGCCTAGACATGGAATCAGCCATTTGTCCAAGAGGAAAAGACAGCTCAAAACCATAGTCTTATTGCTGATAATGCTTTCTAACTTCGTATTTCTTCTTCCTGAGAACACTACTGTCAAGTAGTGTTCAAAAGCTGGTGGCTTGCTTTCTGAGATTTCCTGCATCTGTTTCCTTTCTCACTTCCTCTGGACATTCACTTTCCTTCATCTCTGTCTTCCTTGTTCTGTGAAATTTTGATTCACTTCCCACCCGTTTCTTTTCAGGATGCAGGTCTATTTGAGAAGAAAAGCCTGTCTGGTCAGTTTTATGGGGTTTAGACTGCTCTGTTTTCTTCAGTCCTTGATGCCATTTCCTTGTACTCTCCCGCTGTTAGATTGGACAGAATCCCTCCAGTTTTAGGTGCTGTTTTAAAATTCACTTGTGATTTCCAGTGAGCATATGTTTGCTATTATTGGCATTTCTTGTCCTTAGAATCATCAGACATCATATTGTGTCTCTTTTTTTCTGCACAAACACTGATACCTTGCAGATCTTATGCTGGTTGGTGATTTGTTCTCACTGTCTTACAATTTAGGGTTTGTGGGGGAAGTCTTGTCACTTAGCTAGTTAGAAATGCTGTCCCTGCATTGGTTTTCTGCTCTCTATTTATGTGAAGATTTAAGAAGGTTTAAAAACTATGTGGCCACCATCTTCCTGGAATATTTCTTTCATTTTCTTTTTCTTCTTTTCCTTTTTTTTAAATTTAAATTTTAGTTAACATACAGTGCAATATTGGTTTCAGGAGTAAAATTCAGTGATTTGTTTTTACATACAGCACCCAATGCTCATCACAAATGCCCTTCTTCGTACCCATCACCTATCTAGCCCATCTCCCTCAACCTCCCTCCCTCAACCCACAGTTTGTTCTCTGTCATTATGAGTTTTTTGTGTTTTTTCCCTCTCTCCTATTCCCCCCTCCTTCCCATATATTCATCTGTTTTGTTTCTTAAATTCCACATGAGTGAAATTATATCGTATTTGCCTTTCTCTGATTAACTTATTGTGCTTAGCATAATACATTCTAGCTTTATCCATGTCATCGCAAATGGCATGATTCCATTCTTTTTGATGGCCAAGTAACCGGAATATTCCTTTTCTGATGGAGTGAGTATAGTATGAGAAATGGTGCCATTAATTTTGTTTCTTTACATCTAGGTATTTAGATCTTGAGTTCAGTAGTTTTATGACTAGTATAACTAGTGTTCAGTTGGTGTATAATCGTAGAATGGATGATAAGATGATTACTGGAAAATAAGTTTTTTAGAATCACAGGATCATTATAAGCCATATTATTGTTATATGTCCTCCTTTTCTTTCACTTTTTTTTCTACATTCTTTCTCTCTAGATAATTCCCAACTGCTTTAAGGATGGTATACACATTTTTCAATGCTTTATAGATTTTTTGAAGTAGCTTGTAAATAACCAGTGATGTTCTTCTTGTGCTTCGTCCTAATTCAACCCAAGCCTGTCTTCAGATAGATAGGTCAGGTGCCTCATAGAATCAAATAATGACTTTATTTGATTAGTCTCATCAAAGATAATTATGCAAAATTAGTTTGGCCTATAAATATAAATAGCAGTTTGTTTTGCTCTCTCCCACCAGCTTAACTTTTAAGTTTAGCTATTAAATACTTGGGGCCAGGTTGGAGAATTATGGCCAGAGGAAATATCTGAGAAGGCTGTTTCTCTTGGCCCCTGTAAATAACCTGACAAAGAGACTTGTTGCTTAACCAATGCCTATTGTGTTCATTTGGAATGCTCTGAGGCTCTGTTTTATTAGGCATTTACAAAACAAAGGCTGTTTTCCCCCCTGCATTGTAATTAGCGTAATTAGAGTTTATGTGTGAAGTATATATCTACTGTGGAGGCATTTCAGGGTAACAAGAATACTGAATTATCTCACTAAGATTGTCAGTTTAAGTAATTTATGTAGTACATTTAATAATACTTCACATTATAAAATTAAAGTTCATCCAATCAGAATAGCATTGAGTTGTGGAATGAGTAAGTCATGGGAATAGAAGGCACAGCATAAGGAGTATAGTCAGTGATATTGTAATAGTGAGGTAGTAGGGACAGCGGGTAGCCACACTTGTGGTGAGCACAGCATCATGTATGAACTTGTCCAATCACTGTGTTGTACATCTGAAACTCCATCCCTTCAAGCCCCTCAAACCCCAAGATAGCATTGAGTGATTTGGAACAAAAATCTTGCTTATGCTTTTCCTGCTATTCAGGGCTAACCGAGTCTACTATCTATATATGAAATGAGAAACAGCCTCTACCAAGATTATAGAATGTTTTTTTTTTTCCCTGAGAGGATAAAAAGAATAAGCAAAGTGTCATGCCATGCTAACGTAGAGAACAAATTGTAAATATAGAGAGAAGAAACAGGTTTCCGATTTGTATTGCTGCTATCTTTTGGGGATCAGCTTCCATTATTACCATAATGACTTATGTTGAAAAGGGCAGATAAGGTTGCTGAGTGGCTGGTTGGAGAGCCCCCAGGAGAATCCCAGAAAACTGAGTTGCAGCACATGTTGGAGCAGCCTCACAAGTGAAAATAAATCCACAGCGTGTGGTTTTCTGCCCAAGAGTACTTGTTATTCACTGCATAGTTCATCTGGAAGGGGTACACGTGTATTTCTCTTTCAAATCACAAAATGCAAAATGTGAAATGTTATACATTGTGTAGACCGGCACTGGGTCTGCAGTTTTCCAGATCTCATGTAAAAGTGGAATCGAGACAGCAGCCAGGTGTTGTACTGGCCTTTTAAAAAGTCATATTTTTCAAATGTAGTTGAAGCTCATCTGAAGTGGCTCCTGTTATTTCAGACCAGTTTTTAATTGATATGCACAATCTATTTTCTCTTTACTCCCAAACACCACTATTGATCAAAAGTCAGCTCTAACTCACTACCCCCCCCATCTTGGTTCCCTTAATTATACTTAACCAAATCAGTGTTCAATTAAATTCACATCAGAGTTAGAGTTCATATGTAGATTTGTTGCTGTTGTGAATTTCAGAGAGAGAGAAATACTTTGCAAGGACACATGTACAATTCAGGGGACTAGATGGAGAATATTGCCGAGGCAGTTGGTGATGTGTGTTGTATGGAGAAGTGAGAGGCTTCCTGTATGCTTTCATTCTGTCTCAAATGGATGACGTATTGTTCAACATGTAAGGAAGGCTCCATGATTATAAACTTTTCACCTGTTTTTAGAAATTTTAAATCTCAGGTATCTGTATCAGTTACCATGGCAAATATCTTACCCTCAATTGCCACTCTTGCAAATTACTTTGTTCTCCAATTTTGTTCAATGGCAGAAACAGCTGCATAGTATTCATTTTTTTCCAGATGATTTTCATGAGATGTAGACTGAATTATTTATAACTACTTCTTGGAAGATTATGACCTAGTGCTCTACTCAATTTTTTTTGAAATAGCTTAGGCAATAATGATTTCTAACTAGTGCATTTTCTATGGATTACTGCCCACTTGAAAGAGTTCAATGTTTCATTAGATTTATTCAATCCTGTTAGAATTGCCAGTAAAAAGACGAGGGCCAGAGGCAGAGGTTGATGTCAGTAAAAAGTTTCAAAAATACCTTTGTGAAACTCTTAATATCTGACTGCTGGAATTACAAGTTTCTGCTGAAATTATGGTCAGATCCTTTGGTTGAAAATGAATAGGTTATGTTTGCAGCATACCACTCTTTTAAGTAACAGATCTATGACTGTATTAAAGACCATTACAGACTATAATAAAGGCCCTCTTCACTGATTTAAACTGGAAGTGCCATGGATATCACAAATTCCACTAGTGGAGATAAATTTGACTTCTACTGCCCTTTTCTAGTTTCCTCTGCATCAAAACTAACAGTCACATGGAACAGGAAAACTGTGTGTTGTCAACGGAATTGTAACACTTGAAAGCTTGTGGATGTCACAAATAACATTCCTTTTCAAAATTACTTAACATATGAAAAAATTCAGTAGTCATCTTGAGTCTCTCCATGGTTTCTTTCCCCTCCAACATGTGTCTCAAAGGTAACTTACAGGTGAACTAAGGTTGACAGTATCAGGCAGCAGCCAGCGAGGCCTGGTCCCAAGCTGCCTTAGAGCTCATTTCTCTGATAAGGACACATGTGTGACAGAAATACAGGACATGGAACTTGCAAGCAAAATATTTGTGCTGTCCCTCAGCCCTTTAGCTTACATGTTATAGAGCTGTTGATGAGAAGTGGCTGCTAGCTGGGGACCATATTTGCCAAGACCCTCTTGTGGTTAGATTTAGCTGCTGATTGGGTTTAGTAAATGGAAAGGGACTGCAAGTGATGCCCATGACTTTCAAGTCTGGTACATACTCTTTCGTCCTACTCTTTTCCAGGCTCTTCTTGCCCTCTAGTCAGTTGGGAAGGTGGTAACTTCCAGGATGAATTTACAAGCTCTGTGGTAAAGATGGCAGAATTTATGTAGTCCTGAGTTCCTATGACTTCATGGAAGGCTTACTCCTTCTCTTTTCCTGTTCAGTATTATTAGGTGAACAAGAAAGAAATTTTAATTATGTTGGGTCTCTGAAACTTTTGGTTTTATTTGTTATAGCAGCTAGGGCTTCTCTAAAAAAGCATTTAAATTCATCCACATGTATGTAGGCAAAACCTAATAATTGAATGAAAGACAGGGGGAGGGTTGGCAGAGAGGGAGAAAGAAGTTATTTTGGGTCCTAAGTTGTTGAAGATAACCATGGAAGAAAGGTATGTGTAATTCATTTCAATTTCAAGACTAGAAAAGCTGTAATCTAGTTTTAGAGTTGGGGCCAATGTAGGATTCAAGTTCGTTTGTTCGTGCATTCATTCATTCATTCATTCATTCATTAACAAATGCCTACTATATATAGACACTAGGGATAACTCACTAAAAAAAAGAGACCAAAAAAATTCAGGCTATCTCCAAACCTCTACTGCTTCTACTCATTAATTCTTGTTTTGTGTTTAGTTAATGAGGGAAATTATAACATCTTCAGTCACAGGTGTCCTATAAGTCAGTCAAATCCCACTGTTGTTTGCTCTTATAATTTCAGTTCTTTATGAACGCAAAGTGGTTTCAGTTAGGGTCCTTCTAAAGGGGAAGGGAGTACTATACGTGAGTTTCTTTGGTGCTTTTTCCTGGTCCTGGCTTCCTTGGCCCCAGGTTTTGACAGTGCAATAAATGGGGCTGTGCATGAGACTGTGAAATAAGTGCTGTTAAAATGTGCAGTGTTCAACATTTAAAAGGAACCGCATTTCAATACATGATAAAATTTCCAGATTACCTTGAGAATTGGGACTGCTACTGTCAGTTACATTGAAAGAATTCCAGCACGCTAAATTACCTGACACGTTGTGGTGTTTTATGTGCTGTATTGATATTGGAGTATTTGTTTTGCTTCAGTGGGTACTTAATTATTTGTTTCTTTTTGACAGGGCCGCAGAATTAATTCATAGCATTATGAAGCTGCATTAACCATCCCCTTGAGAGCAAGGGCTGGATCTTGTAACCCTGGTGCATCATCTGAATGTTTAGCCCACACTTTAAATATATTAGAGTTATGACTTACTTTTGAAAGGGAAGAAATCACAGCTTTTCTCTCCTCATAGAGATTTCAGGGATGCAAGCTGAAGGGACATAACTGTAGGAAATGGAGGTAGTTGTCAGAATCCAGTTTATTATGATGGGCTCATGGGCTCATGGGGACATGGCTTTCAGTAGAGCCTGGTACCACTCAAGGTACACTTTCTGCCCCTTAGCATTTACAAATGATTTTCTTTGCAAACAAAGCAAATGTTCTGGCAAAAGTTCCTTTTTAGAAAAACAAAAGGCATAGAATGAGTTGATTCAAAGGTTTTGTACATCCTTGGTGTGTTAAGTCTCCATTAGTAATAATCTATGGGATAGATGTGAATTAATGTATGAATATATAATATTCATATAGTAATAATTATGAGCTCTTTAGCAAGAAGAAGAAAAAAAAGCCCCAGAAAGTTCAATGTTTTTTATTGAGTGCTGAAATGCCAACATTTTTGGTTTTCCTTCTCTCTGAAAGGTAATTGAGTATATCAGAAAGGTAAAATAATTTCCTTTTGATATTCATGAGAGTGCTTTTTTTCTTTGAAGAAAATGAAGTTGTACGTATAGGAAACACTTTCACTTCTAGAGATGTAATCCTTTGCTGCGTAAGCAATATTTTCTAATCAAAATGACACTAATGGGTCAGATTTCATGGTCAGAAATTTGAAAGCCTAAATGAAGGACCATTCTTTTATAGAATTGTGTTAGCAATTTTGAAAGATAATGCTGGAGTTTCTAATTTGTTTTGTGATGAACTCCTAAAATGCATTTAAATCTGATTCTAATAATGATACTCTCCTCTTACTAAGGATCTCAGCAGAAGCTGGTTTCGTGGGAAAATGCCTGTATAAATAAGTGATCCTGTGCTTTTCTGAAGTGCATATTCAGGAGACCCTTACAGAAAGAAAAGAAAAGGAAAGAAAAAATACCCCTACGTTCATATGGGGTGTAAGTGTTTTTTCCCTATTATAATAGCAGAAACAAGCCAGTCATAGAACAAGAAGAATAATGGAGAAAAATGTTACAAAATTGAAGCCAAAATTCAGCCTTTTCTTTGTGCCCTTAGTGGTGCTAGCATGCTATATATTTTATGATGATAACAATAGTCATGACAATAATTATATGTGGAACTGTGATCCAAGATTCCCCACGTGTGCTCCATTTTTCCAGCTTGTTCATTTTGTGAAGTCGGTTTGGACAAAATATTGACAGTATCTAAACTTAATCCCCTGCTGTGTTTGGAGGAAGTAATTTTATATTAGTTCGTAGTTTTATGTGTAGTTGAAAAAGAACATCTTCTGAAAATGGAGAGCCCATAAGAAGTGTGGTATCTGTCTGTTCTCCAAGACGGGCTAACTCATGCCAATTGTGGAAGGAAGAAAAGGAAAAGGAAGCACATAGTCAGGATATTTGAATCCACATGTCAAATTCATGGTTCTTAGATGTTCTTTTCCAAGGTTAGGAGTTCTTATTGTAGGGAAATAAACAAACTTGTCAAATAATGTTGTTATTAAAATACTAAAGAGCAGCACTAAAATGAAAATAATGGGCATTTTAGTCAAAGTGCTGTTAGTAAGACCAGTTACATTTTGCTTAGAGTGAGTGTTAATTTTTTAAATGTTCAGAGAAAAGCTGGAGACTTTTATTGTTTTTCAGTGGTACATTTGAGATGAAGAATAGAAATATCTCCTAGTATTTCATAGAAATTAGAGACTGGGATTTTAGTAACTGGAATATGTAGTTCTTTATGATAAAATTCAAGGAAACTATTTCAGAGATTCTTTCGGTTTCAGATACTGTAGAATAATAAGCAAAAGAAATATGGTGTAAAAATAACTATGGGAGTCACTTCTTACACTATTTTACCTGACAGTCGCTATAGGACTATTTTCAGAAGAATTGTTAATATACTAGAATCAATTGTAATATGCCCCATTTATTTATACTGAGTCTGTTTGTGTTTAAGAGAAAATAAGAATATATCATAGTTCTCTGCATAGTAAGTTCTGTAGTATAATCTTTTGTATTAATAAGCAATAATCTATAATAAGCAATGTTTTACTATTTTGGAGATTAGCTTATGGAAATTTCTTTTAGTTATGGACCTCTGTAAAGAATATTATTAAATCATAGCAAAGGACATTCGTTCATTTATGAGGTGGAATTAGGGTGGGTATATGAGTATATTTCTTTTGTTGCACTTACTTTTTCTGTAGATTATTCTCTTAGGAGCTGTATAAAAAGCTGGACAGTGAAAAATATGTTAGTAATAATAACAAGGGAAGCATTCTCACTTATATAGTTCTTATATCAAAATTGCCTATTGGCAAAAAGGGAGGAGCTTTTTACTATAAGAAGGTTTTATTAACAGCTCTGTTTCTTAACATTCACCATCAAATTTTCTCCTGTGATAAAGTCTGTATTGGACAAACGTTTTACATTGAAGATCTTGATTTACTTGAAGAAAAAAAATTTTTTTAACATTTATTTTTTATTGAGAGACCGAGACAGAGCATGAGCAGGGGAGGGGCAGAGAGGGAGAAACACAGAATCTGAAGCAGGCTCCAGGCTCTGAACTGTCAGCACAGAGCCTGATGCAGGACTTGAACTCATGAACTGCGAGATCATGACCTGAGCTGAAGTTGGCTCCTTAACTAACTGAGCCACCCAGACGCCCCTTGATTTACTTTTCAGTGTGATCTGGTCTCTTACTGGTTTCAGTGGTCATTTGCCTCTTTGCCCTATCTCCCCCCGATTATACCGAGCATCAACTCTGATTGGCAGCAAACACCCGGAGATAGAATCAGTTTTTGTCTGAATTACCTTTCCAGTGTGCATGTTGGATCATTTCACTCTTCAGTTTGTAATCATTTAGAGGTTTCCTAAATGATTGAGCTTGAATTCTCAAAGCTCTGCTGAGTTTGCTGTCCCTCTTGCCTATCAAGTCTTCAAATGACCCTCATCGCCTTCGGAATAGAATTTGAGTAGGAAATTCAGCTTGGAGCGAGTGCCTTGTTGCCAAATCAAAGATTTTATTTCCTCCAGCATGTTTTCACATGAACTCCAGCCAAAATGAATTCATTGCCATTTCTCCCAAATGTCAGGTCTTTTCTGCTCTCATGATTTTGCTCCTGGTAGTCTGTTCCAATGGATTACCTGCGTAAAAAAGATCTGTGAGTATTCAAATTAATTAGATGTTGTTAAATTACCTTCAAAGTGATTGTACCAATTTTTCCCAATGATACGAGCCCACCAAGGCCACCAAACAGTGTGTTTTGGCACCATACTGTGTAAGAGTTCCTATTACTCCATACTATTCACAGCAGTTGGTAATATGAGATGGGTGTGAAAAGTTAACTTGCTTTAGTTTTCTTATGCATATCCCTGATTTCTTGTGAAGTTGAGCATCTTTTTATATATTTATTGGTGATTCCATGATTAACTTTATTTAATTTTTTTAAACTTTATATTTGACAGAGAGAGAGAAAGAGAGATGAAACTTGAGTGAGGGAGAGACAAAGAGACAGAATCTGAAGCAGTGTCCAGGCTCTGGGCTGTGAGCTGTCAGCACAGAGCTGGACACAGGGCTTGAACTCACAAACTGTGAGGTCATGACCTGAGCCGATGTTGGACACTTAACTGACTGAGCCACCCAGGCACCCCTCCATGATTAACTTTAAGTAGCATGCTTGTGTTTTTCTCTTGGCTTGCTTGTTCTGGATACTGATTGCCTCTATGTTAAACTGGTTACAGGTATCTTCCTTCAGTCTAAGGCTTGTCTTTGACATGACATTTTTCCTTTTAATATTGCCATTTGATATGCAGAAATTCCTAATTTTAATGTAGTCTAACTTATTAGTCTTTTCCTTTATGATTATTTTTTGATGTTTTTTAAATATTTATTTTTGAGAGAGAAAGAGATACAGAGCACTAGCGGGGGAGGGGCAGAGAGAGAGGGAGACACAGAATCTGAAGTAGGCTCCAGCACGGAACCCGACATGAGGCTTGAACCTACAAACTGTGAGATGATGACCTGAGCCGAAGTCAGAAGCTTAGCCAACTGAGCCATCCACAAGCCCCCTTTTTTGGTCTTTTTATGAAACAAAATTCCTCTCAATGTTCTAAAGTTGTGTTCTCTATATTTAAGTCTTTAACTACTTAAAGTTTGTTTTTGTTTATGGGCTGAGGCAGGGAATCCAGTGTTTTACGTGTTTGAGCATCGTTTATTGAATTGTCCCTATTTTCTTGGCTGATCTGCAGTGATCCTTCTCTCCTGTCTGAAGTTATAAGATACGCACAGGCCTGTTTCTGGGCTCTCTCATCCTTCTGTTGGTTTAGTCTTCTATCTCTGCTTCCATATTGTACTGTCTTAAATAATATAGTTTACAATAAGACTTGATATATGGCAAAGTGACTCCCCTCTTCTTCTCATACTTCAAATAGTTTTTTCCTCCTTTAATACAATTTTAGAATCAGTTTGTCAAGATCCAAAGCAAGAAAAGTCCATTGGGATTCTGTTTGAAATTTTATTGAATTTATAGATTTCTCTTTTCAAACTGCAGAAAAAATGGGTCTGATTTCACTTTATTTCCTACCTACCCTCCTAGGAATAATTTTGCATCTTGCATTCAAAGAGTCCTACATCTACTCTCTGGAGGTGGCGTCCAGCACATCAAAGGGTATCTGCTCCATTAGAATGGCCAATGGGGACCTTCCAGCACTTCCTCTCTAACTAGCCCAAAGGAGGAAAACCAAGCAAGTTTATTCTCTGGTGAGGCACCCCATTAGGAGATCAAATGAAGACTGAGAAAAAGAACAAATCAGCACAAATCAGTGCAGTTGGGACAGAGGTTGAGATTTCATTTACATTCTTTGCAAGACTCCTTCCTGTCTTTGCCACCATATAATGTCCTTTACTACAGGAAGGGGAAGATAAGAGCTCAGAGAAATGGGGTATCATGTTAAGAAGGGGAGAGTTTAGGTGTGAAATTGATTTATGAAAGATTATAGATGTAATTTTAAAGATTGATCTAATCTATCCATTTTATACATAAGTAAAATGGTGGCCCAGAGAATTTAAGTGGCTTGTTTAAAGTGGCCTAACTAGTAAATAGAAGAGCGGTGATTATCAAATTATCTGGCCCATTGACCAATGCTCTTCAAATTCAAACATTTAAAAGACTATAAAAAGTAATTATTATAGTTACTATTATTATATTTTAATTAGAAGAATCTCCGCTCATTACCTAAATTCATCATTTCTACTCATTTTACCATTATTTCTGATACTTTCATGTTTTATGAACTTTGAATCTCTCACAGTATAAAACAATGCACTGATAGCTGGCTGGTGCACCCAGTGTCTGTCTGTGTCTCTCTTTCTCTCATCATCATCTATCCAATCTGTCATTGCATAAACAATATAAAAACAACTATTACTTATTTCATGTATGTGGGTATGTAGCTATATGCCTTTTTCTGATTAATCTTAAATCTGCTGCTGTTAGGAAAAGTATTCACAGGCAGCTTTATTTCTTAAACATAGGTTACATAACGTGAGGTTTGTTTCCATAAGTGTTTTTAGTAAATGGATAATAGTAGTAAATAATTTCTACCTGCTTTTCTGTTTTCTGGTAAAATCCAAAAAAAATCTTCTCTTTTTTATTACTGTTACTAGTTCTTCAGACATAATTTTTAGCCTACAGAAAAATCATGTTGTATCTCAATTTCAAAATGATAATCCATTTTATTTAAGTGTGCTTTAAAAATTATGTTAGGGTAAGATGGAACTATAACTCCAAGTCATTTGGTCTAGGAAGGTTGAGTAAGATGGGAATTTGGAGCACATGCTCAGTAGAAGAAATGAAAGAGGAAGCTGCAGTTTTGAGAAACTAAATGACACAGAGAGGGCAAGACTTTTTTAGGGTAGATCTTGGGTAAGTTTCCTTTTAAAACACTTTTTTTTAAGGATGTGACAGATCCATTAACTTCTCATTTCATGTATTAATAATCTAAATTTTTTAAATGTTTTATTTATTTCTGAGAGAGAGAGAGAGAGAGCACTAGCAAGCGAGAGCGTGAGCAGGGGAGGGTCAGAGAGAGAGAGAGACACAGAATCTGAAGCAGGCTCCGGGCTTTGAGGTGGCTGTCAGCACAGAGCCCGATGCAGGGCTTGAACCCATGAACCATGAGATCATGACCTGAGCTGAAGTTGGACGCTTAACCTACTGAGCCACCCAGGTGCCCCTCATTTATTAGTAATCTAGTCCCACTTGTCTAAGTTAAAAGTTTCTTCCCAGACCAGAAATCTGCATGGGGAGGGTGGCAGGCATTTTTGTCCTTCCCTACTCACTGCTGTTTGAGGCTTTCAGGGTCAGAGACAAGGATGAACAAGAAGTGGAGGAGAAGGGCTTATCTGACTGGCAGTGGTGTGGTCTGTCATGTGTGTTCTCTCTGAGATGATGCCGTACAGCTGACCCCCTCTCTTCTGGGGCACTTCTGGGTTCTAGGGTGATACTGTAGTAGAACTGATAACACAACATTGTTCCCTGATTGATTGACCTACTTCAACCTGACTTCCTGATGTGAACCCTACCCAGCCTCTTGCAGTAAAGTATTCTTGACTCAACAGTCTTTGCTCATCCATCTCCTGGTAGCCCTTTCCATCCATCTCCTGATGGGGAATGAGTTAAATGTTGCCTAACTAGCTTTGGGCCAATTGTTAGCAAATCATACATAGGTGTTTCCATATAGGTGTTTTGGCATATCTTTTTGGAGTATTGTACTTTACAATGTTTGTCTTTACCTTTAGGGCTTTAGCTAAAGCTTTGAGACAACAAGAGATGTTCCATTTAGTATACTCTTACACATGCCAAGATGTTTTCCTGGGTTATTGTAGTTTCCAGCATTGAAAGAAATCAAAATGTGTTGCGTGGATCAAGGTAGAGCCACTATTGCATAGGCAGCATTTTGATGTTTAGAGTTTGTAGCCCCGGGGTGTGTGTTTTTATGTGTGTGTGTGGTGAGGGATGCATGTATGGTGTAGGGAGCACAGTAATACATTTGTCAGAATTTTCTAGAGAATTGGCTTCTTGTAATTGTTTGGGGAGGGGAAATTGGTTCATATAATCATGGGAGTTGGTAGGTCTAAAATCCTTAAGGCAAGTCCGTAGGCTGCAAATTCAGGTAAGAGTTGATGTTGCAGTCTTAAGTATGAAATCCGAAGGGAAAGCCAGCAGGCTGGAAGTATGCAGGATTTCTGTGTTGCAATTTGAAGCTAGAATTTCTTCTTTGGGAGATCCTAGTCCTAACTTTACTCCTAAGGCCTTCAACTGATTTCTTGAGGCTCACCTATCTGAGTCTATCTGCTTTACTTAAAGTCAGCTGATTGTAAATATTAATCACATGTAAAAAATACCTTCACAGCAACATCTAGAGTAGTGTTTGACCATGCAACTGGGCACCAAGCCTACCAAATTGACATAGAGGATTAACCATCACAGGTAGATAGCAAGATTCTTTCCTTCTTTATTTTGCTTCACAATGATGTGTCATGATATCCCAAACACCCATTTCCTCTTTTTTTCCTGAGCAAAGTGACATCATATTACAGCCTGAAACTATAAGCTTAATATGGCTCTGTGATTAACATCTGTCTTCCCCACCAGTCTATGGGATACTTAGGAGCAGATAATGGGTCTGCTTTTAATTACCGCTGTATCTCCAGTGCCAAAAGTTACTGTTTTTGAAGAATCAGTGAAGATTTGTTGGAATTGTTTACCAGTTTCACTGGGGTAGGAACACAGTTGGGCAGAGACCTAGGAAGAGACCTAGGTATTTGGTATAGAGTTCCCCATGTTTCATTTTCCAATACCAACCAAACAAGGCAGCTGGCAGTGAGATGGGATCAGGATTTGCAGAGTGAGGGGACCCTTAACAAACACTATGCTCTAGGACATTTTTTTTCTTTGCCTTGTCACTGTATGTTAAAAGAAGCAAAAAGAAATTATGATGAATGAGCATGGGATTATACCCCTATAATTTATTAAAAGGATTAAAGGTAAAGTGGAAGAATGGTTCAAAGAACTTTTAAAGCTACGCTGTTTTGAAGCTGAGAAGTCAAGGAATCAAGAAATCTGGAGAAAGCAGTGTGTATATGCCCTAGAGGGATGATGGACGGATCTGAAGGCCATCATGTGTTTGTGGTCATTGCATGAGGGGAAGTCATGACATTGTAGGAAACAAATCACAGACTTTCTTGCCCTTCTTGTTTTCATATATTAATTTCTTGAGTTCTTTTCCATTATTTTCCTATGAATACCGTCTCGCTGCTGCCTAATACGGACACAATAATAATATAGGATAGAACAAAAGTGACAAAGTAGATTGAGTTGAGTTTTCTGGAATCAGCATTTTAGGGCCGTGGACTTAGCCACAGGACACTCTCTTCTCCCTTCTTCCAACAGCCTTCCCAGGAAAGCTGTGTACAAGGGGATGGGTGCAGTGTGGACACCATCATGCCCTTAGTAGAGTTTATAGAGCGGTGGTGGAGGGAAGGTCACACTTTCTCATTGCTTGTTGGGTGCAGACAATATAGTAGGTGCTCCATTGTGCAGCATCTCACTTAATCCATGGAAATCAGGCATTAGCATTTGCTTGAGAAACAGGTTCAGGAAAGTTTAGTGATTTATCAAGAGTCTCACCTAGAAAGTGGTGGATTCAGCTTTGAAACCTATTTGATCTGATTTCAAAGCCTAGGTTTTTCTTGCTCTTCCACACAGGACACAAGACGATATAGATTTCTTCTTAAATAAGGAATACTGTCGCTCATTCCAAAGGACAGAGTTCCAAGTCTCAAATTGCTATACTGTGTCTCCCAGGACAAGGCAGTCAATTCTTTGATATAGCTAGAAGGAGCATCAATGTCCAAAATTGCATCTTTCACTTTAATCTATTGCTAGAACATGAAATTACACACATACACATACACTATATATATATATATATACACACACACATACACATATACTATACACACACACACACACACACACACACACACATATAGTACACACTTTCACCCCTGCCATATCATTTATTGAATGTGCTAAGCACTTTACATACTTTGCATGTATTGTCACCCATAATCCTGCCAACGTTACCTGTAAGGTAATATTCCTATTTTTGAAGAAGAAATGGAGACTTAAGGTTATTTGTCCAAGATAGTTGAGCTGGGATGGATACCCACATATTTGTGGCTCTGAAGCTAATACTCTAAACCACTGTATTGCATTCATAATTTATTCATTGATTCATAGAAGATATATTTATTGAATGCCTTCTCTGTGCCTGCACTATGCCAGGTAATTTGGATAAAATAATGAAAATCACCAACTTTAGTCCTAAAGGAGTTCAATCAAGTGAGGGAAACAGACACATAAATAGGCAATATTGATGACATTTAGTAAGGCAACGATGGATATATATTCAGGGCCACCATATGCTGATATTTGTAGGACCTATACATATTTTCAACATGTTAGCTTAATGAAAAAACATCTAATTTGGCTTTTTTTTTGAGGGGAGCAGATGATAAAAATTGTATCAGTTCAGGCAGCTTCTGGGGGGAGATGACTCTATTTGAATCTTAATCAATGAGTAGGAGCTTACCAGCTACAGATAGCTAAAAGAGAGCACTACACATAGGGAGAATTATGTGATGAAAAACACAGAAGAGAGACAAAGTGTAATATATGGGGAATTGGGGTCGTTGATGGTTGATTTCTTTCAAAGAATTTTCTGTGTATTCATTTAGTGGAGGTTCTTTAGCCATCTCTAATTTTCCTCCACCTATTTTGGAAGCCATTCCAAGTCATGAATTAATATCTGAGAGAAGAATGAAGGAGGTAGAAGAAAAGGCACCACCATTTTTCTTTGGTGTTACAGAGTGCCATATACTTGTCAAATTTTATCTCCCTGAGTCCTCATAACGTATCTTCAAAGCAGAATCCTTCAGAGAAAAGGAAATTGAATTAATGCTCAAAGACCTTGTCCAGTGGGGTGCCTGGGTGGCTCAGTCGGTTGAGTGTCTTGACTTCTGCTCAGGTCATGATCTCATGGTTCATGAGTTCCAGCCCCACATAAGGCTCTGTGCTGACAGCTCAGAGCCTAGAGCTTGCTTCAGATTCTGTGTCTCCCTGTCTGCCTCTTCCTTGCTCATGCTCTCTCTCTCTCTCTCTCTCTCTCAAAAATAAATAAACATTAAATAAAATACTTGTCCAACTTAGCAAGTTAAAGAAAGAGCCAAGGATGTGAACTCAATATAATCTTTTACTAAAGCCCCATGTCTTCTTCATTCTCTTTCTAATGAGAAGAGTATGATTGTTTATATGACATTTTCCTCAACTTTTACTTACCTAACTAAAGCGCTTACCAGAGAAAACCTCAGAATCATTACCACTAGATGCCTGGGTAAGAAAACAGTTTTGTACTTTAATTGTCTGTCCTCTGCATTTGGAGTTTTATTTACTATAGAAGTTTTATGTAAGTTCATAAAAGTCAATAAACTCAATATTCCAGAAATCACTTGCAATTTAACATCTAGATAATGAGGGTAACAAAAAGGAAGTTAATTCAGTGTGGGTTTATGGTGATTAACTTAGTCCCATTTCTTTCCCTGAAGAGAGGAAGAGTTCAGAAATAAAGCAGTGCAAGTCTGCTGCATCCAAGGAGATAGACGCAAGAACAAAAGATTTGTTATGAAACCCTTAAAATCACTGTGCCCTTTTAGCTAATTATGGTAGCTTAATTAAAGTTATTTTAAGTAATAGTTAATTATGCTTAATTAAGGTAATTATGGAATTAGCCAGGGGAATTTGAATGAACCACAATGCAGACATGCTTGGCCTCTGAGGATCAAGGATACCAGTTTGCATGGATCCAAAACATGTCCTTGTGTACATATAGGAGAAAATAGGAAATAAAGCCTAGATTATAGTTTTGACTACACAAAGCTACTACTAACAGTGCATAAAGTTATACGCATGTTGTTGCAGAGTGTTGTAGTGTATTTTCAAAAAGTGTAACATGAGATTGTATTGGATTTGATTTCTTTTAATGTAGGTTTACTTTTGGGAGGCAAAGGAGGATTAAAGGTCTAACAGTCAATGGTATTTATGTCTTGAAAGACTACATAATCCTTCTCTGTCCATACATTATTCAAATTTACCAGATGCTTTTGGGACTGTGGCTCACTTTAGGAAAGATCTAGCATTTTTTACTTGGAGATATAATTTGGACTGAAATATCTAGGTCTGGCATTGTTGCCATCGTGTTCTTGATTCAATAAAGGCACAAGATACATAGACAAAGGTATAATCTTCCCTGTGCATTGGTAACGTTTGTTAAAAATCTCTCTAGTGCCTTCTTGGCTTTGCTGTGGCTGTAATATATGATCCTGTTTGTTGAGAGAATTCCCAGTGAATTTTTTTTTTAACAGGTCAGTAGTTCTTAAAGTACAGTATTCCAGAATCTTCCAAGTGGTGAGTTTATAGTCTAATTTTAGTCTCTTCAGGGTAACTAATTATTTTTCCCTAGATGAACCTTCCTCACTAGGTTTGTGCTGATTCAGATTTCCACTAAATTTTCCAATAAATTTTTCAGTTTAGATTTTCAGGCTCTCTAAACATCTTACTAGGTTTTCTGCTGAGTAATTATTCCTCTTTCCTTTAACAATGAACATTACAAAAAAGTCAGTGATCTCTGCTTATAACTGAATGTTAAATAGAGAGTGAAATCATACTTTTTATTTATTTTTTCTCTTGCGGGTAAATTACACTGGGATGGAGAAGTGGGACAGAGGCCTCAGAGAATCAAGTGATGAAGTTCTAATGGGGTGTTCGGCTGTCAGGCTCAGTTCTGCTGCCTCAGTGGCTGCCTTTGAGGTGGTGCGTTGGGAGTTCCCATAGAAGATCACATCAATAGGGACACCTAATAAGGTTTCTGACCTCCTGCAAGACCATGAAACAGTTCATGAGATTCTGTGAGCTCCTCTAGATACAAAGTGCAAAGGATTTATGAGCTTTTATAATGAACATTTTTATCACTGAAAATGTAATGTCTATTTTATTCAGTTACCACTTAATAAGAATGTATTTTAAGAGTAATACATGTTTATTGTAAAAGATGAGGAAAACACAACGAAGAAGTACAAGTAGAATAAGCTAACAGATTGGACTATTCCATGGGTTATTGAGATTGGCTCAGTGGTGGCCCTTTATAGGGTAAGGAGCCAAACAGAATCATTTACTGCACTGATATACGGATACCCAGCAGTGGAAATGCCTTTATGCACAGGGTTGGTAGGTTGACAGGATGTGGCTCCAGAGCTCTTGGTCAGTCATATTCCAATCTATGTGGACAGAAACTGTACAGAACAAAATACACACAAAGGGAGAAGCAGAGTTGAGAGGAGTGAGAAAGATTTAATGGTGTTATTTTAGCCCAGATATTTGACAATTTCTTAACAAATCCACGATTGGCCTTCACAGTTATGTGAGCCAATAAATACCTTTTTTACTAAGCTTGTTTGAACTGGGTTTATGTAGCTTGTAGTTGAAAGAATTCAGACAGTTACTTGCTTGCCTCTTTCTCACTGTGAGGCATTCAACCCTTACATGAAACCCCACTGACCTTGGGAATGACTGTTGTGAGGTCATGGTTGAGTCTAAATGTAAAATGTACATGGAAGTGCAGGTGAAACAGGGAATTTCTAATATGAGAGATAAAAAAATAAGGGAGACTCAAACAAAATATTTATTAAATACAGAGGGGAAAATAATAACTTTACAGTGGACAAACTTGGGTGACACCGTCTTAACCAGGGATCAAGGTTAACATCACCATTTATGACCTATCAGTGTCCTGTATTTCTCAATATGAGGCACTGAGAAGGGCATGCCATCTCTCCAGTGTCATTTCCAGTAGTACATAGCTGCGACCTAATTATGAGAAAACATTAGGCTAACCCAAACTGGGAGACATGCTATAAAAATAATGTGCTAGTACTCTTTAAATGTGTTAAGGTGATTTAAAAAAAAGTGTTAAGGTGATGAAATGCAAGGAAAGACAAAGGAACTGCCACAGATTAGAGGAAACTGAGGAGACATGACAACTAAATGCAATATGAATTGTATTATCAATCATCTTATTTAATCAACTCAGTGCAATATCAGTTAGATCCTTAAGCAGAAAGAGGACGTTAGTAGTAAAACTGGTGAAAACTAAATAAAGTCTGTAGTGTAGTTAGTGATATTGTATCAATGTTAATTTCTTAGTTTTGATATTTATATTATGTGAGATATTCATTTAGGGGAGGCTGGCCAAATATATGGGAATTCTCTGTACTATGTAACTCTTTGTAGGTCTAAAATTATTCGAACATAAAAAGAGAACCAGTGTACACTGAGTGAAAAAGAGTGGGATTTGATAAGGTTCATAGAAATGGCAGAGAAATGATACTGGCCAACCTAGAAAGCTCAGGCATGGACATTTCCTTAGCTTTTGCAGAGAGGAAGAGCTTTTCACTGGCAGTTGCTGAACAGAGTCTATTCCTCTACCTCTGCCACTTCTTTAGGGTCCTTCTTTCTGCCTCATGGCTTCGTCATGGATTTGCTTAATGTCTGGTAGATCACTGGTCCATATTTCAGTATTCTTAGTTTTTAGAACTATTGAAACTCGAGATTTCTCTTTGTCTCTGTGTTTGTATATAAGTGGAAAGTTGTGTGAGGGAAAGCCAGGCATCCATATTTTCTCATTTTCATTTGGGAAGAATATTTTCTTTTAGTTTTTATTTAAATTCCAATTAGTTAACATATAGTATATTATTAGTTTCAGATGTACAATTTAGCAATTCAACACTTCTCATCATGAGTGTCCTCCTTAATCTCCATTACCTATTTCACTCTGCCCCCTTCCCCTCTGGTAACCATTAGTTTGTTTTTTGTAGTTTAGTGCCTATTCCTTGGTTTGTCTTTCTCTCTCTTTTTTTCCCCCTGCTTATTTGTTTTGTTTCTTGAATTCCACATATGAGTGAAATCATAAGGTGTTTGTTTTTCTGTGACTGACTTATTTGACTTAGCATAATAGTCTCTAACTCTATCCATATCACTACAAATGTCAGGATTTCATTCTTTTTATGGCTGAGTAATATCCCATTGTATATACATACCACAGTTTTTTACCATTTGTCAGTGGATGGACATTTGGCCTCTTTCCACTATTTGGCTACTGTACATAATGCTGCTATAAAATCGGGTTGTTGTTGTCCCTTTGAATGGGTATTTTTGAATCTTTTGGGTAAATACCAAGTAGTGAAATTGCTGGATTATGAGGTAGTTCTATTTTTAACTTTCTGAAGAACCTCCATGCTGTTTTCCAGAGTGGCTGCATCAGTTTGCAGGTAGGAATATTTTAAGTATAATTCAAAAAGCTCTTTATATAATGATTTCATTGAATGCAAGAAACTTTGATTATTCTTTATAGTTCCCATGAATAAAATAGCACTCGGAGCATAGTACACTGTCAAAAATTGTGAATGTTGCTAAAATATTTTTTTGATGTCAGCTATGCATTTTAGATCTTACTAAATAATTATAAAGATATAATGAACTTTACAGTGTATATCATTTTATTAAGCATGTACTGTGTGCCAGCCATGATGCTAAATGGTTTATATGCATCCTTCTTTAGTCCTTACAACACCATTAGGGCACATGTTATTCTTATCATTTTAAAGATGAGGAAAATGAGGCCCAAAGAAGTTAAGTGACTTTCCTCAGCTCACAAAATTACGTAATTCTTAGCCTAGGACTCTAACCCTTCTATGTCTGACTGTGACACTCTGCTGGCTCTCTGAAATTATGTGATGTATTTTATAAGTTTATAAGTTTTATAAGATTTATATGTTAATAATTAGGTCCTGAAATGAATAGTTGTATGATTTTTGTTTGAAAAGATACATGGGATGTACGTATCACATCCTAAGTTTTTAATTATTAGCAATCTGTCAGTTTGCTTTGCTGCTCTTATATCTGCTTCAAGTTCATTGAAACAAAGTATATGTTACATACAATATATTCAGAATAAAGAGACAGAGATGAAGTATATAACTCCTGTTCAGTCTTGGGTATGGTGCTAAGATTCTTTTTTTTTTTTGTTTATGTTTTCTTTATTTCTAGGAGAGAGAGAGAGAGAGAGAGACAGCGTGAGCAGGGGAGGGTCAGAGAGAGAGGGAGTCACAGACTGAAACAGGCTCCAGGCTCTGAGCTAGCAGTCAGCACAGAGCCCGATGAGGGGCTTGAACCCACGAACTGCGAGATCATGACCTAAGCGAAAGTCGGATGCTTAACCGACTAAGCCACCCAGGCGCCCCTGGTGCTAAGATTCTTAGCTCTACAAACACACAGGTATACACATAGCACTAAGTCAGGTATAGTCAGGTTTTATGTAATATGCAAGTATATTTAAGTCAATTTTTGAATGCTCTTAAACACTATTGGAAAACACAAAGTATAGAGTTAAGGAAAATTGCTATAAAACTCAAAAAGCATATTAAAATATCTTAGGGCTTTATCTTGATTGTTTTTTATTTTGGTATGCCCATTTTTTTCATTTGTCATAAAATAAGCACTTAAGGAACTATGTAGGGGTCCTTTTCCTTGCAGTATGTTATTTCCTCCCTAATTGGTCAATGCAGGACAAACACATCATTAAACACACAGGAGCCTCTCTATAGCATAAAATTTCATGTAAGACAGATCCATTGCAAGCAGTGAGAGCAGTTTGTTCCTTTAAGTGCCAGAAGGACCTTGTTATAGTTTCCCTTCACCTATAACAGAGCCCCTCAGCAAGTGTAGCCTTATAGGACCTTTACAGGATGCCATTTGGTGAAAATGATGATGAGAATTTCTTCAACTTTTAGTAGTCTTGTGTCACTGCTGAAGAATTAGATTTCCTGTTGCTTCAGTTGGCTAGGGTCCAATTAAAGGATTCTGTGGTCATTTTGAAATGAGAAATGAATTGTCTTATTCCGGATATCCCCCTTGAGAAGCCAGGGTGCTTTGGTGCCTTTGGTGTGATTGGATCTCTGGACTCCTCTTGCTTGATGTAGGGTTTGAGCCACCTGAGCAGGGCTCAAAGGCATCTTCTGCTGCCTGGGACCCATCCAGTGAATCAGAATGGCAAATGAGTGGGAATAGCTGAAATGGAAAAGAGCCAGCTGCTGGCCCAACACAATGTGGCTCAGAGTTAATTTGCAGAAAGTGAATTATTTCTTTTCAATGTGTGACTCTCTCTGTGAATGGAACATCATGACAGGAAGTGAAAAGGAAGTGCTCTATCAGGACTTGGCTGAGTGAGTTATGGGGCAGGTGTGCATGCTTGGAAAACCTGGAATGGATGGATTGGAGTAAATTATGATCACTGGTCCAAGCTGGTTCACAGCACCACAAAGCCATCCATTAGGGCTCAACCTAGCATGACTGTCAGTCTCCTGTAGGAAGAGACTTAGTATAGGAGTGCAAAGTTGTAGGTATACAGAGAGAATTTAGGAAGAATGCCCACTTTCAAAAAAAGGAGATGAAGCATTAACCAGAGAATTAACCAGGGCTAACCACTGGTTTTTAACAAGTTAATAGCAACACATAGTCATCCACAAAGGGACAGGTCAGCAATTTTCACAACTAGATATTTTTTTTCCCAAGAGGAAAATAACTTGGTTAGAATTATGTCTTCTATTATTTTCTTTTACCTTATGGTGTGGACATTCATGGAAAGGAGGACCAAAGTTTTTCAGGTCAAATTGGGTGCTCAGATTTATTAAGACCAGATGTTTTTTTAATGTAGGTTGGATCAGAGAGAGCCCAGGACTCCCTGTGGCCCAGTACAAGTGCCTGGAGTGTGGAGAAAGGACTCCCACAGGCAAATGTGTGTTTAGAGATGCCATGGAAGATAAGGTGTAAGCCCATCTAGAATACTCAGTACTGGAGAATTCTAAATTATCTCTGAGGAGCTTTGTTACACCCCTCTTTCCCTCTCAGCCACCTCATTAATTCTCTTCTAGTGAAAGATTCCTTGGGATGTTACTTGACTGGCACCCCCTCCCCCCACTATAATTAGAGGACACAGTTAGTTCAGCATGAGGCTCAATAAACAGTTGAATTTGTGAAAGGAAACAGAAACCTTGTGACTCTACTGAGGAGAAGACAGTCACTGGAGTAAAGCCGATAACTCTTACACTGTGCTTCTCCTTCCCTCTACCATGTCGTCCTTTGCAACATATTTTGTAATTCATGTAATCCTCTAATTCCCATTTAAAAAATTCTCTGAGGTACAGACTCTTCAGAGGATAATTACTTCTGTTAGGATTCAGTATTCCTTTGTGGGTATTGGTGGACTCTACCATTAATGGTCCCTGGAGAGGAGATGGAAGTTCGGGGAGAGCCGGAGATTAGCTGGGAGTTTGGAGCAGGCGAGATGGACTGTGGCCACCTGCACAACCGACAGTCAGATTCACAACATCCGGACTCCAGTCATGGCAATGCTTGAGGCAGGGCGTGATGCAGGAGAAAGTCAGAATGTCTAAGTGAGCCATGTTGAGAATGGGGTATGCTTTCAGCATGCCTTCATGGACCCAGATCAGTAGTTTGTAACTACTTCAGTTCTCTGTCTCTCACCCCCCAGTTGAACTATTCAGTACTCTCACTCAGGGATTGAAAAACTTTTACTTACATGATGCATGTATAAAAAAGGAAGAAAAAAGATCCATATGCTGTCTGCTACCCTTCTGCTTCCATTTCTTTCACTGAGGTGGGAAAGTCTCATGGGAATAGGTATATGTACCCTTCATATAGAAGAGGCTTTTTGGAGATGGGCTTAGCTGCATAGGTGTTTCACATCATAGGTAGGACCAGAGAAGTAGAGTCAGGATTTAGGGCTAGGATGAACAGTTGTCCTGTTTTGCCCAGGACTGAGGGGCTTTCTAGAATGTGGGATTTTGGCATTATAATTGAGACAGTGGGGGAAAAATTGTCCTGCTTTGTCCTAGGCTGATGAGCTTGGGGGGTCAATTGACCAGACTGGTGTGGTCCCTACTGAACAGAGATATGGCATTGTGTAGACATTGTACAAAATCTCCCCACTTCACTTTTTTTTTTTTTTTTTTTTTGGTATGTTTCTTTTTATTTTTTTTATTTTTTACAAATAGTTTATTGTCAAATTAGTTTCCACATAACACCCAGTGCTCATCCCCACAAGTGCCCTCCTCCATGCCCACGCCTCCTCCCCCCCTCATCCACCAGTCCTCAGTTTTTGTCAGCATTCAAGAGTCTCTCATGGTTTGCCTCTCTCCCTTTCCCCACCATTTCCGCCCTTCTTCTCCCCCTTGGTCCTCCGTCAAGTTCCTCCTAATCCTCCTATACGTGCACACATATGATATTTGTCTTTCTCTGCCTGACTTATTACGCTCAGCATAACACCCTCAAGATCCATCTATGTTGCTACACATGGCCAGATTTCATTGTTTCTCATTGCCATGTAGTATTCCATGGTATACTTGGATCCATTCATCTGTTGATGGACACTTAGGCTCTTTCCAGGTTTTAGCTATTGTGGAGAGTGCTGCTATGAACATTGGGGTACATGTGCTCTTATGCATCAACATTTCTGTATCCCTTGGGTAAATTCCTAGCAGTGCTATTGCTGGGTCCTAGGGGAGTTCTATTGTTAGTTTCCTGAGGAACCTCCACACTGTTTTCCAGAGGGCTGTACCAGTTTACATTCCCACCAACAGTGTAGGAGGGTGCCCGTTTCTCCACATCCTCGCCAGCATCTAGAGTTCTCTGAATTCCTCATTTTAGCCACTCTGACTGGCGTGAGGTGGTATCTCAGTGTGGTTTGATTTGTATTTCCCTGATGAGGAGGGATGCTGAGCATCGTTTCATGTGTCTGTTGGCCATCTGGATGTCCTCTTTGGAGAAGTGTCTGTTCATATCTTCTGCCCATTTCTTCACTGGGTTGTTTGTTTTCGGGCGTGTAGTTTGGTGAGTTCCTTGTAGATTCTGGATATCAACCCTTTATCTGATATGTCATTTGCAACTATCTTTTCCCATTCCGTTGGTTGCCTATTAATTTTCTGGGTTGTTTCCTTGGCTGTGCAGAAGCTCCCACTTCACTTTTGTGTATCAGACAGATCAGCTTCTCTCTAACCCCTGAAGCTGTTCTGTTGAACTGTGTGTGGCTTATTCAGTACTCAGACAATGACAGAGGAAGCGGGATCTATACTACTGGCTTAACCACTTTATCTTATGCAGGGAAGTAACATTAGTACATTAGGACACACATCGGCTGGGTTTCATTTGCCAGTACAAAATTACTTTTTGATTCATGATACATTTTGATCTAAAACATACCCACTATCAAAATTTTGATCAGTACTGTGGTCTCAGTCCGAATCTCTCAACAAAAGGAGAGAATATACCTGTGGAGGAGGACTCCCACACATCTGCTTCACCTTTCTCACCCCAAAGGCAAGTTTAGACTATCCCCCATAAAACTTTCAGAAATATCCTCTATGATTGTTGTGCAGACAGGGGCGAATTCAGAATCAGGAACGAAGGTGAGGGACGAGGGAACGTGGTGCTCAGAGCAAACCCGAGCTGTCCACAGATTCTGCTGTGCATTGCTGCCTGTGTGGCATAGTTTCCACTGTAACTTTATTTTGTTTTTCTCCATGTGTGGCTCTAATACTCTGGAAGAGCCTGCTGTGTGCAGAGTGGCTTTCTAGAAGGACTGGATATTTTCTCGTAGAATAGAGTTCTGACTACCTTGGATTGCATGTTTAAGTTCTTTCAATCACATTCTAAATTACTGTTTTGGTAAAGATTTTAAGTCATCAGTAGCAGTAGGGAGAATAATTGGAAGGTGAATATTTCACAATTACACTTTGAGGCTGTTACCTAATTTCTGCCCTTAGAATTTATTCAAACATGTGATGTTAGTGATGAAGTCAATCTTTGAAAAACAGTTTGAAAATTTTTTGTTTTTAGTTCATCACCTTTTCAGATTACCTTCATAAGACCTGGTGGGGCAAAGGCATTCTTTTGGACTTAGGTATCTGAATGTTGTTATGAGCTCGAGAGAATTTACCAGAGTTTTTTATGCACTAACTATGCAGTACTTCAGTACTTACTGCTCAGCATGCACCTGTGGCAAGCAGCGTCAGCATCACCTGAGAGCCTGTGAGAACTGCAGCCTCACACCCAGCCTCAGACCTACAGAATCAGAATTTGTACGTTAACATGATTCCCAGGTAATTAGTAAGCACATTAACATTTGAAAAATAGTACTGTAGAGAATTTGAAGGAAAAATGATGAGTTGGCTCTAGCAATAACATATGAATCCAAGCATTTTGCCCTATGATTCTAAGGACCCTCATCTTCAGACTGCCCAAGACTCGATGTATTTGCAGTGGAACACAAATCCTGTTATAGAAGACAATTCCTCCAAGTATCAATGTCCGCTGTTTTATGAACATTGGTGCCACTTACACTGTTCTTGCAAACACATTACTACATTTGGAAGTTGACTTTTGGTCTACTAGAGCAAAATGACAGCTGCAATCCATTTTCCAAGCCATCAGTGCTTTGGGTAAAGTGCTTGTTTTGTTATGTTTGGAAGAGACAGGTCATAAAGGAGCAGAGTTTGGAAGGGGAGTGGGCTGCACTTTCCTCAGGGGAGGTCTCAGTAAACTTCCAGGAAGGAAAAAGCAATCACTAGGTAGGAAGTTAGGACCTAGAAGCGCTTAGCAGCAAAAGATGCAATGCCTTAGTATCATACTGTTTGGTAATCAATAAGGCAGTGGCAATTCTGCTGTAGTCTGAGGTTGTGCAGGGCAGAATTGTAGAGGAGACAAAGGCTAGCTCCTTTTATTTTCACGGAAAGCTTTCTTTTTGATCCATGCCAGAGTAGGTTTTTTCTTTTTTAAGATATATTATTATTTTAAATGGAGATATACTTGACAAATTGTATTAGTTTTAGGAATACAACATAATGATGTGACAGTTGTATACATTGCAAATGAGTACAGTAAGTCTAGTTAACACCCATTACCACACATAGTTACAGTTTTTTTCTTTCTTGTGATGAGAACCTTTAAGATCTACTCTTTTAGCAACTTTCAAATATACAATACAGTATTGTTAACTAGAGTTGCAGTGTTGTGCGTTACATACCCAGGACTTACTTATTTTATAACTGGAAGTCTATGCCTTTTGACTCACTTCACCCATTCCATCCACTCTCCCTTCACAGCCTCTGGCAACCACCAATTTGATCTTGTTCTGTGATCTTATTTTGTTTTTGTCTGCTTTCTTTTGTTGGTGTTGTCGTTGTTTTAGATTCCACGTATAATTGAGAAAAGACATTCTTTTCTGTCTGACTTATGTCACTGAACATTATGCCCTTTAGGTCCAGTCATATTGTCAGAAGTGGCAAGATTTCCTTCCTTCTGTGGCTGAATTGTGTTCCAGTGTGTGTATATCTCTATTTGTATCATCTCTTTCTATATTTATATGTCATTTTTCTCTCTATATACATATCATCTCTCTTTCTTTCTCTCTCTCTCTATATATATATCTGTCTAATCTGTGTCCACATGTATATACACCACATTTTCTTGATCCATTCATATTTGTATGGACACTTGAGTTAGGTTGCTTTCATGGCTTGGCTATTGTAAACAATGCAGGGAGCATGGGGGTGCACATATTTTTTAAATTAGTATTTCTTTTGGATGAATACCCAAAAGTAGGATTGCTGGATCCTATGGTAGTTCTGTTTTTAATTTCTTGAGGAACCTCTATGCTATTTTCCATAGTGGCTGCACCAATTGACATTCCCTGGATGTAAATTTTTGAAGTTACAAAGGCTAAAAACCTGGAGTCATTGGCAAATTTTTTCCCTGTTGACTTTGTGTACCCAGAGCCTTTGTGTACCTTTGGAGCTGCTGTGTCACATAACTCCAGGGAGTCCCATTCATACTGTAGCTTACGTGAATGAGGCCCTCCAGAGTTATGCAATGCCACAATTCTGTTGACATTTCCCAGTGTAGACAGTAGGTAAAAAGGATAGTCAGAGCTATTTCTTTCATGCAATATCTTTTTAATATAATTATTCTCAACTCCTGCTATATATCACAGTCATTCCGAGAGCCATAAGATACACAGCTGCTCAGACCATATTCCTATAGGACTTACTTACTTACTTTATTAAGTCTGGGGACTATTGAGTAGGACCTGGAAATCTGTACTTTTATGAAACTCTGGGTAATTCTGATATGTTGTCAACTCTGTTTATCACTAAGACACATATTTAAAAAATTAAGACAAGCCTATGCCATCAAGGCATCTGTAGTTTTGTGGGAGAGATGTGAATGTAAATCACATGAATATTTTAGGGCTGTGATGGAGGCAGGTTCCAAGAGCCCTGGAATGATGTGATAAAGAATGGAATTCAACTCTTATTTGGGCACACCTTTGTGTGTTTGTGTGTATGTGCATCTCTAAGCAAAACTGAGACTTCTGTGATCATCTGGGTTAGCTTTCTCTTCTATGTCCTTCACTAACCTGTTGAGCTCTGACCTCGTCCCATCCCTACAGCTGTCTGGAATCCTCTGGTCTTCCTCTTTAAGCCCTGTTGTAAGAAATGAGCTACCTGTCCACACTGAGGTATATATAATTGATGATCCTATTGTGTTACTTTTCATGGAGGTTTTTCATTTTAGCAGACAGATTGTAGTGGGACTTGGGGGGGGGCAGCCTGGGTTGGGGAGGTGTGTGTAGGTGTGTATAAGCGGGTGTGGGAGTCCCCACAGCACCTTATAATCCCACTAGGTAGGTACCTTTTATTACTTCATGAGAGGATGACTGCAAAATTTAGGAATTTAAGGTAGGAAATGAGGGGTGAGAGAGGAGTATCAGCTGCTGCTAATAGCTTACAGTGGTCATTAGTTGGAAATGAAGCACTAATTCAGAGAAGTGCTGAGTAAGAGGAGAAGAAGAAAATTAAGGGAAATGAAGCTCCAACGAACAGTTGATCATGTCATAATTAGGAGTGGAAATTGATGAGGTGAAAATGACAACTTGCTCAAAAAGATATTTTCCTGGTTTTTAAAATAACCAGGAGGATGCCATATTCTTCTTCCATTTTAGTAATGATTAATGTATTCATATTTTTTTGCTTCTTCATCATCATAGGGGCTTTCAAATTATTATTGTCTTGACTACCTAAAGATGATATTGCCTTATTATTTTCATGTTACATATGAATAAATGAATTTTTATGTTTTATATGAATGTTATATATGAGGAATGGTCATTGCTCCAAGAGAAACTAGATTCTTGACCATCAAATTCAGTTCATGGTTTTCTGGGTAGTAAGGTCAGGACCTCCACATTTTGGTCTCAGAGCTATACAATATGGGCAAGTTGTAGTGATGGAAAAGTTATTAATATTATTCCCAGGCAAGCGTCTCTGAAAGTAAATAGAGACACAGCAATGGGGAGTTCAGCTGTTTTGTGTGCATTTTAAGAAGTTAAAGAATCCAGGATGTTTTCACTTTTAGATCTATGTTCATTCTTTTACACATTTATTTATTTTTTTTGAGTAATCTTTACATCCAATATGGTGCTCGAACTCAGGACCCCAAGATGAAGAGTTGCATGTTCTTCCAACTGAGCCAACGAGGCGTCCCAGGTTTAAGTTAATATTGATAGATTATTCATCCTGTGCCTTACCTATAGATTCAGGGAATGAGGTTAAAGAAGCTTGGCCTCTGAGGCCTCCCTCCCCCAGAAGTAACTGTTGATGGGATGCTGAGGAAGTTCACAGCTGACCTCTTGTATTGTTTTAGCCTCACCACGCCAAACTGAATGGCTGTGAGTTTCCAGGCTTAAAGTTTTGCTGATAAGACTGGACAAGTACATGCAAGTATTCCAAAACACTTCAAAATATATTAATGTCTGGTAAGAGATGAACATGTTGCCTGTCCTGAGGTTTCACTTGTAATGATTTTCATGCTTTCCTTTCTTGGAGATGCCACTACAGCAGATGAGAAATACAACACAGATTTCACGAGCCATAAGCACTCATGCTCTGAATTATCTGTTTGAATTCTTACACATTTGAAATCAAGGAACCTATACAAGGACGTTGGTACGTCTGCTAACCTGTGTTGTTTTATCAGGAAGGTCAACCGCAGTTTAAATACAAGCCCGACTTATCCTGCTGTTTAAAAGCTGTGGGGAAAGCACTGCATGGCCTTGTGATTTGTTTGTCAGACTTGTCTGAGATGACATGCGTCTCTGCCTGCTTTTATGTGAAAGAGTATATAGCACAGCTGGAATTCAAAACACTAAGAAAAATACTCAGGTGAAATATTTGTTGATAGATTCACCCCCCCACACCTTTTTACCTTGAAATGAACAAAGCCGTCACTTTACAGCACTGTCAGGATTTGAAAACCCACAGAAAGTAAGATAGCAGCGGTAGTGGGGAATGCTACATACTACATGAATCATCTATTTAGCAGCAGCTAATTCATCTGCAGAGCACTTTACAGGAAACACAACAGACCTGCCTCTCTTTTGCCATCTTTCAGAGTTAGGGCAGGTCTTCAAAGCAAAAACTTTAATTCCATGGCAAGCTTTGGGATTACACATATCTAGGCTTCATGAAGATAAGACCACAAGAGTAGGAAAATAAAACAAATCAATCACTGAACAATATAAATAACATACAAGTGTTTTGCAGTCTATCAATAAAAACTAATTAAGTATACATCAGTGCTCTTCTCAGGAAACTGGAGCATTGATAATCCATAGTGTATCCAGCGGAACTTGGTAAAAGCACTGAAGAGCTACCTCTTTGCCATTTCCCAAAGACCTGTATAATTAAGCAAATGACATATTCTTTGATTTCCCATGTGCTGGCCTGGAACACTGAATTTCACAGTTCGTTAGAACGTGTTGTTCATGCATTGTTAGAAATTGGAGTTTCTAGCCATGGTGGTGGCTGGAACAGGCAGCCTCAGGGAGGGGAAGGCAGATGCTGAAACTATGGATTTTGGAGTGTTTTTAAACTGAAAATAATAAAGAATCTATAATATGCCTTGATTTGCTTATGCCCTTGTTAATAACATTTCTAGAGTAACAAGAAGATGCTTCATATACTTTATGATAAACTTTTTTAGTGCTAATTCCATCTGTATAATTGGCTAACAATCAGGGGCCACTTTAATTCCATGCTAAGGTTTGATATATGGGGAAAAATCTCTTTATCCTAGAACAGGTTGAAATTAGCAGTCAATTTCTATTTTATAGGAAGATTATAATGGCGATAATTGTGGGTGAGGTGTTTGTCTTAATCCTTTCTCTTGACCATTTTAGATCTCTTTGGTGAAGGAAATCAACTCAGGAGTCAGTTGGAGTAAGAATTAGACAAAACTGAAATAGCTGTGGAAAGATAGGATTTAAAACTGTATTCTGCACTGACTGTTCACTGATACCATTTTGGTTTTGGAAAATATCCATCCATAATTTCTTTCTAGTCACAGGAAGCCTTATTTCTTATTAATTCTGCTTCAGTAACAATAGTAACTATAATTTATACAGTATCTACTGTGTACCAGACACTATGCTAGGGTATATATTGCAATTCTCACTTTACTAAGGAGAATAGTTGAGTAAATGGCTTGTCCAAAGTCATTGCTAATAAGCAGTAGAGAACTTTAAACCCATGTAACCTTGACTCCAGATCCACATGCCATTCCAACTGCCATCCATTGCTTTCCACTCACTAACTTACCCAGGTTTAGGAACAAGCAGGAGGAATAGGTGTGTTTCTCCTGAGCCCATCTTGTACACAGAAGTTTGATTTGTGTGTGTGCACGTGCACGCGCGTATGTGTGTGTGATAAAAATGCCTTTCTCTTTAAAATTCAATGTCGTGCATTATTATTATTTCTTAGAATAGATGACTCACTTATTTTACTACTTTAAAACAGCCAGGGAGACAAATGGCAGGACAAATGGTTGCTGCTCATACAGTTTTTCCTAATCTGTGTGAGGATATTTTACTACACTGGTTGTATTAATGGATACAAGAAAAAATACAAGACTAGATGTGATCTGAGATATGCAAATTATTTATTCTGTGAATATGCATCTGCACTATACATAGTAACATTAAAGGAACCTTCACCACAGAATCCATCAATATGTAGCTGTCAATCTGTCAGTTAATTACAATTATTGCAGTTGGCAAGGCGGAACTCCAATGCATATTAACAATAGTTTGCATCCTTCAGTCATGGCATTTGAGCCATCATACAGTATGTGATGAATACACATTAAAACTAATGCATCCTTTCCAGCTAAATAATTTTGACACAGTGATGACATGTTTTCCCCTCTTTTTCTAAAGTGCTTATATCATTTCTCTCCTTACTCAGCAAAGCAAAAAAGAAACAACTTCCAAAAGGACGAAGAAACTTCTGACTTAATTTTCATGTGCTGCATTGAATGATGTCCTAAAAGCAGCTTGAAAAAAGTTTCCTGCTGTCTCTGCCCTGATTTCATTTTATTTTTGTCTATAATAGGCTGATGTGCTTATAAGGAAGAGAGTTTTGGCAGAACCTTAAGACAGAAATGATTAAAAAGAAATGCTGTATATTGACAAATGTTTGCCACTGAAAGACATTTTCCTTTTAGTAATTGTATTCACCTAGACCTGTGGAACTTTTTTTTTTTTTTGCCTAGTTACATGACCTCTGAATGCATAGCCTATGTATGTGCAAGCTTGTGTGGACGTAGGCAGCTGGGATTGTGAGAGCCTGTATTTGAGAAGTCCCAGAAACTCCCATAGATGGCCTCAGCAGCCTCCCTTACTTCAGTGATGCAGAAACCCTCATGGGATTCTTTCTGTCCTTTGTACAGTGGACTGAACCATGGTTTGTGGTGTCTCATGTGTCCTCAGTGTCTTTGAACTGAGCAGCGAGGTGCTCCATCCCCAGAAAACCTTTATTTTGACTTCCCAACATCTCAGCTGCTTGACTGGCTTCAGAGGCCATGGCCAGATGCTATTCAAACCACATCATCCTTTCTAACATCTCCGTCATCTTTTGTTTGTTTCTGATTTGGACTTCCAAAAAAAAAAACAAAAACAACACGTTTCTTGGAAGTTAGGAGAGGCAGATTTATTTAGTCTGAACCATTTACACTCTGAGAACTACATATTCCATGGGTACCTAACATCCCCATCTAGGCTTTTACGCTTCTCTGCTCCTGCTTGGGGCAGTCAGCTGATTATCAGTGAGCGGAAGGTCATTACATAGAAATGCCGCTGCTGTGTAATTGCTGGCTTGAGGTTCCTGGCAGCTTGCAGGCACCGGATCATGTGCCACCAGAAGCCATTGTTAAGAGGTGTGCCCAATGCCATTGCGCTCTCACTGTTTAGTCACATCCTAAGAGGTATGGCAGGGCTCCTCTAAGTATGCTCCAATGCTTTCCTTGCATATGGGACAGAACCAATTCTGACATTAGTGTTCTTTCTAGAAAAGACTCGGCTTGCCAAAACGCTTAGTTCCTATGCTCTTCTCTGTCTTCACTCTCTTCATTTGTTACGTTTCAGTAATAGGTCAAGCATGAAAAAAAAATAATATAAATTTAGGGCTAACTATTAAAGCACTTTAAAATCTCTACTCACAGGAAAAAGTAAATTGCATGTTTGATCAGTCTAGTTCAAAAAGTCTGTCTTGTTTTGGGAATTATTTATAGCAATGTACTCATAAGAATTCTTTCCTTTTTTTTTTTTTCCCATGTTAACACATTGACTGTGAACTGCATTCCATCAAGATTCCCTGTTAAAGGCTATAACTCATTCTTCTGTTCTAGTCATAGCACGTGTCAGTACCCTTCTTGACAGTAAATGAATTTTGTCTTCGTGCTGTTAGATGCTTTTGAAAGGACACATATATGGTAAAGATTATTGTGATTCCTAACTACAAAGTGAAAATGTAATAAAAGAAAATATTTTCCATTTTTTATAGTAACTAAGTTTGTGGGAAAAGCTTGGTTTTTATAAATAAACAAAAATACTATTAAATATCACCTATCTCCTAAAAATTATATTGAGATTCTAATAAAACAGCCATCTAGCAACTTTTTATTTATATGCCCTTCAACCATGATCCCTGAAAATTGTTCTTTTCATCAGTGATTATTTGTTATTATCTGAATGGAAAGAACAGGGGCACCTGGGTGGCTCAGTTGGTTAAGTGTTCAACTTTGGCTCAAGTCATGATCTCTTGGCTTGTGAGTTCGAGCCCTGCATCGGTCTCTGCTGACAGTTTGGAGTCTGAAGCCTGCTTCCGATTCTCTGTCTCCCTCTCTCTTTGCCCCTTCCCCACTTACGCACACACTCTGTCTCTCTTTCTGAAATATAACTAAATATTTAAAAAATTTGAATGGAAAGAACAGTATTTTGGGACATAGGTATTGCGAAATGAAACTTATGTGTATAATTCAAAGCATGCTATCTTTCCTTCAGTTGTGATTTATCTATGCCTTGTAATACAGAGCAAAGGATAGGTTTTGGATTGCACAGCATGAATTATGGTGATCCTCTGGGCCAGATTACAACCAGAAAGAGCATAATTATTTACCATACAGGGTACTCATTTGCTTAATTTCTGCCTTAATTATTTACTTTCACCTTTGTGTGTGTGTGTGTGTGTGTGTGTGTGTGTGTGTGTGTGTGTGTGTGTGTGTGTCTGTGCATGCGCCTGTATGAGAGAGAGGAAGAGAGAGAGAATAAAATAAAAACATACAGCTTCAGAACTTAATATTTTGATCTAGAAGTATTTAGAAATTTGCAAGCTGTCAGATCACTGTTCTCAAAGACCTCATGAATTTCCTCCATTTCAGTAGCAGTGGGAATAAGAAAACCAGTTCCGTCATGGACAATTTGGCATTTTTCAAATAGGTAAAAAAAAGAAAACTAGCTGCCTGAATGCTGATATCTATGTCAAGTCTATATTTTTTCCCATCATTTTTTTCTATAATAATCACCTGGAATGAAAAGGGAAAAAAAAGCATCTTGCGGTTTGGAGAGTGCTTACTTTAAACTCATTATACACCCATTTGCACAAAACAGCCCCAGTAGGCTTAGGCTACGAAGCCCACGCCTCCTCTTGCTTCTAGGGCCTTTGAGAGTTTGGAGAGGCCTCAGGTTCATTGTACCTCGAAGCAAATAGTTTTTCTTTAAGGTTTTTGTAGCAAATTGTTCTTTGTTCATTTCAATAGAGTGTTTTGCGAACCCTAAACCTGACTGGAAGATGAGGGAAGTTGGGGGGAGGGTCATAGTCACCATGAAAAATACTTTAAGATTTCATCACTTTGGAAGATGCATTTTTTTGTTGATTTTTTTCCTTTCATTTGACTGAATTACTTCTGGTAAAAAGGAAGTGAGAGAAGGTCTGTGGGAGAGGGAGAGAAAGAGAAAGAAAAAAAAGGAAAAAAGCAAGCTTTCTGTAGAAGTTTTATCTTCATATAATAGAAACATAGAGTAAAAGGATAGCGAGTTTAACTTTGGGCATTTTGTGGTTGATACCGATGACTGCTGATGGATCCGATCCACTGAGCAGATAGAATGTACTATGGATTCATCTTGTACAGGTAGATATGGCTAGAGTCCACTGGCTTCTTGGAATGATGCAAATGAAAATTAGAAGTGGCATGACATCTGCATATATGAAAAAGGCATTTTACTTCAGAGCTTTAACTGACAACACTAGCCTGTTACAGTATTACTTTTCAACTATTATTTAATTTTTTCTTTATCTTTTTTTTTTCCCTAACTGCTTACTGTGGGAATCATGGTGACACTGTATCAACTTACAGTATTTCCTTAGAACACTCCTCTCCCCTCAGACAAACCTTTTGCAGGTTAGCTCTGAGAAACTTACCATCATCTTCTGTAATTCATTACATCATCACTGTAATTCACTGGAGGAGAATTAAACATGATCGGACCTTGGAAAAGTGACTACAACTATAACTTTGTACTATGATATTAAAAAAAAAAAAAACCAGAAAGTCAGAGCAATTACCTTGTAGGCATACACAAGTAGAGGCAGCTGCCAAGTGTATGTGATGTCTGACTGAGCTATAAATCAGCAAAGCATGACAGGTAGTTCCCATTATCAGGAATCCCATGAGACATCATAGTTTCATTGTAGTGGAATTTTGTTATTTTCAGAACCTTGCTCAAATTGTCCAGTTTTCAAGACTACAAATGACATATGTGGCACCCAGTTTCTACAGAGATAACAAGGCAGTAGAAAAGACCTGCCTTCATAGAAGTAATAAAAGAGTAGAGCAGGATTGTTGGGTACAAGGTCAGCATATAAAAATCAATTGCTTCCCTAGATCCTGGCAATAACCCATTAGAAAATGGAGTTGCAAAAAAGGATTATATTCAGAATCACAAGAAAACCTATATAGTATTTGTAAATAAACCTAACAAAGAGTGCAAGTGCTTTAAGGAGAATCATTCAATAAAAAGCAAACTGTAAATACTACATTCACCATGACATATTTACATTCAACATCACCCATAGAATATACTATTATATTCCAATGTATTTATGTAAAAGAATAAAAATGGACTAGAAGGATATACATCAAACTCATTATGTCTTGAAAATGAAGGTTGTGGGTTGCTTTGGATTGATGGTCAAAGGAGACTGTAGTTTTATTTTTGTACTAAAAATAAGACATTTAGTTTTACTTGGGATCTTCACATTCTCTTGCAGAGAATTTATTCATATATTACTTGTGTATTAAAACCTTAAAATGGAGAAAAGTATTAGAATAATACAAGCAAGTAGATCATAATGCTGATTTAGCATGCTAAAATATGGATGATTCTTATTTTCTATTTACTTTCTCTTTGTGTTTTCCAAATTTTATTTCCCACTGTGTCAGAAACATAATCTGCTAAAACTTAGTTCAAGAATATTAAGGGCTTAAAATAGAATGCCAAGCAGAGGAGAAAAGAGCCAGGGGCATGATAAAATGCTAGGAAAAACCAAACCCAAACCAATTTGGACACATTGGGCCAAGGTTCAAGTTCAATGTTATCACTCTGGAAGTTGAGGCAAAATTTTGATGAGGTTTCCCCAACTTAGTAACTGAAGGTAATGATAGATAATTGAAAAGATTAAGGACAATGAATTTTAAAAAACCATCTATAGCACCTGTTACATATGAGATTTTTTAAAAGGATGAGAATCTAAAAAAAGAGATGTGAAAAATTTAGCAGTCTTAATCAAGTTATCGGTTTAGGGGGAAGCTGAATATCTAGGAAAAATATGTCTTATAACTAGATTTAGGACCATAGATTAAGCAAATTAACCAAAAGTGAGTCATATCAAGATTAAGTGGTATTAGGATTTTTCCAGTGGGAGAAGCAAGGTAAGTTAGAATTCTAACCAGAGGCTGATTGCCAGTTAATAAAGGCTCTCAGATCCTCTACTCCATTAGGAACAGCCTATTATTTTGACAGGTGAATAAAACCAGCCACAGGATGGTGGTGGTGACATTGTATATACATACAGATGTACATAAAATAGATATGGTGGATCACACAAATTGAACACCTGTTGTATGTCAGCCACTGGGTTAAGAACTTGGCATTCTTAAAGCTTTGCATTAATTCCTCACAATGATCTTATATTTACAGATGAGAAAATAGGCCCAGAGAGGTCTAGTAACATGTCCAAGGTCACAGAGCTGATGAATGACATATGCCCATTATTGTTTCTTTAAATAAGTAAGCTTTATTATTTTTTAAATGTCTTTATTTTTGAGAGAGAGAGAGAGAGAGAGAGACAGCGACAGCGTGAGCAGGAGAGGGTCAGAGAGAGAAGGAGATACAGAATCTGAAGCAGGCTCCAGGCTCTGAGCTGGCTGTCAGCACAGAGCCCGACGCAGGGCTTGAACCCATGAACCATGAGATCATGACCTGAGCTGAAGTTGGATGCTTAACCGACTGAGCCACCCAGGCGCCCTGACATATGCCCATTATTGAAGTGATTCTGAGCCAGTGTGGTAACCTCTATTAGATAGCTCACTCTTAGAGGTGATGTATTTTATTTCCCCAACATGGTTGATGATGATTATTATATCTCCCCTTCCCGCTGGTGTATTATTTCTTATTTCTGGTAACTGTCAGATGAAAAAGGTGTCCCCTCTGAAAGTATTCCTTCCAGGCAGTTAGTACATTATCTGACATTGTTTATATGTTTATGGTTGCTTTTCTAGGTTAAATAATTATGGATAAAAACCCTAGTTCCATTGATTAATGAGTACCCAGTACCTAGCTGGGTTGCTTTTTCAGGTAGAATTCCATTTCTTTGTACCTGATGGAAAGTAGCATTATTATCCAGAGAATACTGAGACCATGAATGACCCAGCACTGGGAAGGCAAAAATAGAAGGAGGGAGAGGGAAAAGAAACACGGTAATTCACTTGAGAAATGGTAGTAGGAGAGCATAACTGTGACTGGGAAACCTTGAAAAGTACAATATGTTAAAGAAAGTTAGCAGTAATCCTTTTTTTTATTGGACAGCTTTATGTAGGCACCGAAGCGATTGGAATCTGGGGAAGGCAGAGACGAAGCCGAAATGCCCAGGGTTGCAAAGTCCTTTATCTAGTTAGTCAAAGTATTAATGGAACTCTTTATGGCTCTGTAGCAAAAGTGGGGTTCATTTCCCTGATGCACGGTGTCCCCTGGCTTTGTCCCATCACCTCTCACTTCTGCCAGCATCCCTGTCTCTGGTGCACATCATGAGTAACTGAGTCTTCGGCTTTTCCTTTGCTCTGGCTCCCCTGTTCTGCACCCAGCCAGAGCCCTAGAAACTTTATCATGTCTTCTACAATTTTTCATGCAATTCCCAGCTAGTTTTAACTGTTCAACCTAGAGTGGAGGCTGAATGTATTTAAAGAGGGATATCAGAGGGCTCAGCTATTTCACCATCAATCAAAAGTTTTCATGATCACATAAGAGATTAGTTCTGTTACAAAGAAACCGTGACTGTGACAAGTAGGGGCTATGGCAAGTCCTGCATCTTTCATCATCTTCTGTCTGGATGCATTTTAAATACAGGGTAGATGAGTACTTTCCATAAAGCACTGAAATTAAAAAAAATCAATCAATAATCAATTTACTTTTACCTATGCTGCACAAATAATAAAGCCAAAGAATTTTAGTTTTCTTCATAAGAGTTTTCCTTTTCCCCCAAATACAAACTTTTATTCCAAAGCTTTTCTTGTAGTGCCATAGCAAAAAGTTAGTTTCAAATAGATGCTAATATGGCGTTAATTCCCACTGATCTCCTTTTAACAAGTGGGGCTGGTTTGAGGAGCAATGTTTTAGCCACTAGCCTGGAGCACAGGGCCAGGGTACAGAATTGTGCCAGTGGATGGAAGCAGATTGCAAGTATTGAACGTAAACATTCAGAGAGTGAGCCAGAGATTCATCAGTATTTATGAACCCCACATTTTTGGACATGATGCTTGTACTTCAGAGAAAATAAAGACTATTTCATAAAAGAACATTGCTCTAAAACTTCCATATAAGGTACACTTTTCATAATAGCAATGGGAAGTACACACTGTCTAGAAAATACAGTCAGCATATGCAGAAAAAAGATTTAACTGAAAATTCAGCAATGAATAAAATAATGAGAATATATTTTATGAATTTTCCCAAAATTATCCAATGCTGATTTAGTTTTTGTCTCTCTGAGTCTGATAACTGGTTGCCGTTCCTGTGCTGTGTTGAGCTGAATCTCATTTGCTCAGCATCATTGGTTAATGACATGTTTTCTGTGTGTGCATTTCCTAGGTAATTGAAGACCAGCCTTTTAAGGATATAAACTTCTTATAAGAAGTTTAGGCAAAAATCTTTCCACTTTGTAGTCCTTTAAAATCGAGTCCAGTGAGAACTGGTTAGCATTTTCTTGACATCCAAAATTCATCTTGAGAATTTCATGTAGTATATTAGGCTGAAATGCAATGATTTTTCTCTGAGTGTTTATTTAAAGTGGTTTACATCCATACTCAGTGATGCTGGATGGCTGTGTTCGAGGTCTGCTGCTCCTTTTCCTTCCTAGTTCTTCTCTTTTGTCAAATTGTAGTGTTATATTTACTATCTGTAGTGTGCTCTCCTTTCTGATTTTTTAAGTGTAATTTTGCATAGCATGAGAAACCAGATGATGGAGCATATTAGAAGTAGAAAATAAGAGTAAAGGTAAATGGTGACTAAGGAACTCTATTGAGTAACTTTCATGAATTTTCACCATATAGGTATTGTGTGTTTTGTCTTCCACCTTTTAGGCCTAACAACCAAGCTTCTAGAGAAATGATCTGCATTTCCTACCTCTTAGTTTCTCATAGTCTTTAATAGATAGATTTTTCTCCCCTTCCTTTAGAAATGAGGCTACCTTTGCTTTAAGATTTTAAATAAAATTTTCTTTTGATTTTTTTCCCAGTTCCCTTTGGGGCCTCATCTTTCTCCCTCCTCTTACGGAACATTTTGCTCTGTCCTCATTTCTGCACACTGTCTTGGTGAGCCATCAGAGGGTAATTGCTTAAGCTTCCCTGGGCATAACATGGGAAAGGAGATTGGTTAGATGTAGTATTTGTGAGTATAAGGAAGAGCCACAGCTCAAAAGGGCTGGCAGTGGAGCAAGCTGTGCCCTTGAGGGGAGAGATTGAGGGGCCTGGTCCAGTAATAACAGGGCAATAGACAGAAGTTAATCTGAGCACATGCAGGTGTTAGAGCTGGACTCAGTTGCCAGATGTAGGCACTGGATGTAATAGAGTAGGGTAAGGGTACCCAGCGGCTGGTACAGTGAGGGTACTGAACACACACTCACCACTCCTGCATGGGTCTTTACAAGCTACTTATGATCTGAAGGTGGAGATAATACAACCAGCTTACCCATGTTCAAGGCTGGAGCAGTGACCGGTGCACAACTCTGCTAGCCCTCTGGGTGGGCTACCCTGTCTCACTGCAAGTGATTGTTGAGATTGGATCAGTACAGCTTGTATGTCTGTATAGAAAACAGGGGTTGAAGAAGGGAAAAGCAAGAATGAACTATTTTATTTAATGGGAGAAATGTTATAAAATGCATGACTGCTGTCTCAACACTGATGGCTCTCAAATCAGTTCCATTCAGAGAGCTGGACATAATACAGCCAACTTGTGAAGCACAGTGTGCCCAAAACTGACTTTCTCCTCCTCCCACACTCATCTGATAGCACCACAACCCATGCAGTCACACAAACCAAAAAGCCGGGAGTCAATCTAGACTCCTCCATTTCTTTCTTGTCCTACACACATGGTCACTCAACCCAGCAGCTCTGACTCATGCTTGTCATTTCCTTTCTCATTAGCCAACTGCTACTACCCTCTGTGAGATTTACAGAATTCCTCATGTGTACTGTGACCTTAATTTTTAAACTTGTCTCTCTCTTATGGTGACCTTGAAATGTACTTCTCTCACAGTCTCTGGTCATACTGATACACTGTTAAAATACAGGTTTTTATTTTTAAAATAAAAATTTTAAGTGGGGACTTAAAAATAATAAGTGAGGACACTTTTAAGTGGCTTTTAGAAAAATATAAATGAAGTACAGTGCTGTAAATGAATTTTATCCTCATGATTTTCATAACATTTTCTTTTCTCTAGCTTCATTGTAAGAATATAACATATATATAACATACAGAATGTATGTTAAATAGACTGGTTATATTATTGGTAAGGCTTCTGGTCAACAGTAGGCTATTTAGAGTTGAGATTTTGAGGGAGTGAAAAGTTACATGTGGGTTTTTGATTGCGCAGAGGGTTGACAGTCCTAACCCCGTGTTGTTTGAAGGTCAGTTGAATTTGTTAACAAGCCTAGAATTAATGAAGTTGTTAAATGAAATAAAACCATTAAAAATGTGAATAATGCTCCTGTTAGGGTTGAGGGTTAAGATTTATCATGCAATATTCATGTTATATAAATGAAGTTATATAAATTACAAGTTGTAATAAATGAAGGCTAGCTAGTAGTATAAAGACATAAGGTTGAATGAAGGCTGCTGCAAATTCTAGAATTATGAGTACTAAAATAATAAATGCAATTGGAACCAGTTAAGGACTAATTGGTATTAGGACTACTGTGATTTCTCCATGCAGATAAATTAATAAATGACCTGTTATACTATTTGTTAAATATTAAAAATATCATTCAGTTGTACAAGGAGACCTATTAAGAAAAAGCCTGATAGTTTCAATTGTAACTAGTATAGGGATGAGTGGAATTGGTCGTAAAAAGCATGTTAGTGAGTCTAAAGTTTTGTGGCAGAAGCCAATAATTATTGTCCTTGCTTATAATGGAATTGCTTTTCCTAATTTTATTGAAAGTTCCTTTGCCTCAATCTATGATACTGGTTCTTTACTGAGGGCCCTTTAGTATTTATTGTGTGCCTGGTATGGGCTAGGCACTAGGCTGGCATAATGTGGGTACAGTGATGGGTAAGCTGACAACTGAAATCTAAAACAAACAAGCTGCTTTTTCTTTTTTCTTTTTTTTTTTTTTAAAGTAGGCTCCATGCCCAACATGGCGCTTGAACTCATGACCCTGAGATCAGGGATTGCATGCTGCACCAACTGAGCCAGCTGGGAACCCCCAAACAAACAGCCTTCTAAACAACAGCAGCATCCATAATCCTGCCTAACACCATACAACTGTTCTTCATACATATAGAGTCCTTTCCCCAAAAGGTAAGACCTCTAGTCCCAAAGGTCACTATACCATCTCAGTGATATTTATTCCTCTTCTAGTTTAGTCACAATCCTATCCTGATATATGTAACCCGAAGAATAAATTATAAATTCAACATCAGCAAAAATTTATATGAAATAACAGGTGAAAAAGAGAAAAGGAAGAGAGAACATGGTTAATAAATATAATGCAAATATTGTACATATACTGTATATATAAAAAGCAAAGAAAAACATACATAGCTCCTATAGTCTTTTTTTCCTCCTTCCTTTTTAAAAAAAGTTTATTTATTTTGAGAGGGAGAGAGAGTGAATGGAAGAGGGGCAGAGAGAGAGAGAGAGAGAGAGAGTATCAAGCAGGGCCCGCACTGTCAATGCAGGGCCCAAAGTGGGGCTTGAACTCAGGATTTGTGAGATCATGACCTGATCCGAAATCAAGAGTCAGAATCTGCACCCACTGAACCACCAAGGCACCCTGCTTCTATAAGCTTTTTCCTGCACTTGGCCATGAGGGTATAATTGATATTTATATAGTATTAACTATTTCATGTTTTCTTTTGTCCAAAGCCAGCACCTCCGTGTGTTTTTAATTTTAATTTAATTTAGTTTTTTTTAAACCTTGGTTATTGGGATGACTCCAAACCTCAGTCCTGAGGCACTAGGAACCTTGATAGTCCTGCTTGTACTGGATTATTCTATGTTCAATGAATTTTTGCCAGGAGACATGGCATTATCAGAAAAGAGATGCACTTCTCACTTTCATTGTGTAAAACAAAATATTGATTACTACAAATACCAAAAAAACCCTCTTCCTCTTCTGTTCCTTCCCCTCCCCCTTCTCCTCTTCCCTTCACCCCTTCTCCTCCTCCTCCCTATTTGTTTCATGACTTTAACTGTTTAAAATGCTTGTAAGGGCCATATGACTGCCTCAGCTTCAAGTTCAGTAGAACTAGTAAGACAGTTAAACCAGTAAAATCTAAAGTTGTATGTCATAAAGCAAAACTTTTGTTTTGCCAATTACATATAACAAGTGCTTCCCCCACCAAACACATGAATCCAGTCGTCTTTAGAAGACACTGTACCATATAATGATTGCCGATCCAGAGCACATACCATATCCAGTTCTCCAGTACGAGAGCACCCCCACTTTGCAAGGTGTTGCCTAGAAGCTGATGCAGTTAACTGAGTCTTCAAGAAGCAAGTATTTTCTGTGAAGTCACCTGCTTTTGTGTGATGATGCATGAACTATAATAGATGTCAGCTGTTTAACTTCACTTTTTTTGAACCTAAAATGCAGTCCTTGGTCAAGAAGCAGAGGTGCTTGGAATAACATCAATACTAGAGTAACAATGGCATTGCAATAAAGGTTTTATAAGCCCATGGATAGTGTTGCTGACAGAACAGTGGTGTTTGTTACAAGGTAGACAAGTGCTCTCCATGATGACAGTTTATTGTAATCATATGCAAGCAGATGGCTGATTAGTTGTTCTAGAATCTATGGTTGCAGATAGGGCCCTCAGCAGCTACAGACCGGATGAACAATGATAATAAGAAAGCCATATTGTTTGTGTTTATTGTATCCACTCATACAACCAGGGCCACTTTTACATGGCCCCATTGATACAATACCGGGGTGGAGCTGAAAATGTGATAATGACACCCACAGAGTGGTTCACTCTGTTTACTTGCTTTGTGTTTGACCTCTGGTGAATATTTACAAGTACAATAGAAGTATTTTCACACTCTGTGTTCATTCTGTGAAGTCTATTCACATCGCTCTTCCTCAGGCCTTTTTGTCAGTAATTCTAATTTTTTCTAAGACCCTTGCCACTTAGCCAGCTTCTGCTCTTCAGTCAGTGTGGATCCATACTTCATCTCTACTTCCACAGGGAGTGCAAAATTGGCGGGAACACTCAGTTTTCTATGAAACTATCTTTCATAGAAAGATTCACACTGTCTTTCAGAGACAACAAGAATGTTGGATTTGTATCTACATAGCTTTTGTTCACATTACCATTGTTTTTGAGGCCTATTAGTTTGGTAACTATTCTAATTTGCTGTTTTAGATATTTCTATTGATCGTATGGTGGTTGAATAGGGAGGAGCTGATGTTTTTAATTTGCTATCTTCCTACAAATTGTTACGCATGCGTGCAACATTAAGCAATTTATTTTGGTATTCATTATAGTTTAACAGAAGAGTGAAATATATTTATTCCACTACAGAATCCATTGCACTCTGCCTTTCTTAAAGAAGAATTTTGGGAAAATTAAATTTTCTATTTTGAAGGCCTTGCAAAATGGGATTCCATTTTAGAATATCTCATAAAATGTCAACAGAATAAGCCCAGCAAAATGCCCTCCATTTCCTTCAATATAAGTCATATGTCAGGGAAAATGTCTGAGTATATGACAGCATATTGCAGGAAGATTTTGACTTCCAGTGTGTGGAGCATTGTAGTCACTGAGATATGTTCTCATTGGTATGATTTTTCTTTTTTGTCAGCTATATGCTGGTTCCACATTGTAAAACACATCAGTTGAACTTAGTTTTTAACATGTGTTATTACTTGGAATATACTGGACTCCTAAGTTGCATTAAAATCTAAATAGCGTCTTTTAGTCTGTAACACAGATATTGTTGCTCCAATGGTGTTTGCTTTATATTTACTGAGTTGCGTATGTGGCCTTTAGAAAACAGCATGACTTTTTTAAAAAAAATATTTATTTTTAAGAGGAGAGAATGCGAGTGCACACACACACAAGTAGGGGAGGAGTGGAGAGAGAGAGGAAGAGAGAGGACCCCAAGCAGGCTTTCCACTGTCAGTACAGAGCTTGAATTCATGAAAGTGGGGCTTGAATTCATGAACCCTGAGATTATGACCTGAGCCCAAATCAAGAGTTGAACACAACTGACTGAGCCACCTAGGATCCCCAAACACTGAACTTTTTAAAGGGGTAACAAAAAAATCCTCATAAATTGTTAAAAATGTCTTCTTTTTAACAAATTTTTAAGTTGTTAAATATATATATTTTAATATTTTTATTTATTTTAGAGAGAGTGGGGGAGAGGAAAAGCAAGAGGGAGACAAAAAGAATCTGAAGCAGGCTCCAGGGTCTGAACTGTCACCACAGAGCCTGACACAGTTCTCGAACCTGTGAACCATGAGATCATGAACTGAGCTGGAGTCAGATGCTTAACTAACTAAGCCACCTAGACACCCTCCAATTTTTAACATATTTATTTTGAGAGAAAGAAAGAGAATGTACATGTGAGCAGGGGAAGGGTAGAGAAACAGAATCCCAAGTAGGCTCCATGCTCACCAGAGAGTCCAGTGTGGGACTCCATATCACCACTATGAGATCATGACCTGAATTAAATTTAGAGATGGACACTGAACTGACTGAGCCACCCAAGCATCCCATGTCTTCTCTTTTGATAAAGAATTTGTATTTGGCTATCAGTTTTGAATCATCTTAATATGCAAGATGTGTTTACAGTTGTTTGAGTATATATTTCTTTGTACAAATTAGTAAGCTGAAGAGAGAGACTTTCAATAGTGAAATAAAATTTCAGTAATGAAATAAGCTTGACAATTCCATTTGACTCAGAAATATAATAAATGAAATGAGCAGTCTACAATTTATTCTGCCGAAATGCATGCTTCTCTAATGTGAATTAGCTCATATGCATTTGGTAAATAGGAGGTGATGTCAGCATAACATGGAAGGTAGACCGTGTTGTGTCCCAGCATGCCAGTATTTTATGGTTATTGGATGTAAACTTTTACACAGTTGAGAAGAAAGTTTTAGCAATTAGAAATGCCTTAAGAAAATATCTGAAAATTACTACAGAAGTGACTTCCTTTCCTGGAAGATAGTGCCTTTCTGGCTTAGTAGCTTCAGGAAATGGGACGCTCTCCACTGTGTGAAGCTATCTGGGGAAGATGCAAATGCAGAAGCAGTGGGTGAAAATACATTTCTCCAGTGTTGAAAAGATTAATGGAGGAGAATATCCCTGGAACAAATTTTTAATTTTCACGTAGTTGGCCTCTATTAGAAATGAATTCTGCAAGGATCGACATCTCAAAGTAGGAAGCATACACCCAAGGGTACAAGATTGCAAAGGATGTACTGGAGATGATTTTAGGTGGAAATGCCAATGGAGGCTTAACTGTGTTAATGGATTTATCAGGATTGGGATTGGTTTTGTCTGTCTTCTGGTTACAGAGTCCTGTGGGTTTTGACTGGTCTACCACAGTCCTGTTGCTCTCATAAGAACATGAGGTTTTTCAGAAAGGTATATTTAGCCATAGAGCAGAAATGCCTCTGCTTTGGCTACGAAGGTTGGAGTAAACCTCTTAGTGCAAGGGACAGTGATTCGTAAAGTGGCAAATTACTATAATCATTTCATCTGATAAGCTATTATGCAGATACAATCAAATCACACATGTGATTTATAACTTTTAAGTTATTTTATTTCTTGTTAGGAAATCTCTCGAGTCTCTACTAACCTTTTTTTTTTTGTCATTTTAAAAATATTCAGCAAACCTCTAGAGAGTACTACCTTTTTGTAAAGGACTGTACCAGATACTGTGGATAGAATGGCAAAATTGCCATGGTCCTGCCTTTGTGGAGATTATAGTCTGGTGGGGAAAGATGGAGTTAAACAGGATAATCACAGAATGATTGTTTCATTAAAAACTTTGAAAGAAATGAACATATAGTGTAAGTATGTAGTAAAGCATCTTGCTCTTGACTACAGCATTGAGGAATGGCCTTCTGAAGAAGAGCTAATCACAAATTGGATTAGCCTGAATAGGAGTTAATTAATTAGGTGAGTGTAGGTGTGTATTCACGTGTGCACGTGTGTGTACGCACATGTGCGTGTCTGTGTATGCACGTACACATGTACAGGCTCATTTCAGACAGGAGGGCAGGCTTCTTGAAGACAGGGAAGAAGTGTATACAGTGGACCTATGGTAGAGAAGAGGATCTATCCTGGAGTGAAGGCTCATGTTCCTGTGGTTCTTAGAAGGGAAGGGTATGACAGACAGGGTCTAGACCTGGCAAAGCCTCATGGTTCATTGTAATGGTTTTGAGCTTAAACGTAAGAACAGTGGAATTCACTGAAGAATTTTAAAAGCTTTAAAATCAGGTTTGTATTTTGAAAAGACACTTCTTGCTGCTGAGAAGAACATATAATAAAGATGCACAAAAGGTCTTGTGGAGTCCAGTTAGAGGCTATTACGGTAGTCCAGGAATTTTTCTTCAACAGTGCCCTGCTGTCCCTGTCACTCTAGAATAGGACGGTGGTGGTGGAAATGCACAGATATAGGAATTTAAGGGCTGTAATCAGCTGGACAAGCTATATTGGATACAAGGGGTAAGGGGAAGACTTGTAATGAAGATTACATCTAAGTTTCTGCTTGGAGAAACTGAATTACAGTAGTGCAGTTCACTGAGTTGAACACTGGATTTCTGGGAAAAGATAGTGAATTTGGTCTTGGACATATGTCTGAAGTACCTTGGCGATTTCCGAATGAAGATGTTAAGCAGCAAGTTGAATATATATATATATCTGGAGTTCAAGGAAATGTTTAACCTGGGTTGGAGTATGAATTTGCAAATTGCATTAATTGCTCATTGAATCCATGTGTCCTAATGAGGTTGCTGATGGAGAGAGTACAGACTGGAAAAAACAAGACGACTGAGCTTCAAGGTACCGCTAAGAACTAGGTAGAGGAAGATGAACTAGCAGAAAATTTGAATGAATAAAGAGATAGGAATGCATGGCGTGACTAGAGCCAAGCAAAGTGAGGATTTTGAGAGCCTTCACTCTCTATTCATGCTCATGGGAATAAATGTTTCAAGTAAAAGGGACAGAGAAGAGAATTTATAATGTAGGTTTCCTGTGTCTTAGTCTCTGTGGACAGAAATTGGCAATGTTTTAAGTTGTGTGAGCCCAGTATAGACTTGATTTCTGACACATATAGGAAATCTGCATTTTAACTCATATGTGAGAATTATTTTCAATAAGGTGGCTTTCTGGTAAATAAGATTTCTCTTTGGTGTTTTATATACATAGCAGGGCTGTATGCCTCTCTAGGTGATGCTTATTGTTTTCCTAGGTTAGTTATAATTCTCATTTGATATTTTGTAACTTAAAGATTGAATAAGACTAACCACTATGAACACATATAATATTAGACATATAAAGAGGAAAAGCAGTTAATAAATATAGATATATTCAGAAAGCAAGGAAGAAATAATGTATAGCCACTATGTTTTTGTGTCTATAGCTGGTCATGTGGCTATCCTTGATATTTATTCTTTCTTCCAATATCCATTCCATGTTCTTTTTTAATGATCAATACCTCAGCTGGTTAGATTTCTCTACTTGGTAGAGTTGACTCAAAACCTTAATTTCTGAAGTTCAAGGAATTAGTAGTCCTTCCTGCATTGGGTTACTGGTGTGTCCCATTAACTTTTATTTGGACTTTTGTTCTCTGGATTCCATATATTCTGTTTCTCCATTAGAGAAGCAACACAATTCTCCCCTTAATAATAAAAATCAATTACTCTAGAAACTTCATAAACCTCAGTTTTTTCCAGTTAAGTGGGATGAAGAATCGAATGTGGCTGGGTGGCCGCCTCAGCCTCAGGTTAAAAGGAAGCCTTGTTCTGTTTCCTGGTGGAAATATTCCTTTGTTGGTAACCAAGACATTAAGAACAGCACAAAGACATTGGGACATGGGAAGCAAACACTTTGGAAGTAGGTTATTAGGGATAATAGTGAAGTAAATCATTGCCACTTCTACCACCTAATTCCCAGAAACCTTGTGGTTTTTTGCTGGTTCAGAGCATGCATTGCATTTTTAGGACAGCACATACAGTGGATTTTGTGATGCATTACCCAGATCCTCCCTTGAGGAATAAAATACTCATTCCCTCAGCTGCTGAGGGTGCTTTTGGTACAGAGCTGTTAGCCTTTAGCCTCTTTTAGAATTGCTGCAGCTGAAGAAAGGCTACCTCTCTCAAGGTCTCTTCCCTTCCCAGGGCCTAGTACATTGAATGACTGCTTAACATGGGGGTATAGAGACTTAATCATCTTGCTTTAGCACTAGGCAGTTTCATCTTCAGTACACTACCCAGGGTTAGCTGAGGCTTCTGTTGGACCTGTATTGTTAGTTCAGATTCTCTCTCTGTTCAATTCTGCTTCCTTTCCCATCTTCGATATGCATTGATTCCAAGACCTTCTATTGTGCTAATGGGACTGTCAGAGTCAGCTTCCCAAGGAACCCAACCTGCAAGAGACTGTAGCCCACAAGACGATCCAACTAACCACATAACTGAGTCTTCAGTGGGCTAGTTCACTGTTCTGTTAAGCCCCCTGTTTGGATTGTCAGGCAAAGACCAATGAATCCTGTGGATGAAAGCTTATTTCCCTTCTCCTTTTGCTGAGGAATGTGTCCCCTTGTCAGAAAGAATGGCATGTGGAGTATCATGAGGGGAATGAAATATTCCCATAGCCTGTATTTGTTGTTGCTGGCAAAAGCATTGTAGGAAGGGAAAGCACAATCATATACTGAATAGGTATGCATTCCATTAAGGATAAATCAGTGCCTCATCCCTAATGGAAGAAATCCAGTATAAGCAACCTGCTACCAAGGGGCTGGCTGGTTTCCCTAGCGAATAGTGCTACATTGAGGGCTCTGCATCTCATGGGAAAGACATATAATGGATTCCAATTAAACTTATGTTGTTCCATGTATGTTCACAATGCTTATTTGGAATTATCATCAGAGCTCTTAGAGGCAAATACATAGATATAGATATAGATATATGTAGATATATAGATATTGTAATAGTACCTTTGATATAAATGTTCTTCCTCATTTTCGATTGTCACTTAGCTATGATAATCTTCAGTGGTTACCAACTATTGTTGGATATTCCTTAATTTTGATTGATCTGCTTGTGATCAGAATGATACAAAAAAAAAAAAAAAACCCACAACAAACTATGCACTGCCAAAATAAGGAAATACACAAAAATTGTGTTTGAATATGGTATCTGTGACATTTTCCCCTTCCTTTACTTTTCTGAATTTTTCAATTTCTGTTATGAGCATGTATCTCCTTTATAGTGGGACTAAGAAGATTGATTCCTTCCCCCAAACTAAAGAAAGCTCTTTTTTTTTTTTTGCCTCCTATAAAGGGGTGTGTTATGTTCTAAAACATTTAAATGATTCTTTAAAAATTTGGTTTTCTTTTTTCCTCTTTTTTTCATCCCATGCTCCTGGTGGCACTTTACCATCTGTGTGTGCAGGTGTGGTTGAGAATAGCACAGGAACACTTCTTTCTACACTCTGCAGTAGTGACATTTGAATATTTTTGTAGGTTTTTATTATGTTGCTGGCTATTCCTGTCAGTTGCTAGAAAGTGAAATACTTTCATTATATTATTCATTACCTAGGCATTGACTTAAGAATATATTTATACCTTTTCCATTCTTTCATGAAATTACATATAATTTTTATCTTATTCTAGTACAAAGCAGTTGTCTTACTTTGTTACCACAACTACTGATATTAATATTTATTTCCTTTATAAATTTAATAAATAATAGAAAGGACTGTGTACTGCATCTACAATACATATCCCTTCAGGGGTATGTAATTTCAATATGATGTCTCTCCTTTTCCTCAAAATGGTACAATGGTTTTATATCAGTCATTAATGAATGTTCATTAAGAAGTATTCTTAGGGAAGTGGCAGGTTGAACTTTTTATAAATTCCAATTTTATAGGACTAAAGCATGGGTTCAATGAATCTGCTCTGGTCTTAAGCTTGGAGCATGGGCAAAGTATCCATTGCTTGTGGCTTAAGGCTGAATAGGCAGGAGCTCCCTATAAAATTTCACTGGATTCTCAATAGTTTCACCAGTTAAAGAAGGTAGAAGATTTGTTTGCTTGATCTTTTAGAGTGATTTAAATAACATAGGTAATTAATTTTTTTAAATCTATTAGTTTCATGTTTGCTGACCTCAAACAATCGAGGAGATATTATAGATATTTCTTCCATCTTTCAAATGTCATAATTTAGGAACTTCGATGGCCATCACATCCTTGCTATGAAATCAAGGATTATCTATGGTCACAAAAGATCTTTTGGATCTATTTACTGCAGGGTACTTGATCTCTTCAGATGTTTGTTGTGGAATGTAGCTGTCCCATTATGTGTTTAAAACACACAGTTGGCTGAATCCGTGTTGTAGCAATTGTATTCTCCATTTGGAAGTACTGAATCTTCTGGAACTTGGTAAGCTTCTATAACTAAACATGAAATGATTCCCCAGCCTGAGATACGCTTTATAAAAAGTGGAAGTTCATGAATTGTCCCGTTTCTGTTAAGGGCTTCTTGGCACAAGGACACTTGAGTCCCATTATCCAGCTGAAACAAGCATTTTTGTCCTTGCCTGGGGTTGTGGGGTTGATGAACTGTTTTGTTTCCAGAAAGCAGGAGAACTGCTTTGGTGAGCTGGTGCAGAGGACCATACAGTGCACAGCAACCTTTCTGTAGGTGGGAAGGATTTGTGCCCAGTTCTGAAAGAGACGCATATCTGCTATTCACCTACATTCTTCATGAGGCCTTTAATCAAACTATACCAGGTCTGAAGCAGGAATTTTAAGCACTTTGCTTTTGAATGGATGTAAAGGCTTTTAAATGCTGGATCAAGTAAGAATTAGACTCAAGATAGGTTGTTCCAGATTTTTACTGAAATAGAGCTCTTGGCATCAGCTTCACTGGCTTAAACTGTGCTTCTGTTGTTGGAAATGAAAAGCAAATCAGAAGACATCAAATGGGAGTCCCATTTTTGGATATACCAGCTCTCTGTTGCTCCACGGTAGCAACCTGAGAGTTGGGCGAAAGTAGAAGTTAAAGGAGAGAAAATGTAATCATGTCTCTGTGGGCTCATGAGCGTGTTAGTGAAATTTTGCTTTTCTAAAGTAAGCCTTCCTATGAGGCAGCTTTTAGAAATCCTCCCTCTAGAAAATGCCAGCACAATGCTGTTCTTGTGAAAAATTATATCACTGCATTTCTTCTCTCCCTTTTTAAAGGGAAGATTTTTCTTCAATTGGCTGAGCAAACACAGGAGTTTCAGTTAAGGTCCATTTTCATGATGTCTTTAAAATATTGAACAATATCTTCTATCAGAAGGTTATGAACGGTGAGAAAGTATTTAAATTGAGTAATTTCACTGACAATGCCCTAATAAATGTTGGTAGTCAAAACATGTAAAATAATGAGGCTTATTTTAGGGCATTTGCGTGTGAAAGGGTAGTGCGCTGCATAGTACGAGCTAATTATAGTGGTCAATCCAACCAGACAACCACCGAGTCGCAAACACGGTTTCTCAATAGGAAAGCACAGAATTTGACTCTGTTGCTCCCAAATCTGAACCACTGGAGTGATGTGGGGGTAGGGACACTGGGAGGTTTCTTTGAGAAGTGTGCAAAGTCATAAAGAAACCCAACGAGAGCTATTAATCTTCAAAATGACTCTAAAAATGCTGTATAATTCAACTTTGCTTTACACTGTTTGGCAGTGCACAAAAAATACCTTAAAACAATTTGCATTGGTATGCATGAATAAAAGAGGGGAAGATACAAAGAAAAAAAAAGATAAATGGTACAAAGGTTTTCAAACGAGATTTAAAAAAAAAGAATGAAGAATCTGGCACAAAGAGCCTCTCCAGGGGAAAGCTTTGAACTCACTTTTTACCCAGGGCCACAGAAATGTTTTGGGGCTTGCACGGAAAAGGCTAACAAGGGGAAGCGACTCAGAAAGGCATGATGCCACCATTGGCCACATCCCCCTGAATCCACATTTGTGGAAATCTTGGTAGGTTTCATAAGGGCAGCTCCAAATCAATCTGAATATTATGTGAGTATTTCAGAAAGCTGTCCTGAGGAAATGAAAATAGTTGAATAGATGGAATTGAAGATTATTTCCAAAGTCATATATGCAAACACAGAAAAGATATAAGGAAAGAAATATTACCAAGCAAATCAGATAATACACACACATACTGTATATATATTTTTAAACTCACATTCCTTTTAATAATTTCACTATGGCTTCGGTTTTGGTGATTACCGTATTAAGTTTTGGAATAGAGTTAGGCAGGCCTGGCCCTGGGTAAAAATGAACACTAGTGAAGATTTTTGCTCTCCAGGCTTCTTTTCTGGTCACTTATCTTATACTTTGGCTCTCAATTTTAAGCACTCAGTGTACTCATGGTATCCAGGTCAGGTCCATCTCTCACTTGTAGGGCTTTATATGTCTTAACACCTAACTTATAGTCGAGCCTGTCTCTCTGTCTCATTCATTCATTCAACTCCTTCACACAAAAAGTGACTGTATATCTGTATATATCCTTCCTTTTATTTCCCTCATGTTTAAATGTGCCAGCACTTTTCCCCCCGTTCCTTTTGCTTCATGAGAGTTGGATGGTCTAAGTCACCAAAAGGCCTTATTGGATGTTGATGGATTAATATTTTGTACCTTCCAGGAAATTCTCGAAGATATGGCCTTGTTCTCCAATGCCAAAATATTAATCCCCACTTCAGTAAAGGAGAAGGGAGACACCTAATAATCACGTCAAATCACCTGTGCAACAGCCAATTGTACCTAAATGTGAAATAGCCTTAAGATTAAGCTAGAGAAGATTCTTATGGGAATCTGGATCTTGGAACTTTCTCACTGATTTTTTTTCTTTCCGTTGGTTGTAGCTGAGGTGGTTGCAAAGGTTCTGTTATACTGTGGGATATACTTGGATTTTCTTCACTGTAAGTTATGTGGGTATAGTTAGAACCATGCTTTTTAGCTTGAGAATTTCAGAAATTTGAACGAAGGGCTCCGAGAAGCATTGCATGGGAAAAAAGCAATCATACAGGGCATGATAAGTAGGATGGCATGGTGGATGGAATGTCAGATGTCAAGAAATATGAGTTGTGGCTCTGTCTCACATATGACAAATCTTGTTTATTCCTTAATCTCTCTGAGTGAGATTCCTCAAGTGCACAATGAGGTGGCCGTCGATGCCTCTCTTTTGGCACCTTGCAGCTCCATCAAACAGTTTAAACCCGCTGGATTAGAAGATCTCTCATGCTGTTTCCAGCTGTTCCAAACCTCCATTTAGAAATTAAAACCGATTCAACAGGGCAACTTTCACTTCGCAGTAAGAGATACTTGTGGGGCACAGAAAGCCTTGTTTTCTGTGACCCATCCTTTACTAAGAATCCTGTGGTTGAGCTCCTGCCAGGATTTAGAATCCTCCAAAGTATTAATAAATATTTAGTATCTTGTCTCTACCAGAGACAAACTGCTTTGTCCCTGAATGTACAGAAACGAGAGAAACTGGCATTCCTGTCTGCCTGAGGAATGATTGTCCTGTAGAAAGTGAGGTTGGGGCTTTTAGGAATCAAGGCCTTTCTTAGCAGAGAGCCTCATCTCATGCCTCTCTCAGATAGTCCCGACTGGGCCAAGTGGGCATTTCTGGACTGTAACCAGAGGCAAACAAGGACACTATATCCTTGGAGTTTCTCTTTCTTTGGGCACAGCTTCTGATGTTTTGAGTTTGTCATCCCCTCAAACTGCTCTACTCTTGGAAGTCCTTCTGTTTTCCTATGAGTCTCCCAGGCCTTGAAACTCTCTCTCATTCCCTGTGACATTTCCAGAGATCAGTTTGCAGCAGGGTCACATCCTCCAAGATAATGTGTCCCTCCTAACCCATACTCCCGCCACAGCTCTTTTAGGCTACAGTTCTTCTAAGTAACAGCTCTTTTAAGGACACTGTTCAGTTCTCTAGATTAGCTTTGGGAAAGCAAATCTGTATAAATACTCACTGCCATAATCTTAACTGCCCCCTCAGCAACTTTCTATTTTTCTCTGAGGTGAAGAAATGGTCTGTTGATTTTTCCTTTGGCTCAGAGTGTATTTTCAGATACCCAGAGGATTCTAGGATGCTACGATTCTCTCTTTGTGGTGGATAATTCAAAAACCTAGGGAGCTTGGCATAACTCTCCAATTTATATTTACTTCCTTGGGCAAAGCAACACATAACGAATCAAGACTGAGAAACAGCTCTGGGCTTATCATAGTTCCCTGAGGTAATTATGCAAAGTAAACTCTAATAAAGATCATGGGTTATACACATAAGAGCAGCTTAAATCCACGCTTCATTTAAGCTCATTGTGATGAGTGGATATTGGTTGGTTGTTGCCTTTTCCCTGTGGACTAAAAGATTAGCGTTCATTTCAGAGTAGCAGAATTTGTTCTTCAAGGGAAGACATTTAAATGATGAAGAAAATCACATCCTGTGGGATGACAGGTGACTTGGACCTTGGACTTTTGAAATGTGTGTGTTTATAGTTTTTGTTCTCTAATCCTTTGAAGCAAGGAGGTAGGAGGGATTCTAATTAGGGATATCTCTTTGGAGAGGGACCCTGTAAATCCTAGGGATAGATGTCTCCTCCAACTCTGGTGCATGACTAGGAATTTTTTGAGGTCATCAGACCATGACATAATTTTCCATGAAAGAAAGAATAATTCAAAATCATAACACTGATGAAAAGATTAAGAAATTGTCTTCATCAGTTTGGGCTGCTACAACAAAATACCATAGACTGCGTGGCTTATAATGATTCCTCACAGCTCTGGAGGCTGGAAGTCTAAGATCAAAACATGAGCAGATCTGGTGTCTGGTGAGAGTCCATTTCCTGATCGATAGATGGAGGTCTTTTTACTGAAACCACAGATTGTGAAAAGGGCAAAGGGGCTCTGTGGGATCCCTTTATGAGGCCACTGATGCCATTTACAACAGCTTGTCCCTCATGACCCAATCACCTCCCAAAAGCCACACTTCCTATACCATTACTTTGCGGGTTGGGGTTTCAACATATGAATTTTGGGAGACACATGCATTCAGTCCATTGCAGAAATATACTTAGGCATAGTTTTGCTGATTTTGCGGACAGATTAATTGCATTATTAAAGGACTTCAAATTCTTGTCTTTGAAGGCCCATTATTGTCAGGCATTGTCTTCCCTGATTCCATTCATTTTCAGGCTCTCATATCTGTGAGGTACAGGTCAGTTCTATCCAGGTTCCCTGTTAATCCTCAATAGAAGAGGAACTGAGCATTAGAAGCCTTATCCACTGGCAGGTGGAATCTGGAGCCCTGCCACATATACGTGGTACTGTGGAATAGACTTAGCTTCTGATATGCTACAGAACAGCTCTGAGCTATGACATCTTATTGGCACCTGCCTCCTAATCTTTCTCAGGTGTCAGGTGATATCAGTTAGGATCTGGGTTTCTCTGTTCTAATACTTTAGAGATTTGGAACTCATTATCATTTCTGAAAACCAGCCTTATGGTTTAAAACCCCAGCAATATTGATGATGGTTCAGTTTTATTTAGCACATTTATTTAGCACTGTGTGGGATGAGCTTTTTCAGTCATTTCATGTGGATTATCTCATTGAAATTCTCACCACAATCCAATGGAAATATTTTATCCTTACTTTACAGTTCAGAAAATGTAAGCATTGAAAGGTTAGTTAACTTGCCTGAGTTTACAGAGCCCATAGGTTGCAGACCCAGTATTTGAAAACAGATTTCCTGACTTGAGAACATACATTAAATTTAATTGATTAATTAATTATGTAAAACATCTTGAAAGAAAAGTGTTCTTAAACCTATTATTTTTTCCCTTTTTAAATTATTGAAGTATAATGGACGTATAATGTTATATGAGTTTCAGGTATACAGCATATTGTTTGACAGTTCTGTACAGTACTCAGTGCTCTCCATGGTAAGTGTTGTCAATGGCTGTCAACATACAAAGTTGTTACAGTATTATTGACTATATTCCCTTTGCTGTACTTTTAATCTCCATGATTTACCTATTTTATAACTAGAAGTTGGTACCTCTTATCTCTTTTACCTCTTTCATCCATTGCCCCACCTAATTCCTCTGTGGCAACCACCACTTTGTATTTGAGAGTCTGGTTTATTTGTTTGTTCATTTCTTTTCTGGTTTAGATTCCACATATAAGTGAAATCATATGGTCTTGGTCTTTCTCTGTCTGAGAAAGACAAAATCTTATTTTGCTTAGCCTAATACTCTCTGGGTCCATCCATGTTGTTGCAGATGGCAAGATTTTATTCTTTTTTATGGCTGAGTAGTATTCCATATATATCTCACATCTCTTTTATACATTCATCTATCAATGGACACTTAGGTTGCTTCCATGTCTCTACTCTCATAAATAAAGCTGCAATAAATCTAGGGGTGCATATAGTTTTCAAATTAGTGTTTTTGTTTTCTTTGGGTAAATACCTAGTAGTGGGAATACTGGATCATACAGTATTTTTATTTTTAATTTTTTTGAGGAATCTACATACTGTTGTCCACAGTGGCTGTACCAATTTACATTCTCACCAATAGTGCACAAGGATTCGCTTTTTTCCATATCCTCAACATCATTTGTTATTTCTTGTCTTTTCGAAGCTAACCATTCTGAGTGGTCTGAAATGGTATCTCATTGTGATTTTGATTTGCATTTCTCTGATGATGAGTTAATGTTGAGCATCCTTTCATGTGCCTGTTGGACATCTGTATTTCTTCTTTGGAAAAGTATCTATTCAGGGCCTCTGCCAATTTTGTAATCAGATTGTTTGGGGGTTCTTTCTGGTTTGAGTTGTGTAAGTTTTATATATATTTTCAGATATTAACCTCTTACCGGATATATCATTTGCAAATATCTTCCCCCATTTGGTAGGTTGCTTTTTGTTTTGTTAATGGTTTCCTTTACTGTGCAAAATCTCTTTGTTTTGATGTAGTCCCAATGGTTTATTTTTGCTTTTAATTTTCTTGCCTGAAGAGACAGTTCTATAAATATGTTGTTATGGATAATGTCCAAGAGATTACTGCCTATTTGTCTTTTAGGAGTTTTATGTTTCAGGCCACACATTCAGGTTGTTAATCTTTTTTGTTTGTTTCTTTGGGAGGGATTTGGTTAACAGAAATGGCCCAGTTTCATTGTTTTGCTTGTAGCTGTCCATTTTCCCCAGCACCATTTATTGAAAAGACGGTCTTTTTCCCCATGGTATATTCTTGCTTCCTTTGTTATAGATTAATTGACCATATAGGTGTGGGTTTATTTCTGGGCTCTCTATCCTGTTCCTTTGATATATATGTCCATTTCTGTGCCAGTACCATACTATTTTGATTCCTATAGCTTTGTAGTATATCTTGAAATCTGGAATTGTAATACCTCCAGCTTAATAGAACATGAATTTTAACCAATCCTCCAGTTGTCCATTATATCATAGGCTCCCATGAAAAAGGACCTAGGTGAGAAAACCCTTAAAACTAGAGAAATTGTGGTCCTGCATCTGGTTTGTTTATATCTGATGGAAACACTACCAGTCTTAGGTGTACTAACATTAAATTTTGGCTTCATACATTTTCCCTTTACGCCATTCTTTTTCATTTAATAATATTCATTGTGTGTTATGTACTCAGTGTATTGATTAGAGTAATACTTGCAGCTGCTCAGTCTGTCACTGGCTTTACACAGTAGAAGTTAATATTTTGCTCACATCCTGACTGCTGAGCCTCCTTCCTCATGGTGATTTACAGACCTAAGCCTCCTTGTGACTCAGCCCTCCCTTAGGTGTGCATAGTCCTCTGCTAAATGGAGAACGAGAGGATGGAGTAGACACATTTGTTTTCCAAGCAAGATGGCTGGAAGTGGCATGTATCAGCCTGCTTGGCAAGAGCCATTCACATGACACCCACTTGAGGCGAGAGAACTAAGGAATGTGATCCTTGGCTTGGCCTCTGCTTCTTGGCAACAGCTATATGCTGTGAATGGTGACAACATGTGGATGTCCTTTTGGAAAGTAGCTGGGTATACAGAAATGATAAAGTTTTTGGAAAGAGCTTAGTAGCTGCAAACCTGGAACCAGTATGGCTGCATGAATCATAGAAAGTTTTGTGCTTATTGGACCAAAGTCTCTGGATGCATTTGTATGGTTTATGTATCTAGGCTTTTGTTTTGATGTGTGAGTAAGTTCAACCTTCAGGGTTGTGCCAGACAGTCTGATGGTCACTTGATGCCTCATATCTGGGGGACTAGAGCACCATTTCTGTCCTTACATCCACTGGCTGATCTCCTCTAAAGCTGATAGAGACACTCAGAACCATAAAGTTGATACCCTGACTTTGGGCACAGCCAATGCCTGGACACTTGATACTGGGAATTTCTTCTATTGATTCTTGGAATGGGGTTTCCTTTGGTAGTCCCTGGTTTCCAGTGAGTTCTTACTAGTTGGTTTTCTAAGGCTCTGGCTCCAATTCACAACAGAGACAGGACTTCCCTCATATCTCAAACTGACTAGTAGGTTGTTGTGTGAATCTGGTTTAGAAGATGGTCACCAGTAAGAGAACTTTATTTCCTATACTCTTCCTGTCCTCTGACTGTTCTGATCTAGACCAGCTTCACTGAGTGTTTGGTCCCAAACAGAGAATGTATATAAGCCTGACTCAGTCATTTCCACTTCATATGCTCTTTCCCCCCATTGTTAATGCTTTGTCAGATTCCCTCTACCCTTGTCTGTTCATAAACTTGTCACCTCACTAACTCCATGGTTGCTCCATTCCTTGTTGAGTGTTTATAATCACCAGCCTTTTGTTCCCATCTTGCTCAAATCCAGGAATACACTGATAGATTAGAAGAGGGACACATTTTAAGTAAGATCATCTAGTACAGGGAGGTGGTCCAGGTCCATTTGAGGAATGTGGCTTAAATTTCCCCTTTTGATAACTTCAGTATTCCCAACATGACAATCATGGATAGTATGTATATGAATCAAATTTACTTGACCTTTTCACATATCTAAATTCCCCATTTAGGTGGCATTAACAGTCATGTGTGGCTGGACCTATGATTTATATTTCTCTCACCTTGCAAATTAGGAGATAAAAATGAATGAGGGTACCTAAACCATCTCATACAAATTTCTTTTACACAGAATGTTTGAGTCAACAAACAAAAATTTTATGCTTTAATTAAAGAGCATAAAGGAGGGGCGCCTGGGTGTCTCAGTCAGTTAAGTGTCAGACTTTGGTTCAGGTCATGATCTCACAGTTAGTGAGTTTGTGTCCTGCATCGGGCTCTGTGCTGACAGCTCAGAGCCTGAAGCTTGCTTCAGATTCTGTGTCTCCCTCTCTCTCTGTTCTTCCCCAGGTCACACTGTCTCTCTCTGTCTCTCAAAAAAAAAAAAAAAAAAAAAGGAAAAAAAAAAGAAATTAATGTTAAAAAAAAAAAAAAAAGAGCATAAAGGAAATATTCACTAAAGAAGACTTTCCCTTTTGGATTCTCATCCTACAATGCAGGGCACAGCTTGGAATATATTCTTGCTTCTCAGTAGGGGACGCACTGGTAAAGACTTAATATTTGTACTGATTTTGCTTCTTCTTTTTTTTTTTTTGTTTTTACTGTTTTGTCCTTTCCATATGCAGTTTAGTGTCACAAAGGGAATGGTTATTACTCAAATGAGTAGGACTTTGTTCTAGGGTTCAGTATATTATAAATTTTTGTGGACCTTGAATACATTTCTTTGCCATTTGGACTTGTGTTGGTTTAACAATTAAAAATAATGTTAATAGGGGCGCCGGGGTGGCTTAGTTGGTTAAGCGTCCGACTTTCACTTAGGTCATGATCTCGCGGTTCGTGGGTTCGAGCCCCGCGTCGGGCTCTGTGCTGACTGCCAGCTCAGAGCCTGGAGCCTGTTTCAGTCTGTGACTCCCTCTCTCTCTGACCCTCCCCTGCTCACGCTGTCTCTCTCTCTCTCTCTCTCCTAGAAATAAATAAAACATTAAAAAAAATAATAATGTTAATAATTATGACACTGATACACCAGCATTGCATTATGCCACTTGTTTGGAAACTTTAGGATTTTACCATACCAGAGAAAAGCCTCCATGGCTAAGAAATTTATTTTCCATAAGTACTTCATCATTTTTAGCTGGATTGCCAAGCAGACTAAATGTTGCCTTTACGGTGATTTTTTGACCCATACAGTCATCTTTAATGTTTGGAATTTTTATGGTGTTAGTCAGGATTATATTCTCTAGTTCACTATTTTACAGAGCCATTCCACATTTTTCTAGGGCATGGGGACATTTTATTTTGTAATCTTTCATGTAAGGGCTTTGAATAAAATTTCCTTGGATACTGTGCTTTATAATAACTTGAGATGTCATTTAAAGAGGAGAAGAGATAACAGAATTAACATTTATTAGGCAGCTACTTTCTTCCAGGCACTTTGTTTGTATATTATTTTAATTCAAACCCACAGAAACTTTTTGAGTAAGACAGTGCCTTCCATTTTACAAATGAATAGACTGATAATGTCTAAGTAGCACCTGTACAGTTAACAGAGCACTGTATGGAGGACAGGCTCTGAATTCCATTTCTAGAACTTTCTTCCCTACGTTCTTAGGCTCTCAAGGTTTTTAAAGGCTACAGGCAATAGCATGGCTGTGCTTGTTAAATGAACTCCAACAATACATATTAGTAATGTGAGGAAGAAAAAATTCATTTTGAAACCAGGATGCGTGACTATGTGCCTTTTCTTTTTTCCTTGAACAAAACACCCACTGATTTCAAGGGCACTTTTGTGTCAAAAAAATCTCGAAGTAATCTACTAGTCCTTGATTACTAGTTAGGTGTGTATATCAAATCATATTTTCTATTTTTCGTGTACCCACAGTAAAGTAGGGGTAGGTGGTAATTTTGGTGTTTTAATATGGTCTTGTTTATGCAATACAGAAGAAGGCATGCTGAGTTTTGCAGTTGAAAACGACTAAGGCTGACATGAACACCAGAAACGTGGATATTTACCTGTTATTATACTACCAACACTGCCATTTCCATCTTGCACAAAAAAGTGTGTGTGTGTATATATGTGTGTGTACACACACACACTCTCTCTCTTATACCTGAAATATATTCCACCCATGACTTACACCTTCTAAGAATCTGTGGAAGTAGTTAATACCACACAGTAGAACCGCTGTCACTGTAAGACATAAAAAAGCAGCAAGAGATGAATGGCCTTATTACTGACTGAGGTAAAGTAGATTGACCCTGTGATTCAAATCTGATTGACTTAATGACTTCATTGCATACGGGCAGTGTCAGAAGGCTGTCGTGAAACAATCGTTTGCCTTAAGAATGTTGCTGCTTTTCAAAAGCGTGACTCCAACCTTATCAGAATGTCAGAGTGTCAGTCTTGGCAACTGCATTTGTTGACTGGCAGGAAACCCATCTGTAAGCCAGCGATATGGGGATCTGGCATCTGCGGAAGGTGATTTTATTTTCCCGAGAATAAAGAAGCTATATCCTTGGAAATGAAGAGCGTTGGATTTGTCTGTTAGAGGGTTGTGGCTGTTGTGCCTTTCCCCTTAATCAGTTTCCACCAGAACTAAGGAAGAACCTACCCTGTTCGCTATAATTCAGATAAAGAGAGCTGGGGGTAGGGTCTAACAAAAGCATTCAAAACCGGATTCTCAACCGTTTTGATACCATAGACCGCTTTGTAGGCAATTGAAGTGGGTGGATGTCTTCTCAGTATGTTTTAAAGGCATAGAATAAAACGTTTAAGTTTGTAAGGGAAATACAATTATGAAAATATATAAAAAAGAAATTTGTGCTGAAGAAATATGTGTGCTCTTTGATTAGTGAGGCATTGATGAGTATAACTACTTTTTAAAAATCTGTAAGAACAGTAATATGGAAATACAAGTGATTTCTATTAGTGACAAACAAATAAGTAACCCTACTACTACTGTGATTTGTTAACCTAAGTTCCTAATTGAGGAGAATTCTAATTTCAGTTAGGTGTTTTGAAAAATCTGATTTTTTCTCACACATTTGCAAACTCCTAATTTCTATTCTTTGGGGGGAGTCTGTGGACAGTAGCTTAAGGAGATCTGTTAAAATGGTCAAGGAGGGAGTCAAGGGATTAGGCTGTCACAGTTAAGTCCATTGGAGAACTTTTGAAGATATAAGAGAGATGTGTCTTGGCAGCATTTATAAAATAAGGACAGAGGCTTCACTGTACTTTATGATCTTTAGAGGCATCTTTTAACATCTAATATTGATTGTTATAAACAAATAAATATATTGAGCAGTTCTTACTGTTTCATTTCAGGTTCTTAAGAAGATTGGACTTAAGAAAAAGTAATGAAAATTTTTTTTAACATTTATTTATTTTTGAGAGACAGAGAGGACAGATCATGAGCAGGGAGGGGCAGAGAGAGGGACACATAGAATCGGAAGCAGGCTCCAGGCTCTGAGCTATCAGCACAGAGCCTGACGTGAGACTTGAACCCAAGAACTGTGAGATCATGACCTGAGCTGAAGTCGGACGCTCAACTGACTGAGCCACTCAGGCGCCCCAAGAAAAAGTAACTTTTATCATGTTTATTAAATACCATGTCTAATACTATTTTAACTAAAATTGTTCTTGCTACTTATAGGCCCATTTATATATTTATTTATCTGTATACATATATAAGTATCTGGAGTAATGTTTGCCAATAGCCAGTAATGATTACAGCTGAGTTGAGATTTGGACATTTATTTTTGTTTTCTAGAGTGGGTGAAATCAGTTCATTACTTAAACATTTGGTATGGAAGGGAAGGCAGTAGCTGACAATTTCTTTAGAATGAAAAGGGGAGATGAAAGTAGATTCATGCACAGAGGAATAGAAGCAGTGGAGGAAGAGATACTGGAATTACAAGTAAAGAAAGGATAAGTGGTGGAATAAATGTTGACTGCAGGCAAAGCAGTGTTATCAAGAGATGGGTACTAAAGGAGAGAGAACAATTATTTCTTGAGATGAGATCTGAGGCAGTATTGCCCTTAGAGTCAGGAAACAGAAGCCCCTTTCCTGAGTGCCATGCTTGAGGGTCCTGTTTGGCTTTCCTCAGGCTACATCTCTTCCCATAGGGCCAGGAATTCCTTAGGTCAAAGGGACATGCCACTCAGCCCTGCACATACACTACTTGACCATGCTCCTTTGTTTTTTAAGAGCTGAGCCGTCGTAAGGTGGACTCCTTTGCTAGGGTGTATATGTCTTTGCCTGACGTGTGGCAAATGGCCAAGTGATTTTGTTTTGGTGATACATAGGTGAACATACAGGTTGGGTGTCCAGAGTGCACACACAAGGTTACTTGGCATTCAGGATGGAGCTTGGAATGAAGAAGCAAACAGGGCAGGCTAAGGGCTAAATAGAACTGGGAGCCTGGGGGCCCTGGCCCACTCTCTAGCTGCCAAATTCCAGTATAAAACTTGGAGGAGTTCACATCTTCTAAATTTGGCCTGATGAAGCACTAGGACTATGTAATTGTTGAGTTAAGAAGATATAACGTAATTATTTTAGAGTTTGTTTGATGTATTGCTATCTTTAAACTATTTAAAATGTGGAAAAATGGATTTCCATTTCTACTTGTGCCCCAGGAACCACAACTGTGGTCATAATTTAGGGAAAGTATGGAAAACAGGGGCTTTGAAAAGTGAACGTGAAGAATTCATGTTGGATTAGCTCCTGGGCTCAGTAGTTCATGAGTCAAGCTCTTTTGGGGGTGAGAGAGGGGTGGAATGTGGGACTGCAGAGAACAAAGGCCAAAGGAACTTCACTAGAAACAGGCATGGCAAGAAGTCAAGGATTAGGAAGAAGCAGGCAGGGCTAAAAATGTCAGGTAATATGTACTTTCTTGTGACTTTCTCTGGCAGTATTTGGGGGCTGAGGAGTAGGGTCACTATGCAGTTTCTCAGATTTATTCATTTATTTATCCATTTGTGTTTGCATGTGTCCTGAGAACTTACGGCATGCTCCACACTGTTGTATGCACCTGGGGTATTGTGATAAACACAGTTGACAAAGCCTCACTTTCCTGAGGCTAAAGTTTGCCTTTCCCAGAATTGCTAGGAATGACACAACTTATCTCAATGGGCAGCATAATGAGAGAGATCAAAACATAGGTACCTTTGACTCAGTAATCACTCTATGTAAAAATCATATTCCGCTAGCAGCATCATCAATGACTAAACACTGCTTAGCAGCACAGAAATATAGTCAGCATGCATTGTCTTATTTTATTCTATTTAAAAATTTTTTAATGTTTATTTTTGAGACAGAGTGTGGGAGTAGGAGTAGAGAGAGAGGGAGACACAGCATCTGAAGCAGGCTCTAGGCTCTGAGCTGTCAGCACAGAGCCCGACGCGGGGCTTGAACCCATGAGCTGTGAGATCATGACCTGAGCTGAAGTCGGATACTTAACTAACTGAGCCATACAGGTGCCCCTGCGTTGTCTTATTTAAAAAAAAAAAAAAAAAAGAATTTTACTCAAGCTATCTTTCAGCATCTTGCTTTCTACAATTTTCCTGTCTTCTCCTTATGGATTGGCAGAGAGGCAAGTTACAGAAAATCCTCCTACACATTTTCCTCTACTACCTTAGTGACTAACATTCATCTCAAAATCTGTCTGTCTGTCTAAGTGCTTGTGTACATTGTACTACTTTCTCGCTTGTTAAAAGGCAAGGTTATAACCGGTCTCTTTTCCTTTGACGTTAATTACTCACATTCCAAACGCAAGTCTGAGAGAATCCAAAGGCCACAAAATTCCCTGGCGAAATTCCTGCAGTTGTCTGACTGGGGTGGCTTGTCTTCACTTGTGGCTGTCATGGTGTCATGATAACGATGTTGATTTAACATAGTTCACTGAATTTTTAGGTAAGTCTTTTTAAACAGAGTGTATTATCAGGTGCAGTTAAACCAAAAAGTGACATGAAAGTTTTTTTCATCTTAATTTAAAATTTTAAAGTGTTCTAGAAAGACAGTGGGCTTTAACATTTGGTAAGTGATCTCAGTATCTAAGTGTCCTCATTTGTAAAATGAGAACAGTGTCTGTGCCATACAGTTTGTTTATTTTAGGAAGTTCCAGTATTGGCATACTGTGTTATATTATTTCAGGTATATAATATAGTGATTCAATAATTCTATGCATTACTCAGTGCTCATCATGATGAATGTACTGTTAATTCCCTTCACCTATTTCACCTATTCCTACACTACCTTTCTCTGGTGACCATCAGTTTGTTCTCTATAGTTAAGAGCCTGTTTCTCTCATTTCTTGCCTTTTTTTTTTTTTTTTAAATTTCATATATGAGTGAAGCCATATGGTATTTGTCTTTCTCTGACTTACTTCACTTAGCATTATACTCTGTAGTTCTATCCATGTTGTTGTGATAACAAGATTTCATCCTCTTTTATGGGAATAATATTCCATCATATATATATATGGGTGTGTGTGTATGTATGTATGTGTGTATATATACACATACTTCTTTATCCGTTCATCAGCCAGTGGGCACGTGGGCTGCTTCCATAATTTGGCTATTGTAAATAATGGTGCTACAAACATTGGGGTGAATGTATGTCTTTGAATTAATGTTTTTGTATTATTTTTTGGATAAATATCCAGTAATGCAATTGCTGGATCATAAGGTAATTCTTTTTTTTAACGTTAGAAGGAAACTCCATACTATCTTCCACAATGGCTGCATCAGGTTGCATTCCCACCAATAGTGTAAGAGGGTCCTTTTTTCCCACATCCTTGACAATACCTGTTGTTTCTTGTGAGTTTAGCCATTCTGAGAGGTGTGAGGGGATATCTCATTATAGTTTTGATTTGCATTCCCTGGTAGCAAGTGATGTTGAGCATCTTTGCAGGTGTCAGTTGGCCATCTGTATGTCTTCTTTGGAGAAATGTCTTTTCATGTCTTCTGCCCACTTTTTAAATTGGATTATTGGTTTTTTGGGTGTTGAGTTTTATGCATTCTTTATATATTTTGGACACTAACCCTTTATCAGATGTATCATTGGCAAATATCTTCTTCCATTCCATAGGTTGCCATTTAGTTTTGCTGATTATTTCCTTTGCTGTGCAGAAACTTTTTTTTTTTTTAATGTTTTTTATTTATTTCTAGGAGTGAGAAAGACAGCGTGAACAGGGGAGGGTCAGAGAGAGAGGGAGTCACAGACTGAAACAGGCTCCAGGCTCTGAGCTGGCAGGCAGCACAGAGCCCGACGCGGGGCTCGAACCCACGAACTGCGAGATCATGACCCAAGCGAAAGTCGGACGCTTAACCGACTAAGCCACCCAGGCTCCCCAGAAACTTTTAATTTTGATGTAGTTCCAAATGTTTATTTTTGCTTTTATTTTCCTTGGTTCAGGAGACATATTTAGAAAAATGTGGCTTTGGCCAATGTCAGAGGAATTACTGCCTATGCTCTCTCCAAAGATATTTATGGTTTCAAGTCTCACATTTAGGTCTTTAATCCATTTTGTGTTTATTTTTGTGTATGGTGTAAGAAAGTGGTCCAATTTCATTCTTTTGAATGTTGTCATCGAGTTTTCCCAGCACCATTTGTTGAAGAGACTTTCTTTTACCCATGGCATATTCTCGTCTCCTTTGTTGAAGATTAATTGATCATGTAATTGTGGGTTTCTTTCTGGGTTTCGATTGTGTTCCATTGATCTGCATCTCTGTTTTTGTACTGGTACCATTCTGTTTTGATTACTATAGCTTTGTAATATAACTTTAAATCTATAATTGTAATACCTCCAGTTTTGATTTTCTTTTTCAAGATTGCTCTGACTATTCACTGTCTTTTGTGGTTGCATACAAACATTAGGATTCTTTATTCTAGTTCTGTGAAAAATTCTGGTGGTATTTTGATAGGGATTGCTTTAAGTGTGTAGATTGCTTTGTGTAACATAGACATTTTAACAATATATGTTCTTCCAGTCCATGAACATGAAATGCCTTTCTATTTTTTTGTGCCTTCTTCCTTTCATCAGTGCTTTATAGTTTTCAGAGTATAGGCCTTTCATGTTCTTGGTTAAGTTTATTCCTAGGTATTTTATTATTTTTAATGTAGTTGTAAATGAGATTATTTTCTTTTCTTTTTTTTTTTTAATATTTTTATTTATTTCTAGGAGAGAGAGACAGCGTGAGCAGGGAATGGTCAGAGAGAGAGGGAGATACAGACTCTGAAATAGGCTCCAGGCTCTGGGCTGGCAGTCAGCACAGAGCCCGACGTGGGGCTCGAACCCACAAACCGCGAGATCATGACCTAAGCGAAAGTCGGACGCTTAACCGACTAAGCCACCCAGGCGCCCCTATGAGATTATTTTCTTAATTTATCTTTCTGTCACTTCATTATTCGTGTATGGAAATGCAACAGATTTCTGTGTGTTGATTTTGTGTCCTGTGACTTTGCTGAATTCATGTGTCAGTTCTAGTAGTTGTTTGGTGCAGTCTTTAGTTCTTCTACATATGGCATCATGTCATCTGCCAATAGTGAAAATTTTATTTCTTCCTGACCAATTTGGATGCCTTTTATTTCTTTTTGTTGTGTGATTGCTGTGGCTGGGACCTGTAGTATTATGCTGGATAACAGTGGTGACAGTGGACATCCTTGTGTTGTTCCCAGCCTTAGGGGAAAAACTCTCATTTTTTTCCCTATTGAATATGATGTTTGCTGTGGGTTTTTCATTTAAGGCCTGTATTATGTTGGAGTATGTTCCTTCTAAATATACTTTGTTAAGGTATGGAGTTTTTTTGAATAGTGAAATAATTGATGTATTTAAAGCACCTAGTATGTTGTTCCCCTGAAATTGCTTGATAAATTATGTGTGTTACAGTTAACATCACTGTTACTGAGCCAAAAGATTTTATTGAGCTCTGTGTGACACATACTGTGGCATATCTGACAACATAACTGGACAAAAGCACCCATCTCATTGAGCTTAAAGGTAACGATTACATACAATAATTCTAGATTTTGCTTTTAACCCAATGCTGTGATGAGATTAGCCAATGTTCTTATTTTTTAATTCTCTATCCTAAGTAAACATTAAAAGGTATTATCCAAGTGATTCCCATATAATAGATGTATAATAAGTGTTTATCAAATGAATCAGTAATTATTGCAGTCATGGTGTAAATTTTACAAAGCTAGGAAATTTAATAACTGCCTATATTAGAGAGAAATATGTGAGATATATTTATCAGCATAGGTCTCAATGTATGCTTTAACGGTATTTATTCTGAGTACTGTTATGAAAGACTATAGTAGGAAATACAGGGTGAAACCATGCTGGTTCATGGAAAAGAAGTTAGGTCTCCTATAGTTTTACTTATTTCTGAGGTACCAGTGGCAATTCTTCTGGGTCATTTAAAAAAAAGTTTTATTTATATATATATTCTGAATTTTATTGAAGTGTAGTTGGCATATAACATTGTGTAAGTTTAAATTATACAACTTGTTGATTTGATATATATTGCAAAATGATTACCACCATAGCATTAGCTAACATATTTAGCACCTCACATAATTATTTCAATTCTTTTTTGTGGTAAGAACATTTAAGATTTACTTTCTTTTCTTTTCTTTTTTTTTTACAAATAGTTTATTGTCAAATTAGTTTCCACATAACACCCAGTGCTCATCCCCACAAGTGTCCTCCTCCATGCCCATCCCCTCTCCCCCTCACATCCATCAGTCCTCAGTTTTTGCCAGCATTCAAGAGTCTCTCATGGTTTACCTCTCTCCCTTCCCCCCACCATTTCCGCCCTTCTTCTCCCCCTTGGTCCTCTGTTAAGTTCCTCCTAATTCTCCTATACATGCACACATATGATATTTGTCCTTCTCTGCCTGACTTATTTCACTCAGCATAACACCCTCAAGGTCCATCCATGTTGCTACACATGGCCAGATTTCATTGTTTCTCATTGCCATGTAGTATTCCATGGTATAGATAAACCACATCTTCTTGATCCATTCATCTGTTGATGGACACTTAGGCTCTTTCCATGTTTTAGCTATTGTGGAGAGTGCTGCTATGAACATTGGAGTACATGTGCTCCTATGCATCAGCATTTCTGTATCCCTTGGGTAAATTCCTAGCAGTGCTATTGCTGGGTCATAGGGGAGTTCTATTGTTAGTTTCCTTAGGAACCTCCACACTGTTTTCCAGAGGGGCTGTACCAGTTTACATTCCCACCAACAGTGTAGGAGGGTGCCCGTTTCTCCACATTCTCGCCAGCATAAGATTTACTTTCTTAACAACTTTAAAATATATACTACATTACTGTTCTGTTGGTAACAAATCCTTTTAGCCTCTGTGTGCCTACATGATTTTCTATTTTGCCTATATTTTTGAAAGATACTATTTTGTTGAGTATAGAATTCTAGGTTGATAGGGTTTTTGTTTTGGGTTTTTTTTTTTTTGTTTTGTTTTTTTGGCCTAGAGGTTTGAAAATATTGCTCAATTATCTTTTTGCTTGCATTGTTTCCAAAGTTAAGTCTGCTGCCATTCTTGTTTCTTTGCTTTTATGTATGTAACATGTTTTTCCCTTCCACACAACTCTTTTATTAACTCTTTATTCCTGATTTTTGGCAACTTGATTATACAGCTTTCTGGAGTCCTCTCTGTGAAGGTGTCCCAGCACTACTTTGTCCTGAATACTCATGCCACCTTGCTGAAGGCCTGCTTAGCTCTGTTTCTTCACCTGATAGAACCTCTTTGCGGAACCTAAAATCTCCTTTAAGGCTGTAAGCTGTGGCAATAATAACACTGACTGGATTTAAATTTTAACTGTCTGAGACCATTGTCCTTCAGTTACCTGATGTCCAGTGTCTTTAAAACTGTTGTTGTATATATTTTGTTTGTTTTCCTTAGGTGGTAGGATAAATTTAATTATTGATACACTACCTTTGCCGGAAGTGGAAGTATATCCATCTGTGACATTTTGTAATCAGTCATCAGATTTGAAAAGCTGCAACTTTTTTAAGGGGCATTGCATTTTCTGAGACAGAAAAACTGTATTGAGAAGGGGATTTCTGAAGTTCAGACTTCTATGATATACTAAGGCCCATGGAAGGCTGAGAGATCTAGGAATTATAGAAAATCTTGAGTCAAAGATTAGTAATTTTTTAAACCAAAAAATGAATTCTCAAGGGTAAAGAGTAAATGGAGATTCTAATTTGCATTTTATTTTAAAACAAGTGTAGCCATAAATTATTCGGATAGACACTTACTAGAGTGTGTTTTTGTATTTCTATATTTCATTTTTACTTCAGAATTGCTCTTGGTGACTTATTCCAACAATACTTCTCTTGCAATATTACCAAAGTATATTTGGAAGTAGTTTTTTGAGTTTATCTTAAGTTTCAGAAAGTTAAGAAAATCTACCTTAGTAGTCCATAGCTTATTACCTACTTCAAAGTAGATATTTAGAAAATATCTAAAAGTCATGGAATCCTAATCCTATTTAATTGTATTCATTTTCCATAATTCTCTTTATTCCATTCTATTCTATTTTAATAGGTATTCTATTCTATTTTAATTACCTAATAGTTACAGAATACCCAGGCATTATAATATCTAAGGATTTTATGTCTTCACAATGAAAACACAATCTCCCATTTATTTTTGATTTTGAAAGTTCATTTACAGTACTTACAGTAAGGCCAACATCTGATTATCTGATTTTTCTAGTATTTATGTGTTTGGCATATCTGTCTGTCTATCTTTCTATTATCTATCTGTAAGGATACAGAATCCTGGTCTTTGTTTGTTTATTAAAAAAATTTAATTGTAGTATATATGTAATAGTAGTTAGTTTCAGGTGTACAATGTAGTGATTTGACATTTGTATACATTAAAGGATCACTTCAGGTCTAGTTATTACCTGTCACCATACACAATTATTATGATATTGTTGACTATAATCCCTATGGTATAATTTTCATCTCCCTGACTTACTTGTTTTATAACTGGAAGTTTGTACCTCTTAATTCTTTTTATCTATTTTGCCTATCCCCCCTCCCACTCCCCTCTGGCAACCACATTTGTTTTATTTACCAACCTATTTCTGTTTCTGTTTGCTTGTTTTGTTTTTCAGATTCCACATATAAGTGAAGTCTTAGGTATTTGGTATTTGTCTTTTTCTGACTTGTTTAACTTAACATAATACCCTCTATGTTCAACTGTGTTGTCACCAATGGCAAGATTTCATCATTTTTGTGACTAAGTAATATTCCATTGTGCATATATATCACATCTTCTTTATCCACTCATCTTTCAATGCACACTTAAGTTGGGAAGCTTACCATTTTATTTTGTTTTTTTAAGATTTTTTTCTAAAGTTGATTTATTTTGAGAGAGAGAATGCATGTGAGCAGGAGAGGGGCAGAAAGAGAGGGAAAGAGAGAATCCCAAGGAGGCTCTGCATTGTCAGCAGAGTCCAATGTGGGGCTTGAACTCAGGTACTTGTAGTGAAATCATGACCTGAGCTGAAATCAAGAGTCAGATGCTTAACCGACTGAGCCACCCAGGGACCCCAAAGCTTGTTACTTTGAATGCTGAAAGTTATTTTTACAAAATTTAGGATAGCATGAATCTCTAACGTACATTTCCTTGCCTTCATTGACAGACCTATACTGAATCCCATAAATGAGAACATTGACTAAAATTAGTTACATAACCAGCAACTTTACAAATTTATAATACAATGATATTCTCAGGAGCTATTGACATATGTAACATTGTTTGTCCCAACACTAAGTGGACCAAGATTTCTATGTTTTTATAGCTTTTTGCTTTTACTTTTCTACTTTACAAGTATCACTATCAATTTTTTACAAGCATGTCATAGGGTTACAGTACAACAGTCTTTGGAAATACTCTAAACAGTCTTCTACATTGCTCAGTGTGTTAGAAATTTTACCTATATAAGTATGGCTTTATTATATTTTTATTTTAATATATAGTATATATTATATAGTTATATATTATATATTACTATATACTATATAGTATATAGTAATAAAGATATATGCTTATATTTATTTGATTAATTTTCTCAAAAGACGATTTTAACATTCATTCATATGATTGATATACATACCATTTGTAAGGAAAATAATCATTTCCAATTTTGTGCATGAGAAAACTTCAGGCTACAGATACACCATACCAGCTTTATCTTTTCCAGTACTTCTAGAATTGCCAGTGGAGGCAATTTTAGTAATTTCCTGTAATGCAGGTAAATTACATTGTTGCTTCAGTGTGTCTTTATATATTAGAACATTTAAAGAAATCCAGCTATTTCTGTTTCCTAATCACTTTTTGTTTTGGTGAAGAATGTATTCTAAAGACTCACTATAGTCTTAAAAAAGTGACTAGAGGGGCGCCTGGGTGGCTTAGTCGGTTAAGCGTCCGACTTTTGCTTAGGTCATGATCTCGTGGTTCGTGGGTTCGAGCCCCGCATCGGGCTCTGTGCTGACTGCCAGCTCAGAGCCTGGAGCCTGTTTCAGTCTGTGACTCCCTCTCTCTCTGACCCTCCCCTGCTCACGCTGTCTCTCTCTCTCCTAGAAATAAATAAAACATTAAAAAAAAAGTGACTAGAAAATTTGGATAGGCTTCTTGGCACTAATAAAGGCTACTTAGGTAAGTTTTTTAAAGAAATAATCATTTGAGTGTTGAATATCATCTTTAAGGAATGAAAAGAAAGTTTTCCTTAGCTAGAAATTTGTGAACTTTCTAGCAATAAATAATAATAGCTTATTTAGGAAAACATGCTACTTCTCTATTTAAAAGAAAAATTAATACTATTATTTCAGAACATGTTATGGAAATCAGTGTTCCTAGAATTAGCCTTGTAGAGTTTGCTTTAAAACTGTTTCAGAGATATGCTGGCATCAGAGATGCTGAATTTCAACTAAAAATGGCCTGTTATACAAAGATACTGTGTGTTATAAATTCAGAAATAAACTTAAGTTAATAACCCTAAGTTAATAAGTTGTTATATAGAAGTAAACTTGTTGACTTCAGCTCTACTCAGTCAACAAGAGAAGACTCTACAATATTTCTAGAGAAAAACAGATTTCCTATCTTTATCATAAGACTGGGTTTAGCCTACTTAATATGAATATACTTTGGGAATTGACTGATGATGATAAGGACCCTCTTTCTATATCTAATAATTTGTTTAATGGAGGTCTTAGACCTTTATTCCCAGGGTTAAATGTTTCAACTTGTTAACCTTTATAGTAAGAATGCAATTTGATTAGACATGCTATATCATTTGGGTTTCAACTGAATTTTTAAAAAAATTTATGGGTGTTTGAACATATTATATTACAAATTTAAAAATATTGATTGTGCTTAAGTCATTCAAGAAGACCCTATGGAGAACTTAGTAAATGTCATATACTGGGCTAGGAACTTCCAAAGTGATTAAAGAAGTGTAAATTACATTTCTTGCCCTTGAATGCCTCACTATCTAATGGGTGGGGGGAGGAGGAGAGGCACAGAGAACAACATAAGGTAAAGAATAATTAAGTGTCTCAAATCGGCCCTCAACAAGTACAAAAAGATGAAAATTATACTGTGCATATTTTCAGTCCATACACAGTGCAGTGAAACTCGAAATCAACCACAAGAAAAAATTTGGAAAGATAACAAATACTTGGAGACTAAAGAACAACTTACTAAAGAACAAATGGGCTAACCATGAAGTTAAAGAGGAAATTAAAAACTACATGGAAGCCAATGAAAATGATGACACTACAACCAGAAACCTCTGGGACACAGCAAAGGCAGTCATAAGAGGGAAGTATATAACAATCCAGTTCTTCCTGGAGAAGGAAGAAAGGTGTCAGATACACAAGCTAACCTTATACCTCAAAGAGCTGGAAAAAGAATAGCAAATAAAACTCCAGACCAGCAGAAGACAGGAAATAGTAAAGATTAGAGCAGAAATTAATACTATTGAAACCAAAAAAAAAACAGTAGAACAGATCAATGAAACCAGAAACTGGTTCTTTGAGAGAATTAACAAAACTGATAAACCACTAGCCAATTTGATCAAAAAGAAAAAGGGAAAGACCCAAATAAATCAAGAATGAAAGAGAAGAGATCACAACCAACACAGCAAAAATAAAAACAATGATAAGAGAATATTATGAGCAATTATATGTCGATAAAATGGGCAATCTGGAAGAAATGGACAAATTCCTAGAAACATATAAACTACCAAACCGGAAAAAGGAGGAAATAGAAAATTTGAACAGACCCATAACCAGTAAAGAAATCAAATTAGTAGTAAAAAAAAAAAAAACTCCCAAAAATCAAGAGTCCAGGGCCAAATGGCTTTCCAGGGAAATTCTAGCCAACATTTAAGGAAGAGTTAATACCTATTCTCTTGAAGCTATTCCAAAAAATAGAAATGGAAAGAAAACTTCCAAGCTCTTTCTATGAAGCCAGCATTACCTTGATTCCAAAACCAGACAAGGACCCCACTAAAAAAGAGAACTATAGACCAATCTCCTTGATGAACATGGATGCAAAAATCCTCAACAAGATATTAGCCAACCAGATCCAACAATACATCAAAAAGATTATTCGTTATGACTAAGTGGGATTTATACCTGGTATGTGGGGCTGGTGCAATGTCTGCAAAACAATCAATGTGATTCATTACATCAATAAAACAAAAGGGCAAGAACTACATGATCCTCTCAATAGATGCAGAGAAAATATTTGACAAAATACAGCATTCTTTTCTTGATAAAAACCTTAAGAAGGTAGAGATAGAAGGATCATATGTCAAGATAATAAAAGCCATATATGAAAGACCCAATGCTAATATCATCCTCATTGGGGAAAAACTGAGAGCTTTCTCCCTAAGGTCAGGAACAAAACAGGGATGTCCACTCTCGCTACTGTTATTCAATGTAGTATAGGTTGAGAAGTTCAGGAGAAGGTCAAACTTTCACTCTTCACAGATGACCTGATACTCTATATGGAAAACCTAAGAGATTCCACGAAAAAACTGCGAGAACTGATCCAGAAATTAAGCTAAGTGGCAGGATATAAAGTCAATGCACAGAAATCGGTTGCATTCCTATACACCAACAATGAAGTAACAGAAAGATCAAGGAATCGATCCCATTTACAATTGCACTAAAAACTATAAAATACCTAGGAATAAACATAACCAAAGACGTGAAAAATCTATACACTGAAAACTGTAGAAAGCTGATGAAGGAAATCGAAGAAGACACACACAAAAAAAGGAAAAATATTCCATGCTCCTGGATAGGAAGAAAAAAATGTTGTTAAAATGTCAATACTACCCAAAGCAATATGCATATTCAATGCAATCCCTATCAAAATAACACCAGCATTCTTCACAGAGCTAAAACAAACAATCCTAAAATTTGTATGTAGCCAGAAAAGACCCCAAATAGCCAAAGCAATCTTGAAAAAGAAAACCAAATCAGGAGGCATCACAATCCCAGACTTCAAGCTGTATTACAAAGCTGTAATCATCAAGACCGTATGGTACTGGCACAAGAACAGACACTCAGATCAATGGTACAGAATAGAGAACCCAGAAATGTACCCACAAATGTATGGCAAACTCATCTTCAACAAAGCAGGAAAGAATATTCAGTGGAATAAAGACAGTCTCTTCAGAAAGTGGTGCTGGGAAAACTGGACAGCAACATGCAGAAGAATGAACCTGGATCACTTTCTTACACCATATACAAAAATAAACTCACAGTGGATGAAAGACCTAAATGTAAGACAGGAAGCCATCAAAATCCTCAAGGAGAAAGCAGGCAAGAATCTCTTTGATCTTGGCTGCAGCATGTCCCAGAGGTAAGGGAAACAAGAGCAAAAATGAACTATTGGGACCTCATCAAAACAAAAACCTTCTTCATAGTGAAGGAAACAGTCAGCAAAACTAATGGTAACCAATGGAATGAGAGAAGATATTTGCAAATGACTATCAGATAAAGGGTTGACATCCAAAAGAACGTATCAAACTCAACACCCCAAAAACAAATAATCCAGTGAAAAGATGGACTAAAAACATGAACAGACACTTCTCCAAAGGAAACCTTGAGATAGCCAACAGACACACGAAACGATGCTCAACATCACTCATCATCAGGGAAATACAAATCAAAACCACAATGAGACACCACCTCACACCCGTCAGAATGGCTAAAATCAACAAGCCAGCCAACAATGGATGCTGGCGAGAAAGAAGATCTCTTTTGCACTGCTGTTGGGAATGCAAACTGGTACAGTCACTCTGGAAAACAGTATGGAGATTTCTCAAAAAATTAAAAATAGAACTACCCTACAACCTAGCAATTGCACTACTAGGTATTTATCCAAGGGATACAGGTGTGCTGTTTCAAAGGACACATGCACACCAATGTTTATAGCAGCATGATCAACAATAACCACAGAATGAAAAGAGCCCAAATGTCCGTCAACAGATGAATGGATAAAGAAGTAGTAGATATATACAATGGAGTATTACTCAGCAATCAAAAAGAATGAATCTTACTGTTTGCAACTACATGAATGGAACTAGAGGGTATCATGCTAAGTGAAATTAGTCAGAGTAAGACAAATATCACATGACTTCACTCATATGAGGGCTTTAAGATACAAAATAGATGAACATAAGGGAAGGGAAGCAAAAATAATATAAAAACAGGGAGGGGGACAAAAATATAAGAGACTCTTAAATATGGAGAACAAACAGAGGGTTACTGGAGGGGTTGTGAGAGGGGGGATGGGCTAAATGTGTAAAGGGCATTAAGGAATCTACTCCTGAAATCATTGTTGCACTATATGCTAACTAACTTGGATATAAATTAAATAAAAAATAATTAAGTGTTCAAATATCTCATAAAAGACACATGATATGGGCGTCAGGAAGACAGCAATGGTATCTCCATTATAGAATATTTTGTGAATATGAGAAATTCTGTGAGTTGCCATAAGTCTTGAAGGTTGAATAGAAATTGGACACACACATAATCTTGCCTAGTAAAAAAATCCATGCCTTTGCTGCTTTGAAGTCATATGAAGTTATTATGTAGTGGAGAGCACATTGAATTAGGAGGTATGAGGCCATTTATTTATTGAGATTCTTCAGTAAGCCTCTTTGGCCTCTGCACAATCTAGTGCACAGCAACATGGTATTAAGTTTATATTGGCAATCAGACTCTCAAGACCATAGGCTTTACCCATCACCACGTTTTCATAGCTTTAAGAAAGGGTACAGAATAGGCAACAGAGCAACATGTGTAGCAACAACAGAGTGGAGGCCTTGTATCTTCAAGGCACAGCTTACAAATATTTTAGGCACTCCCCACTTGGGATGCATGTGGCCATAGACAAGAGTGGGTGAGGGCAGGCCATCTCAGTTCAGGGAAGTGCCATCTCTGGAGATGCCTTCAACAAAAAAGATTCAATCAAGGATGAAATCCTTAGGTGTCCTTGAGACAAGAACAAAGGTTACAAATCAGCAATTGACATTTTCCTTCCAGTTTCATCTTCTTTACCTGTAAAATGATGGACTAATTTATATGGGACTTCATAAAAAATGCTTGCCTTGAATTTTAACATCATTATTTACTAGTTACGTGAATTTGGACAAGTTATTTAACTTTCCTGAGGCTCCTTTCTTTGATGGGAAAATAAGTATGATGATACCTATTATTTAGTCTTGTTATGTAGTTTTAAATGGCCTAAAATGCCTTTGACAGGGTATGGAGAGTCAGACTATCTTAATGTGGGCCTTAAGTTTTGCATTTTTCCTCTTTGTCTGCAGTACTGAAAGGATTATTCTTGGTTTCATTTCTATACTGGATCTAATGGACTGCTAGAGCTTATTTTAAAATGAAAACATTAGAAGGGCAATGGGTTTTAAAAATAAACTAGAGAAAAGGCGTTTCTTTGGGAAATGGGCAGATATCCTTGAGTCAAATAAGAGATCCAATAAAGTGGACAAATATAGGTTGCTAGACTCCATAAAAGTCTGGGAGTTGATGCTTGGAAAGTGGTCTGAGTAGGTGGACACTCAGATCTGCAGACCTGGATAATACTCATCGGTCTCCCAAGACCTGTTTTGATTGTCATCAGTAAACTTTTGGGAAAACTCATGTGCATTGTCACAGGAAAGGAGAGAGAGGTCCTGTGTCCTGGTATATGATGCAGACAGAGAATTCCTCTTTTTTTTTTTTTTTTTTTCCTTTCCTAGCCTCAAGAGGTTGTGATCAGTGTATGATCTGGCCACCTTGACATTCAGTACTGTTTTCTACCATTGAATTTATTGTAGAGAATTTCCCATTGATTACTGAATTGTCTAAAATGATTAAATTGGCCATTTTAGAGGTGTCAACTCAGTAGCTTACTAGATTTCTTGAGATGAAGTGCTTAGTAACTTATTAGACAGAGGTAGGGGATACTTTCTATCTTTATGACTCCAACAAACTTTAATCATCAAAATTATTATAGAAAGAATTAAGATACATTTTCTGTAGTAAATTTTCAAAAAATTTTCCTGAAGAAATAAGGAAAGATTGACTAGTTTTAGGAAAACAACTTAGTTTTCAGTAAAAAGTTTTATGAAAGGGTAGAGTCTAGTATTTCCAACCATCATTTATCTTTAGCCTGACTAAAGAACCTAAGGGATTTTTTTTTTCTTCTTTTGGGTTTCTTTGACATTTTAACCTATTTATCCCATTGAAAAAAATGTGTAAAATAAAAAGATGTAAACAACTTAATGGACTATGTGGGCCCTTGGATAGTTTAGTTAGACGATATGAAGATTATTTTTATTTCACTCACTTGCCTGTGTGGGGATATGTACCTTTTGAAGTTGATCATCCTACTGTGCTTTGTCAGTACTGTTAATTTCAACTCTGGAACTATATTACTATTTCCTTGACTGAAGCATGACAAAGGCACACCGGCCTACTCTAATGGAAGGTTCCGCAAAGTCATGTGGCAAAGAGAGTATTATTCTTTAGCAAAGAAGGAGTGGAGGATTGGAAACAATAATCTTTTCCGCCATTTTTGGGAAAGAGGTGGATGGGATGCTAGTGCTCCATAAGGAGCTGTCAGCTAAACATAATCATTGTGGACTCAACTAGGAATAGCCTGGGGTGGACCGAGAATGAACAAGATGTTCTTTTCCCCAGAAATGAGGCAAATCCTGTTTCTAATGCTCAGTGTGTGCATGAGTGTGCAAGCGTCCACATGCATGGATTAGCACTGGTCATTTTAAATGCCTAGGCTAATCCTCTGATTTTATAATTAGGAAAATGGCTCTGGTTCTCAATCCAAAGAGATCCCAGGGAAATATATCAGCAAAATACATAAAACAGGGACGTCCTATTTCCCCAAGGCACTTCTTCTTTCAGCTTCTTAACTTCTTAACTTTTTGTATCCCATGCCTAATTGTGATTCTGTACGAAACTACAATGGTAACAGCCTGTCCCACACTGAATCCCAGCTGATAACAGCCTCTATCAACCATTTCCTATTTGCACTAGGTTGGAGGAGCAATTATATCATATGCTTAGACAAACTGATGAATAAATAGCCTTGAGTCATTTTGAATGTCACCGTTTTCTTTCTATAAAAATCATAAAATTGATCAAGCGAACTCCTGGATCTGTGGGGGTCAGGGATTATAGATGCCTTTGTTATTTTACCATTACGGCCCCAGTCCCTGAAATCCTTCAACTTGGCTACATTCTGAGAATTAAATGCTGAACCAATGATGGGTATGAATAAATGATTTGTTTTTTGGACTAAAACTTAACCAATATTTACAATCCAAAACCACCACAAACTGGGACCCACCTCTGCAGATGTATTTAGTATTCCTATGATAATAAATATTCCTTGGTTAAAGATAATCAGTCTCTTCCTGTTTATATGACAGACAGGTGTTGGGGATTATTTTAGATTTTGACATGCTCCTAAGAGGAAACTCAAACCTACACGGTCTATAGAGGACAGAGTGAGTGAAATACTTAGATTTGGACCTATTCCCTTGTCATCCAGGCCTAAAGAAGACTTGCTTACTGCAGTGATGAGCAGAAACTGGGAACTCAGTAACAGAGGCTGGTGTTTGTGAATCCCAAGCCTCAAGTCGAATGCAATTCTGGAATATATTAAACTTGTTTGTGTCACTGTGTCACCGTCATGCTGATACTGTTCTGGGCACATTAGGCCAGTGAAACAACAGACCTTGGCTGCTAGAGCTCCTGCCCACTGCCAGTAAGACTGAAGAGAGCCAACCAGGGATTGCCATGGAGCAGGCTCTGAGTTGGTTGTCAGTGCTTTTGCTTCTAGGCCTTGTCTCTGAATGTGTTTTCTGAAACTCTGGGGCATTTAATCTCCTTGCTATTCATTTCTTAAGCATAGGCTCTATTAAAGAACTGGATTATTTTGAATAAAAAATTTCTTCCCACAGTGAATCAGGGTTCACTGAGCTCATTTGCCAGGCCCAGGCTTGACCACAAATATTTTGTATTCAACAGGAAGATAAGCCAAGGCTTGCTTTCAGAGGCTCCAGAGAGAAGAGCTTTATTATTTCCTTCCTATTTATTTGTAAGATGCATTTGAGGCAGCTTGGAAAAAATCAGACCAGTGAGGAGGAATTATAAGCAGGAAGATTTCAGTTTAATATGAATCCCCCCCCCCCACCCCAATCACTGGGACAGCCTAACAGATTGTTGAGAGCAATTGGCTGCTCATTACAGTTTTCCATAAATGTACTATTAAAGTATTTTCCATACCGGACTGAACTACATTATTCACTGAGTTTGAATGTTTTTTTTTTTTTTTTTAAATGTTTTATTTATTTCTTAGGAGAGAGAGAGACAGCGTGAGCAGGGAGGGTCAGAGAGAGAGGAGTCACAGACTGAAACAGGCTCCAGGCTCTGAGCTGGCAGTCAGCACAGAGCCCGACGCGGGGCTCGAACCCACGAACCGCGAGATCATGACCCAAGCAAAAGTCGGACGCTTAACCGACTAAGCCACCCAGGCGCCCCACACTGAGTTTGAATCTTAAACTACTTTTAGTTGTGAATTTCCTTGTGAGTAGAGGAAAACCTTATTCTAAAACTCAGTGTACAGACTCCAGAGCCACTTCTTTTTGGCTGACAGAAGCACAGCCTCTGGACCAGGCTCAGTCAGTTAAGCATCCGACTTCGGCTTAGGTCACGATCTCATGGTTCGTGGGTTCGAGCTCCACATTGGGCTGTGTGCTGACAGCTAGGTCAGAGCTTGCAGCCTGTTTGGATTCTGTGTCTCCCTCTCTCGCTCCTGCTGTCCCCCCACCCCCTTTCTCTCTCTCTCTCTCAAAAAAAAAAAAAAAGAAAAATAAAAGGATTCTAAACATTAAAGAAAGCTCAGTGGTTCCACTTCATGTGTGAGTTGGCCTGAGATTCTGAATTCCGTAGGGATATATCAAACCAAACTTCTTTTCTAATCTCTCTTCTTTATTTTCTATACAATACTTTAGTTAGGAGTAGATGGTTGTGGAAATTGGTTTGGCCAAGTTATAAGTTCTCTCCAATATTTTTGTCTAGCACTTGTATTATGGTTTTATTGACAATGTCAAGACTATTGTAGTATTTTAAAAGTCAAGATTGAGTCTCTTCCCCTGCTTAGGATAATGCCACCATTTTGTTATTACATTTATAATTGAGATTCATAATTGGTAAATAAAAGAATGAATTTTTACCCCCAAACTGGGGTAAATTATCCCTGGATTCCTGTACTTTCAGAGTCATTCTTAGTGTCTGGTGAATATATTTATTTCCATATCATCCAGAAGCCACTCTGTATTAGTCAAAAAGCATTTTTAAGCACTTGCTGTGGGTACTGCGGGGATAATAGAGCAAGGGTGGATCCTGTAGCCACAGCCCTTGACCCTCTTCTGATGTTTCCTAGCTGTCAAGGCCTACACTAATACTGTAAAATCATGCTACTTTGTAGGAGTACATTGCCAGTTCCATGCAATATATAGTGTAAGGCGTAAAATGTATTTTAAGTGCAAAAGTAAATAGATTACACACAGTAGAGTGGTTCATGTACAGAGAAGCCTGAGGCTGAAAAGAGCTAAGTATCTGATCTCTGAAATGATATAATCTGATGTGTTTGGGAATGACTCCAGTCTATGAAGGATGGAATTGTGCAGACAAATGAGAGAGTCAGCTACAAATCAATATGCAAGATAGCAATTGCATCAATCAGAAGCCCTGGTAACTTAGAAAAAAAAAATCACACATTGAAGATAAGCAATGCAAATGAAAAATCAAGCCATGCTTATTTTCCTAATATGTGTAAATAGTGTGTTTGTTTGTGTACAAAAGGCCAAACATTTTTCAGGCAAAAAGAATGCCAAACAGTAATAACTTTGTTTTTGAAACATTAAGGCCAAGTGATTTGCATTCATCCATTGTGCAATGAAAATAGGATTTGTCAACTATTCATGAATAGGACATAAATCTTTATGCCACCTACATGGCAATGATATACAATGTCATGTCAAGTAATAACATCTGGTGGTGGGCAGCTGTAAATAGAAAACTAGACAAGGCAAAAGGGAAATCCTTTTGGGCTTCTAGGTATAAGCCTCGGAAAATGGAATATGGACTATGAGCTTTATTGTTATGTGACCAATATTCTATTCAGTATACTGTAAAATATAATTTGGAGTAATGGTTTGTAACCAGGCATGAAGCCGAGAATATCACATTGTTTGTTAAGAATAGAAGTAACATTTTTTCTGCAGAGACCGGAGAGAAAAACGAACTAAAACACGTTTTTAAAAAGCCCACACCAACTGGTAAAAGCATTTCAGCAACAATATGTTTCATTTCTGATGAAAATTTTAGAAATAAATACTAAGATTGTATCACTGCCAAACACTTGTGGAAATATTATCTATGTTCCTGTAGAGGAAAACTGTGATTCCCAAATGTCAAAACATCCTGTGTATTTCACTGAAGTACAGATTTCCTGAAATATTCTCTGTTTGTGATGGAGAAAAAGAAAGTCTATATATCGTAGAATAAGTTACTGCTGCTCACCTGGGTCACAGTGTGTGTGAACACACACAGTGTGTGCGAACAGCAGGCAGACCACACCGTTGTTCAGGTTCCCGAGCCAGAGGACCCCTGCTGGCAAGGAGGAAACTGATTTGAACAGATTAAAATCGGCAATGAATATTAAGGTCAGCCCTGTCTTGTCATCGTTACATTTATTTTGCTCTCTCCATGGGAACTAAATGTGGACAAATGATCTTAATGGTGAGAATGACAGCCTGTCCTCCACGTTAGGTCACAGATGTTGGGGATTCGCACCAACACTGTGCCTTTTGAAGCACACTGCTTCATGGTACTGAGCCAGATTTCTTTTTCACTAGCCGCTCTGACTGAAGGCTAGTCCAGCTGTATCACACCACTGGTATAGTGGGAGCTTGAAAACTGTGGTCTAAAGCCATGTCTATGAGACACAGTAACTTCACTTACCAATCACTACACATCTCAGAGTTGCATTTTCCTCAAATCAAAATTATATTTACTTTATTAGATTTTCAAATGTTCTCTTAAGTGCGTTAAAATGTTAGCTGTTGCTGCTACTTTGAAAGCCTTCTGATGACCTTGATTTTTAGTTAGCTTTCCATTATTTCCACATTTATGATCCTTTGGACTCCAGTGACCTTCTTTCAAGTTGATCTTCAGAACTGAGTTTCCTGCTATCTGAATTCAGTGAAGTACTGTTAAGACTATTCTTTTCCTAGCCCCTGTTAAGTAGCAGTAGGTTAGGATCTTTGCAGTTCTACTGAACTTAAACCCTATGGTCTTTACTATATTTTATGGCACTGCTAAAGATTATATTCATGGCCTCTGATAAGCTGGACTTTAAAGAACTTTTATGGACATATCAAAGTCTGACATTTATTACATTTTTTCCTCCCTCGGTTTTCTGTGAAATATTTTAGGAACCAATTCATGAAACACAAATCCATTATATTATACTCACTGTCAGAAAAGGGGAAATCAAAAAAGATATGTTTAAATCTACATATCTCTTTGGGGAAAATATTATGTGCAGTCTGGTGCCATCAGGAGAGCTCACTAGACCAGAAACTGTGGGCGACAGTGCATTGTTTTCAGAGGTTGGTTGCCTATTTCTATGTCTTTTTGTCCTTCTGATTCTGTTTTTTTCTAAATCTCTTTTTTAAACAGGTATAATGTCAGAATCTACAAATAGAAAAATATAAAAATTGTGAAGTAATGTTCTCCTTGAATTTATTGCGGGTTGGAACTTTTTAAAAGTAAATCTTCTTTGACTCTGGCCCATAGAAGAGACTTCATGGAATCTAGACATTGTATGCAAAGTCATATTCAGTGTGTTGTGTGACTGTATCAGTGCATGTTTCTTGTAGGGAGTTTATTTATTCTTTGTTTCCAAAATATTTATTGAGTATCAATTACATAACAGATACTGTCCCAGCCACTGGAAATAGAGCACTGATGAAAATGCAGTTCCTTCCATGATGGAGTTTGCATTCCAGTGGATGGTGTGGCTTCTATCAAGTAATCAAAGGGGTATATGACTCCACCCACCTCCCATAGTAAACACTATGGTTTTATAGCATTATGCTCATTCCAAGCTAAGAAAGAGTAAAGAATTGGAACATCTGGGTAGCTCAGTCAGTTAAGCATCTGAGTCTTGATTTCAGCTCAGGTTGTGAGATACAGCCTGCTTGGGATTCTCTCTCCCCGCCTCCCATCCCTCCCCTGCACACATAGGCGCTCTCTCTTTCTCAAAATAAATAAACATTTAAAAAGGAAAGAGTAAAAACTCATTAGCAGAACAATTCTTTGGAATTGTCACCTTTCTTGTATGATATTTTTAGGCTACAAAAAGTGCACTCAAAAATCTAAGGCATGTTTTCAGTATATAAAATATCTCAGAGAAGTCACAAATTCATCATGCCTAAAATTGAATTCAGCCTGCTCATCCTACTGTATTGGAGTTCTAAAGAGCAACAGAAGCAATACGATATGTTGATGTATGTGTATATCTATATCTATGTATCTATATCATAGATATAATACATATAAGGAATTGGCTCATGTGATTATGGAGGCTGGCAAGCTCAGAATTTGCAGAGATGGGGTCCCCGTTTGAGTCTGAAGGCCAGCAGCCTGCAGTATATCCAAGAAGAGCTGCTGGCCCATCTCAAAATCTGGAAAGCAGAAGAATTCTTTCTTAATTGAGGGGGAGGTTCAAGCTATTGTTCTATTCAGGCCTTCCACTGATTGGATGACTCCTGCCCATGTTATGAAGGGCAACTTGCTTTACTCAGTCCATCAATTTAAATGTTAATCCCATACAAAAACATCTTCACAGAAACATCCAGAATAATGTTTGACCAAATATCTGGGTAAAACATGGCATAGTCAAGTTGATACATAAAACTCATCAACACACTTATAAATCTGGTCCTTAAGGGTTGATCCAGGTTCTGTGAGGTTTAAGTGTATACAATTGTTGGGAACCTTTCCCCCATCATTTTATAGCTGAATACCCATTGGTATTTCTTAAAAAAGTTTTCTTTGTAATGTTCATTTATTTATGAGAGAGAGAGAGGGAGAGAGAGACTACTAAGCAGGTCATGCCCTGTCAGTGTGGAGCCAGACAAGGGGCTTGAACCCACAAACTGCAAGATCATGACCTGAATTGAAATCAAGAGTTGGACGCTTAACCACCTGAGCCCTCCCAGGCATCCCTCGCATTGTTATTTCTTATACAACAATGATTTTGTTACATCGTTTTCAATAGAAAGATAATTTAATGTTCATTTTTCACTGGTGAATGAAAATTGTTTTATTGAACACTTTAAAATTTTGGTTGGTTCCAATTGGTATTGGGAATATCATGTGAATTTTTAAAACTGTTCACAAATTTTGAAAACCTCTAATTCACTGTTATGTGGTTTGTAAGATTTGAGAACATTTCAAGGTGTTTTATCTGATGATTAATTTTATATACTCTTGAATTGGTGATATTTCAACAAGCATTAGTTGGCTTGTTGTCAATATCTATATTGTGGTCTGTCTGTAATGTTGAGTCATGAGTTCTTTATTATTTTGTCAATAGCAATATATTACGTCAAATCAGCTAGAAATTTAAATCCTTTTCCAATGTGTTAATGATTCACCACTTTTCATTAATTTATCAAGTAAGGCATATTTATTACTTCTGTTTATATTTATCTTTTCCTCTTCATGAATTAATGCTTTGGGTCTGATCTTTTGTTTTTTGTTAGAAGTTACTTTTCAATATCAAAATAATGTATATTATCTATTGATTTCATTAATAGCTGTCACCTTCATCTCATTACTTTTTACTTAAATTAAAAACAATTGAAGATGAAAAAAAAAGATGAAAAAGTAGGTACACTTTTTATAATCCCAAGTCAGGAGGTTTGTTAACCTTAATCACTTATTAAAATGTTCCAAACATTTGTTTCCAACTTGCAAATACTGACATTTTCTCATGTTAGTGTTCTCTTAACAGGGTCTTACAAATGCTCATGTCTCGACAGTAACATGAGAAAAAAAATGCTATATAAGGTAAGTTTTAATGGAAAGAAACTGGAAGCTATTTTTACTGATTAAAATATCCAGTTTTTGCAAAGCTTAATAAGACATGATTATACGAACACTTTGCTAGGTGTCCAGGCCTTGGAAAGGACGAAAGAGGTGAGGGACCCTAAAAACTTGTTGGCTTCATAGTTGATCTGCCTTTGTAGCATGCCTTTTCTTACTCTCTGTGTCAGTGGGCAACATCATCCCAAGCCATGTGGAGAGATTTCAGATGCCTTCTTTCTCTTTCTCTCTTCTTATCTAGTTATCAGGTTATGTTAATTCACTAGTTCTAATGTGAGTTGTTGCAATGATCTTCATTTTGTCTTTACTGTGAGAGAAAAATTGCACCAGACACTAACAAGGAAGACTTTGTTCAAGACTATTGCAATGTGAGGAGACATTGAATATAACTCTGCCTAAACAAAAGGCACAAGAGTTTATAAGCAGTGAGGTAAGCTAGTGGAAGAGTACTGGAGGATGTGAGTGGGAGGTGGTCTGTGTGATTAGGCCATCTGTATTTGTTAATTGTGGCCTACCAAGTCAGACTCCTACCTCCTACAGAGGTTGAAGGATAGGAGCTCTATCTGTCTTTATGATTACATTTCAAAGAGATGGCTCCTAGGCCCTTGAAAAAAACATTCTCCCTTTGAAACTGACCAGAGGCTGGGAGAAATTTACATCTCAAAGGAGCAAAGAAATAATTTACAATTGCAAGTTTTCTAAATTAAATGCTGTAAGAAAAGGGAGGTCAAGGGCCTAGAGCTAAGAAGAAATCTGTCTAAAGGCTAGCCACACTGAAGGGAATGTCAAGGCCGTTTTGGTCATTATCTCCTTAATCCTGCCTGTGAAATTAAGTCTATATTCCTTGGAATCCCATACAAGCTACTTTATGACAAATTTCTACCTATATCTTTAAATTATTCTTTGTCATCATGTTGATCAGAAATACTCTCACTTTATTCCTGCTATCCCTCTGCTTAGAATTATCATTCCTCCCTTTCCTTCTGGCCAAATTTGATTTGTTCTACAAAATTAAACTCAGTTATTGCATCAATCACAATACATTAAGTAGATGTCACTTAAAAACAACCCTGAATTTCAGGAGCTTAAGGCAACAAAGAGGTACATTTCTAGTTTATGCTACATGTTCGTTGAGTGGGTATGTTGGCGAGATGGGCTCTAATCAAATCCTTTACTGACTCTTTAAGGCTTTTAACACTTTCACATGACTTCTGCTTACATTTTCTTGGCATAAGAAGATCACATGGTTATGCTTTGCCTCAAAAAAGGTGGAAAGTACATTCCTACTTGGAAGGAGGAAAGAAGGAAGAAGGAAACCAGAAAAACCAGAAAAAGGCATCTTTGCCTTTTTCCTACATTTCTTCTCTCTCTCTCCGCAATGCTATAATTGCAGAGTTGAGAAAGCGTCCTCCAGAACCTCCTCTGTTTGTAGGTCTTCATGTTGTTGGATTGGTGTCCATGTTCTAACAATTAAATATTTGTAATATTGCCCAGCATCTTTTGTAACAAACATTACTGTAATGCCTATGTGTCTGTCTGTCTTACAAGATTTCAAATTTCTTGAGGCCCCTGGGTGACTCAGTTGGTAAGCCTCTGACTCTTGATTTTGGCCCAGGTTATGATCTCCCTGTGGTGAGAATGAGCCTTGAGCCTGTTTAAGATTCTCTGTCCCTCACCCTCTGCCCCCTTCCCCATTCATTTACACATACATGTGTTCTCTCTCTCAAAAAAAAAAAAAAAAGAGGACAACTGATTTCAAATTTCTTGAAGATTGGAATTGCATCCTTCATTTCTATACCCTTGGTGCTTAGTAAAGTGCCTGAATATAGGAGTTACTCAATTACTGATGACTGAATTTAATTAAAAGTGAATATCCATCTGAAACATCTCTTCAGAATTGAGGAATAAGTCTTAACTAGAACATGAGACTCTGCAGATGAGAATGCATTTGTCAACACTAAAAATTGTCAACATTTTTGGGGTAACTGAGGAAGACTATGTTATCTCCGCTTTTGTGAGCCTTTATAAGAAGGTGAAACCTTTATTTCTCTGGGATGGTTTCACCTGTGGCCAGAAAATTGTCTGATAGGGACCCTTAAGATTTTTTCCCAGGCCAATTTAGAAGTATAGAAACAATTTTGTAACATTGAAATAATTTTGATTTCTTTTAAAAGCATATTTTGTGAAGCAATTGGGCCTAGAAACAAAAATGGATTCATTATAATCCATTCTGAATTGCTGTTGAGGTGAAGAAAAAAACCCAGAAAATAACATTAAATCATTGTGGGATTGCTTACAAGGACTATGGAGCTCTAAAGCCCTTACGGGTTTATTGATGAAAGACAGTACAATTTCTCACACAAAAGCAAAAACTTTAGAGAAACCAGAGGCTTTGAGGCTTTACCTGAAGTAGTCATGGAAATAAATGTTCTCTTTCTTTCAGCCCATTTGAACTGAGTAAGAAAGAGAGAAATGCATTTTAATGCTTTTCAAATCCTCTCAGTGTTTCTGCTACTCTAACTGCAGGGAGCTTTGGGAAACCAGGAAGTTCCCCCTTTTGACACTGACTGTGACTTTGGCAGCAGTTAAGGGTGAACAGTTTGTCTTTAACGTGGTCTAGAGAGAAAGGAGCCTCCTACTGAAATGGGTACAGCAGTCCTGTAAAGAATCAGGTGCCATTATCTAAGAAACACTGAGGAAGAAAAAACACATGAGACTCATATTCAGTCTTTAGGGTCTAACAGACTGTCACGTCTGTAATAGGAAGCCCAGTCTGATCAGAGGTGTGCTGGGGACCATGACATTCAGTGGTAGATGGTCATAGAAGCAGGCTCTGAAAAGCACTTAAAGGTGAGCAGAAGTTCAAGGAACAAGCTAGATTGGGAAATATTTAGGGTGGTGGTTGGTTTGATGATTGGGTAGCTATTGGTGATGAGAAAAAAAATCAGTTTTAAAAAACTTCTGGTGTGTTCTTCCTGTTTACTGTTTACTTATAGCTTTGCCTTGTAGTGTTCTTCCTCTTTGTAATGCCCTTGCTTTGGGCACTCAGAAATACCATATATTGTGTCAGTGATACTAATTCTTCTGGTTTCAGTGTAGTTTTTTTTTAAGCTTATTCTCCATTAGTAATATTTTCTGCTGAAATCTGTACTTTTACATGAGGAAATGCATGGTAACCTCCCATCCCTAAAATATAATTATTTAAAAAAACACACACACAAAAATTGGCACCTATTGAATAACAAATGTAAAGACCATTTTTCTTTTTTATCTCAACCATGTCTAAACACTGCATGTATTTATTTTTTAAAGTTTATTTATTTATTTTGAGAGAGACAGAGACAGTGCAAGTGGGGGGAGGGGAAGAGAGAGGGAGAGAAAGAGAATGTTTAGGCAGGTGCCCCTAAACGTTGCATTTAATATTTATTTTTGTCTCCTTCCCCTCCTTCTTCCTCCCACTGCTGCTTGTCTCTGGTTGCTCGGTGGAAGGTTGGGTGTGGGCTGGGTTCTCAGGCTGATGGAGGCAGTTGTTAATTTGGGATGGACATGGTATCAGGTGATGGATAGCTATGATACAAGTGAGAGTTGAAGCAGACATGAAAGGTCAATAAAGATCAAGCTGCACAGACTTTAGCCATGAAACCTGGCTGAAACCACGATTTTTAAGGTAAGTACTCTTAATGGTTGTGAAAAAGGCTTAATGTTCTTAAACTGATTTGAAAAAAGTGAGCCTATAGTTTGTTCTGTCTGCTAGACTTGGATTATCTGGCTCAAGTCATTTCTCAAATGGAGCTACCTTGGTCTTAAAAAGCTGTGCTTGTTACATGTGGTTTAGTTTTCTGATACCATGTGTTGGGAGTCACAGCTGTGCAGGATACACATTGCTCAACTCACAGAGTTGCTGTTTGTAATGACTATGCTGTGAAGGACACCTCCAGGGGTTCTGAACTTGGACTGCTCAGAGTGTGACTTTCCTATTTAGAATCCTCTGCTAGTGATGCCTGTGGACTATGGGCGTGGCATTGTTTTCCTTACACCCCTGTTTGCCTGGCAGCAGTTGTAACCAGGCCTTGATAAATACAGCATTTCTCTGAATATTTACTATAATTTGTGTTTTATTTCTAGAACACCACCTTAAAATGTTTGCATTTCGCTGGCACTTCAGCCACTGTGGATTTTTTTGGCACTTGAGGGTGGGGGTCAGACGGAATTTACTGCTTCTCCAAGGTACACTGCTACATGTCTTTTTGTCCATTTCCCCATTCCTTCCTCTGAGAGTAAGTTTAAGAAGGAAATCTTTCTTCAAGAGTGATCTTTTTGGAAAGAGAAGTGGGAATCAATATCTTTTAGTAAGATTTAGGCAAAATATATAGTGCCCTATTTAGCTTTTAATTTCGAAGCATATTTGTTTTCTAGAAACTTTAGAATTGACATTATTGTTATGGCAGTGAACATTTATTAAGTTCCTGTAATTCACTACTAAAACAAAGCATTATGAGTGGTTAACCTTTTGGTAAATTGTTGTATAAAAACAGTGTGGAATTGAAACGATACAAGGCTATATTCTCTAGTCTTTCCATTCTAGGATACCTAAGCCTCTTTATATTAACAGTTAACATTATGATTAATCTAAATTCTGATGTGAGTTAAACTTCATCCCTACAAAACCAGAATTCCTTGTCACCAACTGTTATTATTATCTGGGTATTTCTAACAAATGCTTTAGAATGATTCCCTTTGGCACTATAGGGATATGCTCTCTGATAGCTTTATTTAGAATTATTCACATTTCTACTGAAGTACTCCCTTTAGGTTATAGACTGAAAAGACAAAATAATTGTCTTTGGGACTATGATGAGTTATTGAGCTCATTTGGTCAGCCCCAGAGGATCTTATTTGGCTTTCATTGTGCTATACTGTTATGTCCAGACACGAGAATATAAAGACAAAAAGCATCCTCTAACAATCTCCTATAACAATCACTTTCTACTACTGCATTCTTTCTGCTATATCCAGAGTGTTAGCAGGTGCTTTAATTGACAGAATGAAGACCCCAAACCTCAGAGGCCTTTGGCAGGCTGGGGAACCTCTCCCTGGCTGATGTTATATTGATCACTTTAGATCTCTGATTGGGGTGGGGTCCGAACAAACTCTGGGAACTTGTACTTCTTAGTTCTCCCTGTGTCCCACGTTTGTGTTTCTCTATGTGGTTGGGTAATTGGGGGATCCCTTAGTTTTGTGAATACACATGACCTATGAATTATTGAAATTCAGGTAAACTTTTGTTCTCTGCAACTTGAGGACATGGGTTAGTTGTCATTCTTAAATGACTATTTAAGAATAAGAAATGACATTTTCAGAAAGGAAACACTAAATTTTTACTTTTCAGCCCTGACTCTGAACTCCCGTTGACTCTTATCTCCTCCTGTCTCTATGAGTAGGTAGGTGTGGAGCAGAGGTCAAGTAAGACTGTAGAATTTTGAATTCAAGTAGACGTAGCCTCTCACTGTGCCCCTCCATTTACTAACTTCTTGACCTTGGAAAATATATTTGACCCTAAATTTTCTTTTTTTTTTTTTTTTAAATTTTTTATTTTAATGTTTTATTTATTTCTAGGAGAGAGAGAGACAGCGTGAGCAGGGGAGGTTCAGAGAGAGAGGGAGTCACAGACTGAAACAGGCTCCAGGCTCCGAGCTGGCAGTCAGCACAGAGCCCGACGCGGGGCTCGAACCCACGAACCGCGAGATCATGACCTAAGCGAAAGCCGGACGCTTAACCGACTAAGCCACCCAGGCGCCCCGACCCTAAATTTTCTAATGTGTATAACTTCCAGTTATTAATGCATACTTAATAAATGTGAGGATTAATTATGATAACAGAAGTTCTTGGGATTCCTGGGCAGCTCAGTTGGTTGAGTGTCTGACTTCAGCTCAGGCCATAACCTCATCGTCTGTGGGCTGGAGCCCCACATCGGCATTAGTGCTGACAGCGTGGAGCCTGCTGTTTCCCTGCCTTTCTGCCCCTTCCCCGTTCACATGCTCAAGCTCTCTCAAAAATAAATAACCATTAAAATAATTAAAAAAAAGAAACTATTTAATGAAAAAAGGTCCAACTTGAACAAAATATCAAAATTTTAAGAGAGAAACCAGCCCTGTACTTACATGACTCAGCCTTGCCCTATCCTAGCCCTAGAAGAGAATCAATAATTTACCTCATGTTTTTATAATTCAACATGTGGAAAGGATTTCCTTAGGCCATAGTTTTGTTTTTTTTTTTTTTTGGTATTTGCCATCTGAATGCAAATTATAAGCACAATTACTGTTTTCTCATTAGCCGTACAACAGCTGGAATTGTGACCCCTCCAGTTTCCTCTTTCTGATAAGAAGAGGGAGTGTTCCTGAGATCCACTGCTACTAGCTTGCAGATACTGTTCCTTGACATGTCCCTGAAATTCCAGCAGAAAAATCCACTTATTACCTAAGTACCGTCTTTCTCCACTACGTACCTGTATCCTACAAGAGGCTGAGGACAGCGGTGAGGAGATGAGCAAGTAGACGGAAGCTACAAAAAGCTGGTATAACTTTAAGGAACAGATCTCCACCAGACTATGTGTACATGCCCCTTTGCTTGCTTTCTTTATTCTCATACTCTTCCAGATGATATGCTTATATTTCGAAGTCATCTTGCTAGAGGACTAGACTCCATACTCCCTTTCCTGACTTGAATTTTTCCTTATTTCTTTTCTTCTCTAGCCATAGGGTCTGTAGTAAATATCCCCTCTTTTATTTCTAGTATATAGAAATAAAGTTGATTATTTTCAACACCTGTCTTTGTATCCTGCCAACTTACTGGATTCACTTACTAATTCTAGGAGGTTTTTGTAAATTCCTCAGGATTTTATATGTAGACAATCATGTCATCTACAAATAGGAAGTTTTATTTCTTCCTTGCCAATCTATATACCTTTGATTTCCTTTACATGCCTTATTTTACTAGCTAAAACTTCCAACCCTATATTGAATAAGAATAGTGAGAGCAGACATTCTTCTTTGCTGCCTTCTTGATCTTCTATGAAATTAATTTAGTCTTTCACCATTAAGGATGGGATGTGAACACTAGGTGTTTTCTATATTCTCATTATCAAGGTGAGGAAATTTTTTTGGAGTTCTTTTAAATGTTTATTTATTATTGAGAGAGAGAGAGAGAGAGAGAGCGCACAAGTGGAAGAGAGGCAAAAAGAGGGAGACACAGAATCTGAAGCAGGCTTCAAGCTCTCAGCTGTCAGCACAGAGCTTGACATAGGGCTCAAACCCACCAACTGTGAGATCATGACCTGAGCTCAAGTTGGACGTTCAACCAACAGAGTCACTCACGTGTACCTCTCAGAGTTTTTATGCTAAAAATTCAAAGTTTATCAGATGCTTTTTATGTATCAATTGATACAATTTCTGTGATTTTTCTTCTTCAGCCTGTTGATGTGATGAAATACATTGATTGATTTTTGTAGGTAGAACCAGTCTTACATCCCTGAAATAAACCTCATGGGGCGCCTGGGTGGCTTAGTCGGTTAAGCGTCCGACTTTCGCTTAGGTCATGATCTCGCGGTTCGTGGGTTCGGGCCCCGCGTCGGGCTCTGTGCTGACTGCCAGCTCAGGGCCTGGAGCCTGTTTCGGTCTGTGACTCCCTCTCTTTCTTACCCTCCCCTGCTCACGCTGTCTCTCTCTCTCTCTCCTAAAAATAAATAAAACATTAAAAAAAAAAAAACCTCATTTGGTCATGGTTTGTGGTGATATTTACTAATATTTTTGTTAAGAATTTTTGTGTTTGTAGTATTCATGAGGAATAATGGTCTGTAGTTTTCTTATTTTATACTGAGTTTTCTAGTTTTATATCAGAGTTATATTAGCTTTGTGAACTGAATTGAGAAGTATTTTTTCCTCTTCTATTTTCTGGAAGAAATTGTATAGGAATGCTATTAGTTTTTCTTTAAATATTTGGTTGAATTAACCAGTGAAATAATCTATGCTAGATGAGTTCTCTTTTTGGAGTTTTTAAATTATCAGTTCAATTTCCTTAATAGTTAGTTAGACCTAATTCAAATTATCTATTTCTTGTTGTCTGAGTTGTTGTAGTTTTAGGTTTTAAAAAATTGAATTGATTTATTTCTATATTAATGTATATAGAATTCCCTTATCATCTTTATGATGTCTACAAGTTTCAATACTGTTCCAGTTGTAGTATTGTAATGTGTATTTTCTTTGTCAGTTTTTCTAGAATTTTGTCAGTGTTGATGATGTTTCCAAAGATTTGACTGTTTACTTGATTTCTATTGTCTTTCTGTTTTCAATATAAATTTCTTTTTTTTGTTGTTGTAGGTTTGTCTTTTTTTTTTTTTTAGGTTCTTCAGATGGAAACTAAAATTATTAAATTGAGACTTTACAACTCTTCTCTACTGTAAGCACTTAGTTCTTTTTTTTCTTTCATAGTTTATTGTCCAGTTGATTTCCATATAACACCTAGTGTTTAACCCAACAAATACCCTCCTCCATGCCCATCACCCTTTCCCCCTCCTCGCCCACCCCCATCAGCCCTCAGTTTGTTCTCAGTATCAAGAGTCTCTCATGGTTTGCCTCCCTCCATCTCCCCAAATACTTTTACCCCTTCCCCTCCCCCATAGTCCTCTGGTAAGTTTCTCCTGATCCATTTATAAGTGAAAACATATGGTATCCATCTTTCTCTGCCTGACTTACTTCGCTCAACATAACACTATTGAGGAGTTCCATCAACATTGCTACAAATGGGCAGATTCCATTCTTTCTCATTGCCCTTTAGTATTCCATTGTATAGATAAACCACATCTTCTTGATCCATTCATCGGTTGATGGACATGTAGGCTCTTGCCATGTTTTGGCTGTTGTTGAAAGTGCTGCTGTGAACATTGGGGTACATGTGCTCCTATGCATCAGCACTCCTGTATCCCTTGGGTAAATTCCTAGCAGTGCTGTTGCTGGGTCATAGTGGAGTTCTATTGTTAAGTTTTTGAGGAACCTCCACACTGTTTTCCAGAGGGGCTGTACAAGTTTACATTCCTACCAACAGTGTAGGAGGGTGCTCGTTTCCCCACATCCTTGCCAGCATCTCGAGTCTCCTGATTTGTTCATTTTAGCCACTCTAACTGGTATGAGGTGGTATCTCAGTGTGGTTTTGATTTGTATTTCTCTGATGATGAGTGATGCTGAGCATCGTTTCATGTGTCTGTTGGCCATCTGGATGTCCTCTTTGGAGAACTGTCTCTTCATGTCTTCTGCCCATTTCTTCACTGGATTATTTGTTTTTTTGGGTGTAGAGTTTGGTGAGTTCCTTACAGATTTTCGATACTAGTCCTTTATCTGATAAGTCATTTGCAATTATCTTTTCCCATTCTGTCGGTTGCCTATTAGTTTTACTGATTGTTTCCCTTGCTGTGCAGAAGCTTTTTATCTTGATGAGGTCCCAACAGTTCATTTTTGCTCTTGATTCCCTTGCCTTTGGGGGTGTGTCAAGTAAGAAATTGCTGCGGTTGAGGTTAAGGAGATTGTTTCCTGCTTTCTCCTCTAGGGTTTTGATTGTTTCCTGTCTCACATTCAGGTTCTTCATCCAATTTGAGTTTATTTTTGTGTATGGTGTGAAAAAGTGATCTAGTTTCATTCTTCTGCATGTTGATGTCCAGTTCTCCCAGCACCATATGTTAAAGAGGCTGTCTTTTTTCCATTTTTCCACTCTTTTCTGCTTTGTCAGAGATTAGTTGGCCATCCATTTGTGGGTCCAACTCTGAGTTCTCACTTCTATTCCGTTGGTCTATGTGTCTGATTTTGTGCCAATACCATACTGTCTTGATGATGACAGCTTTGTAGTAGAGGCTAAAGTCTGGGATGGTGATGTCTACCGTTTTGGTTTTCTTCTTCAATATTACTTTGGCTATTCGGGGTTTGGGAATCAAAGTGATGCTGACTTCGAAGAAAAAGCCTGGGGGGCACCTGGGTGGCACAGTAGGTTAAGCATCTGACTTTGCCTCAGGTCATGATCTCACGGTTCATGGGTTCGAGCCCTGCATTGGGCTCTGTGCTGAGTGTGAGCTCAGAGCCTGGAGCTTGTTTCAGATTCTGTATCTCCCTCTCTCTGACCTTCCCCTGCTCATGCTGTCTCTCTCAGGAATAAATAAAAAGCATTGAAAAAAAAAAGAATAATGAATCTGGAAGTTTTCCTTCCATTTCTGTTTGTTGAATAGCTTGAGAAGAATGGGTATTTAAATGTCTGGTAGAATTTTCCAGAGAAGCTGTCTGGCCCGGGGCTATGTTTGTTTGGAGATTTTTGATAACGGATTCTATTACTTCACTCGCTTTGGGTCTGTTCAGATTTTCTATCTCTTCCTGTTTGAATTTTGGTAGTGTTTGTGAGTTTAGGATGTCCAGTTTGTGGCATATAATTTTTCATAGTATTCCCTGATAATTGCTTGTATTTCTGAGGGATTGGTTGCAATGAGTCCATTTTCATTCATGATTTTGTCTCTTTGGGTGCTCTCTCTTTTCTTTTTGTGAAGCCTGTTTATTTTTGTTTATTTTTTTCAGAAAACCAACGCTTGGTTTCATTGATCTGTTCAACTTTTATTTTTTTTGGATTCTATATTGTTTATTTCTGCCCTGATTTTTATTATTTCTCTTCTTCTACTGGGTTTAGGGTGCTCTTGTTGCTCACCCTCTAGCTCTTTTAGGTGAGCTGTTAGATTTTGCCCTTGTGCTTTTTCTAATTTCTTGAAATAGGCCTAGAGTGCAATGTACTGCCTTTGCCGCATCCCATAGAATTTGGATTGTTGTATTTTCATTTTCATTTGTTTCCCTATGTTTTTTCATTTCTTCTCTAATTGCCTGATTGGCCCTTTCATTCTTTAGTAGAGTGTTCTTTAACCTCCATGTTTTTGGGGGTTTTCCAGACTTGTTCCTGTGATTGATTTCAAGTTTTATAGCATTGTGATCTGAAAGTGTGCATGGTATATCTCAATTCTTTTATATTTATTGAGGGCTGTATGTGATCTATCATGGAGAATGTGCCACGTGCACTTGAGAAGAAAGTGAATTCCATGGCTTCAGTATGTAGAGTTCTAAATATGTCTGTCAGATCCATCTGGTCCAATGTGTCATTCAAGTCCATTGTTTCTTTAGTGATTTTCTATCTGGTTGATGTATCCATTGCTGTAAGTGGAGTATTACAGTCCCCTGCTTTTAGCACATTCTTGTCTATAAGATTGTTTCTGTTTGTGATTGTTTTAAATATTTAGGTGCTCCCTTATTTGATGCATAGGTATTTATAATTGTTAGTTCTTCCTGATGGATAGACCCTGAAATTGTTATATAATGCCCTTCTTCATCCCTTGTTACTGTCTTTAATTTAAAGACCAGTTTGTCTGATATAAGTATAGCTACTACAGCTTTCTTTTGACTTCCAGTAGCATGATATATATTTCTCCATCCCCTTACATTTAAGCTGAAGGTATCGTCCAGTCTAAAATGCGTTTCTTTTAGACAGCAAATAGATGGATTTTGTTTTTTAATCTTGTAGTGGTGCCTCTGGTACCTTGTGTTCCTTGCAACATTTCCCTCACAGAGTCCCCTTTAGGATTTCTTGTATGGCTGGTTTAGTGGTGATGAATTCTTTCAATTTTTGTTCATTTGGGAAGACCTTTATCTCTCCTTCTATTCTGAATGACAGGTTTGCTGGATAGAGGATTCTTGGCCGTATATTACTTTGTGCATCACATTGAAGATTTCCTGCCATTCTTTTCTGGCCTGCCAAGTGTCAGTAGATAGGTCTGTAAATAGTCTGATTGTTCTCTGTTTATTTGTTAGTGCCCTTTTATCCCTAGCTGCTTTCAGAATTCTCCCTTTATCTTTATATTTTGCCAGTTTCACTATGATATGTTGTGCAGAAGATCGATTCAAGTCGCGTCTGAGGGGAGTTCTCTGTGCCTCTTGGATTTCAATGTCTGTTTCATTTGCCAGATTGGAGTTCTCGGCTATAATTTGTTCAAGTACTCCTTCAGCATCTTTCTCTCTCTCTTCCTCTTCTGGAATTCCTATGATAGGGATATTGTTCCATTTGATTGTATCAATCAGTTCCTGAATTATCCTTTTGTGCTTCTGGATCAGTTTACCTCTCTTTTTCTCAGCTTCCTATTTTTCTATAATTGTGTCTTCTAATTCACCTATTCTCCTCTCTGCCTCTTCATTCCATGAATTGGACACCTCCATTTTATTATGCACCTCATTTATAGCATTTTTTTAATTCATCACAACTATTTTTAAGCTCTGTAGTCTTTGTAGCAATAGCTTTTCTGATGTCTTCCATTCCTTTTCATGCCCAGCGATTAATTTTATGACTACTCTTCTAAATTCTTGTTCAGTTATGTTACTTATGCCTGTTTTGAGCAGTTGTTTAGCTGTTACTTCTTCCTGGAATTTCTTTAGAGGAGAGTTCTTCTGTTTCATCATTTTGGCTAATGTTCTATCTCTTGTTAGTTTTAAAATCTTGATATGCACTCTGCACATGCGAGTACTGCTATATTAAAGAAGGCCCATTGATTGTCCAGAGCCTGTCTGTTAAGGAAGTGTTCTTTTAATGGTGTCTCTTGGTCTTTGTTGTTGATATTTTATTTTATTTGGTTATTTTATTTCCTTATTTGTAGTGGCATTTGGACTCTCCACCATGTGTCCTTTAGCTTGTTTCTTGAGGTAGCCCTGGAAAGGAAAACAGACAGACAGACACATATGGAACAAACCACGCAAACACACAGACAAATCCAACAAACAAGCAAACCAAAAGGAAAAAAGAAAAAGAAAAGAAAAGAAAAGACAATGGATAGTCTAAAAGCATAAAACCAGAATTCCTAGCTACAAATAAAGAGCAGGGTATATGCAGTGCTGATGGAAGGGCTTATACAAGAATGAAATGACAAGGGTGGGGAGAAAGCAAAGTTGGACAATGAACAGGCAGAGACTAAGAGACTTAATTCGGAGAGAAAGAGGAGAATATGGTAGGAGGTGAGGAGAAAGAAATGAAGATAATGTTACCGAAAGAATCTATATAGTCTGATTACTCCAGAGAGAGAGAGAGATAGGAAGGTAACAGTGGAGGTGTAGAATATGCATCTAGAGAATGGATTAAATATGACTGTTTAAGCAAGCCAATGACCAGAGTGCCCAGTCCAGCAGAGGGCAGGGATATGAATGAGACAAGGGAAAATATATCTAAATAGAAAGAATTGATCTAGAATTAATCATGGCAGTGCCTCCATGTCGGTCTTGCCCTGCGCTCCAGTAAAAAAAAAAAAAAAAAGAAAAAAAAAGCTCTCTAGCGGGGATGGGCATGGTCTTAGCCTTTACTGTGGTCCTACGGTCTGCTCCCTGAGGCCCTGTCCTGGTGGTTGTGAGGGGGAAATCGCAGCGCCCCAGTCCCTTCTCCAACCAAGCATTGCAACTCTCTCTTTTGGATTCTATCTCCCTGTGCCTCAGGCGTAGCCAAGGTGGGCTGTGTTCTATGTCCCAAGCCCCACCTTGTTTCCAGATCTTAGTCTGCACGTTTTATTGATATCACCTGAAATATAATCTCACAGGTCAGGCAGCTTCCCAGCTGGGGATCCAGCTGCCAGAGCAGGGGAGCAGATTCTCCTGGTGTCACCTGGGATTGGGACACCCAGCCCAAAGCAGCACCATGGCTAGACTTAGGATTATTCTAAAGGCCTGTGGGTAGAGATGGAATGTTAGGATCCCTCCCTGCCTAGGGAGGTTCGTCTCTTTTCCAGTGAGAGTTCTTTGAGCAGTTTCAGCAGCTCTTTCTCTTCCCCTTATCTCTCTATGGCTCTCCGTGAAAGGGACTCCCTCCCCTCTGTGTCTCTGGTCCTGGTCCATTTTTATCTTCTCCAGTTTTCAATCATGCCCCTGTCTTCTTAGGGGACTCTATGTCTTTTCCTCCCATACCCCTGCAGTTCAGTGTCCTTTGGCTTCAAGCCTTCTCTGAGAGATGCAGGAGAGCAAAATGTAACGAGCTCCCTACTTCTCTGCTATCTTGCCTCAATCCTTCAGCATTTAGTTCTTTAAATTTTACTCTCAGTATTAGTTTACTGTACATATAATACAAATTTTGGTATGTTTTATTTCTATTTTCTTTTTTTAAAACTTTGCTTTTGTTTTTTTCTTTATTTATTTAGAGACAAATTGAGCAAGTTGGGGAGGGACAGAGACAGAGAAGGGGGGAGAGAATCCCAAGCAAGCTCTGCGCTGTCTGTGGAGGAGCCCGTTGTGGGGCTTGAACTCATCAGCCATGAGATCATGACCTGAGCTGAAACCAAGAGCTGACGGTTAACCAGCTGAGCCACCCAGGTGCCCCTATTCATTTCTGTTTTCATTAATTTAATACAAATTTTTAAATTTTCTTTGTGACTTCTTTGGGTGAAGTAATGAGAATGCCTCATTACCATTCGTACTTGATTTTGACTGACACCATGGTGTGTATGGCTTCTTTATTGCTAGGAGGTAATGGATGTTGACTCTCCACTAGACTTTCTAACACCACCCTAGAAGGGAGCTGGAGGGGATCCTTGCTACTACCAGCTGGGAGTCGAAATCCATGCTCCCAATGGATAATTCTAGCTGGAGGAGAAGCTTGTTACTGTCTAATAGGTTGAATGTCATGGCTTCTATCCAGCTATCTCTGACACCATCCCAGAAGGGTGGGATGTAGTGCTTCTTTAGAGTGAGGTGAGTCTGCAACTCTAGGTTCCCCACTCAGCCGTGGTTGGCACTAATAGGAGTGGGGCCATAATTTTTTTTCTTTTGTGTTTGTCGTAGTAGTGCCTTAATTGTCTAAATGCTTTCTTTCTTGTCAGGCTGCCCCTTTTCCTATCCTTTGGCTAGATTAGGCTTTTGTTTTGACTTTTTTGTTTTCAAGTGTTTATGCTTTTGAGTTGCTAGCTTCTTCATCTCCAAACTTGAAATATGTGAAGTGAGAAGGAAATTCAGGGGATTCACCGTTGTTGTTCCTTAGGTCACAAAGTGTCTAGTTGGGCTGCCTTCTCTTAAACTTTCAGTCCTATCATGTAGTTCTACATATAATGTCCAGTTTTTAAATTTGACTTAGTGGGAAGAATAGGTAAATTTATATCAGTTTCATCTTGCTGAAAGCATGTCTCCCTTTAATGATTACTGATGCTTTATTTTGTATCAGTGTCTTATTTATGATAAGGTATACTAGTTTGTACTGATGATATTTTATACTAATATAATGAAACTATAACTTTTAAACTTTGTGACAGTAGTTCACTATTTAAATTGGCATACCTTTATAATATATTTTAATATTTGGTTAGATTAATCTATCTCAAGTTCCTGATGAACTTTAGAGATAAAATGTCAACACAGATTTGGACATCATCAAGAACAATATTAGGAAAAAAACAAATCTTTCTATTACTCCTCTTTAAAGCTGCAAACTACAGTAAGTGTATCTATATCAGTAGCTGTTGTATTGTCCTTGAATGATGTGTTGGAAAAAAAAAAAAAAAAAGGCCTAGAACAGATAGCCCAAGTAGTTGAAGCTTAGATAATGTAGACCTAGATTTACTCAGTAAATCCCTGAAGATTTGAATAAGGAATAGCCATTGACACTTCAGTGATTTTAGGAGAATTAAGCAGGACTTTTCGTATTTGGTGTAAAAATAACAGAACTGTGACTGATGCCTCAATACAACAGCTCACCTTCCATTTGGAGGAATTGGTACTATCACACATAACACAATTTCTCAGGACGGTCACAACTAATTATGTTTTTCCAGAGCTGGCCTTTTCCATCCTTTAAAAATGTTGTGCAGTATTTCCATACTAGTGTAGGTGAAATAACACATATTTATTGTTGTCTAGTAACTCTCTTCCATTGTGGAATTTCTTGTTTAGAAATAATATAAGCCACTTTTTCTTTTCCCAGCTCCCTGCAATCAACTACTTTTCTTTTGCTTATGTATTTCTGCGATCAAATTGACAAATCACATTCAAGTCTTAGCCTTTACCTTACCTCTGGTCCTTTAAACATTTTGCTGGTTATTCACCTGGAAAAATTATTCAGCAATTTCCCCCGTTAGCTGGTCTGGCAACACAGTGGAGTTCAAAGGGATAACTGTAAGTAAGAATCTAAATATACCAGAGACTACATGTCTCCTTTTCACTTGTTTTAAAAAATGAGTTGAAGTTTGCTTTGAAATAAGATATTACAATTATATATTTGACAGCTTTTTACCCCTCTGGTGAAGATTGCAGGACCCTATTTTTAAATTAATAATATATTTTAGTATATACTGTTTCAGTCATAATTTCAAAATAGAAGTATTCAGGAAGCCAAGCAATTAACTTTTTAAGGTAGAAATGGATTATCTTTATGCGTATGTGGGATGAGTCAGTTTTTAACAATTAGTGTTTAAAAGCTGGAAATTGATAATAATATTCTTTCAAACAGTGGTAATGTAGCTACATAGTTTATATGAAGATTGAGTAATGGTAATTAAAATTTGTTAAGTTTTAATTTTGATTATTTTATGATTATCTTCCAATGTATTTGTAGAATTTAGTTTTAACAGTTGGAATATGTGTAAAATTGATTAGAGTGTTCAATTTTTCCTTTTATGAAATATTAGAATTTTGAATTATAAGATGTGTAATTAAAGAGCACAGTTAATAGTTTGGAATTTTTATACTTTTAAGAAATATCTACTCATATAAAAAAGACATTTCAGAGGTTTTTTAAATTATTTTATTTTATTTTATTTTATTTTTTTACACATAGTTTATTGTCAAATTAGTTTCCACATAACACCCAGTGCTCATCCCCACAAGTGCCCTCCTCCATGCCCATCTCCCCTGCCCCCCCAAATCCATCAGCCCTCAGTTTTTGTCAGCATTCAAGAGTCTCTCATGGTTTGCTTCTCTCCCTTTCCCCCACCATTTGCCCCCTTCTTCTCCCTGTCGTTCCTCAGTTAAGTTCCTCCTAATCCTCCTATACATGTAAACATATGATAGTTGTCCTTCTCTCCCTGACTTATTTCGCTCAGCATAACACCCTCAAGGTCCATCCATGTTGCTACACATGGCGAGATTTCATTGTTTCTCATTGCCATGGAGTATTCCATGGTATAGATAAACCACATCTTCTTGATCCATTCGTCTGTTGATGGACACTTAGGCTCTTTCCAGGTTTTAGCTATTGTGGAGAGTGCCGCTATGAACATTGGGGTACATGTGCTCCTATGCATCAGCATTTCTGTATCCCTTGGGTAAATTCCTAGCAGTGCTATTGCTGGGTCCTAGGGGAGTTCTCTTGTTAGTTTCCAGAGGAACCTCTACACTGTTTTCCAGAGGGGCTGTGCCAGTTTACATTCCCACCAACAGTGTAGGAGGGTGCCCGTTTCTCCACATCCTCGCCAGCATCTAGAGTTCTCTGACTGGCTCATTTTAGCCTCTGACTGGCGTGAGGTGGTATCTCAGTGTGGTTTTGATTTGTATTTCCCTGATGAGGAGGGATGCTGAGCATCGTTTCATGTGTCTGTTGGCCATCTGGATGTCCTCTTTGGAGAAGTGTCTGTTCATATCTTCTGCCCATTTCTTCACTGGGTTGTTTGTTTTCACAGGTGTGAAATTTGGTGAGTTCCTTATAGATTCTGGATATTAACCCTTTCTCTGATATGTCATTTGCAACTATCTTTTCCCATTCCATTGGTTGCCTATTAGTTTTGTGGGTTGTTTCCTTTGCTGTGCAGAAGCTTTTAATCTTGATGAAGTCCCAATCGTTTATTTTTGCAAGCAAGAAGTTGCTGCGGTGGAGGTCAAGGAGGTTGTTTCCTGCTTTCTCCTCTAGGGTGTTGATGGGTTCCTATTTCACGTTAAGGCCTTTATCCATTTTGAGTTTATTTTTGTGCATGGTGTGAGAAAATGATCTAGTTTCATTCTTCTGCATGTTGCTGTCCAGTTCTCCCAACACCATCTGTTAAAAAGGCTGTCTTTTTTCCATCGGATATTCTTTCCTGCTTTGTCAAAGATTAGTTGGCTGTATACTTTTGGGTCCACTTCTGAGTTCTCAATTCTGTTCCATTGGTCTATGTGTCTGTTTTTGTGCCAATACCATACTGTCTTGATGATGACAGCTTTGTAGTAGAGGCTAAAGTCTGGGGTGGTGATGTCCCCCGTTTTGGTTTTATTTTTCAGTATTACGTTGGCTATTCGAGGTCTTTTGTGGTTCCATACAAATTTTAGGATAGTTTGTTCTAGTTTTGAGAAGTATGCTGGTGCAATTTTGATTGGAATTGCATTGAATGTGTAGAGTGCTTTGGGTAGTAATGACATCTTAAGTATATTTATTCTTCCTATCCATGAGCATGGAATGTTTTTCCACTTCCTTGTGTCTTCTTCAATTTCCTTCATAAGTTTTCTATAGTTTTCATCAGACAGATCTCTTGTGTCCTTAGTTAGGTTTATTCCTAGGTATTTTATGTTTTTTTTGTGCAATTGTGAATGGGATCAGTTTCTTGATTTCTCTTTCCGTTGCTGCGTTGTTGGTGTATAAAAATGCAACCTATTTCTGTACGTTGATTTTGTACCCTGCAACTTGGCTGAATTCTTGGAACAGTTCTAGTACGCTTCGGGTGGAGTCTGTCGGGTTTTCTATGTAGAGTATCATGTCATCTGCGAAGAGGGAAAGTTTGACTTCCTCTTTGCAAATTCTGATGCCTTTGATTTCCTTTTGTTGTCTGATGGCTGATGCTAGGACTTCCAGCACTATGTTAAACAACAGTGGTGAGAGTGGGCATCCCTGTAGTGTTCCTGATCTCAGGGGGAAAGCTCTCAGTTTTTCCCGTTGAGGATGATGTTCGCCGAAGGCTTCTCATAGATGGCTTTTATGATGTTTAAGTAGGTTCCTTCTATCCCAACTTTCTCTACAGTCTTTATTAAGTAGCGATGCTATATTTTGTCAAATGCTTTTTCTGCATCTTTTGACAGGATCATATGGTTTTTATCTTTTCTTTATTGATGTGATGGATCACATTGATTGATTTGCGAATGTTGAACCAGCCCTGTAACCCAGGAATGAATCCCACTTGATCTTGGTGGATGATTCTTTTTATGTGCTGCTGAATTCGATTTGCAAGGATCTTGTTGAGGATTTTTTACATCCATATTCATCAAGGATATTGGCCTGTAGTTCTCTTTTTTTGCTGGATCTCTGTCTGGCTTGGGAATCAGAGTGATGCTGCCTTCACAAAATGAATCCGGGAGTTTTCCTTCGATTTCTATTTTTTGGAATAGCTTGAGAAGAATTGGGATTAATTCTGTTTTAAATGTCTGGTAGAACTCCCCAGGGAAGCCATCAGGTCCAGGGCTCTTATTTGTTGGGAGATTTTTGATCACTGATTCGATTTCTTCACTCGTTATGGGTCTGTTCAGGTTTTCTATTTCTTCCCGTGTGAATTTCGGTAGTGAGTGTGTGTTTAGGACTTTGTCCATTTCTTCTAAGTGGTCCAATTTGTTGGCATATAATTTTTCATAGTATTCTCTGATAATTGCTTGTATTTCTGAGGGGTTGGTTGTAATAAGCCCATTTTCATTCATAATTTTGTCTATTTGGGTGCTGTCTTTTCTTTTTGATAAGTCTGGCTAGAGGCTTGTCAATTTTGTTTATTTTTTCAAAAAACCAACTCTTGGTTTCATGGATCTGATCAATTGTTTCTTTGGTCTCTATGCTGTTTATTTCTGCTCTAATTTTTACCATTTCTCTTCTTCTACTGGATTTAGGGCGTTCTTGTTGCTCTGCCTCTAGTTCCTTTAGGTGAGCTGTTAGATTTTGGACTTGCGCTTTTTCTAATCTCTTGAAATAGGCCTGGAGTGCAATGTACATTCCTCTTAGGACTGCCTTTGCCGTATCCCATAGATCTTGAATGGTTGTGTTTTTATTTTCATTTGTTTCCATTTATTTTTTTAGTTTCTTCTCTAAGTGTCTGATTGGCCCATTCATTCTTTTGTAGGGTGTTCTTTAACCTCCATGTTTTTGGAGGTTTTCCAGACACCCTCCTGTAATTGATTTCAAGTTTCAAAGCATTATGATCTGAGAGTGTGCATGGGATGATCTCAATTCTTTTATATTTATTGATGACTGCTTTATGTCCCAGTATGTGATCTATCTTGGAGAATGTGAATTGCGCACTTGAGAAGAAAGTAAATTGCCTGGCCTCAGGATGTAAAGTTCTAAATATATCCGTCAGATCCATCTGGTCCAATGTGTCTTTCAAGTCCATTATTTCTTTAGTGATTTTCTGTCCGGTTGACCTATCCATTGCTGTAACTGGAGTATTAAAGTCCCCTGCTATTAGCACATTCTTATCTATAAGCTTATTTCTGTTTGTGATTAATTGTTTTAGATATTTAGGTGCTTCCATATTCAGTGCATAGACATGTATGATTGTTAGTTCTTCCTGATGGATGGACCCTGTAATTATATGTAGTGCCCTTCTTCATCTCTTGTGATTGTCTTTAATTTAAAGTCCAGTTTGTCTGATATAAGTGTTGCTACTCCAGCTTTCTTTTGATTTCCTGTAGCATGATATATATTTCTCCATCCCCTTACTTTTAATCTGAAGGTATCTTCTCATCTAAAATGAGTTTCTTGTAGACTGCATATAGAAGGATTTTGTTTTTTAATCCATTCTGTTACCCTTTGTCTTTTGATTAGAGCATTCAGCCCATTTACATTCAGTGTTATTATTGAAATATGTGGGTTTAGAGTCTTTGTATCTTTTGTAGGGTTCATGTTTGTGGTGGTGTCTCTGGAATCTTTGTTCCTTGCAACCTTTCCTTCAGAGCATCCCCTTCAGGATTTCTTGTAGGGCTGGCTTCGTGGTGACAAATTCTTTCAATTTCTGTTTATTTGGAAAGGTTTTTAATCTCTCCTTCTATTTTGAATGACAGGCTTGCTGGATAGAGGATTCTTGGCTGCATATTTTTACTGTTCATCACATTGAAGATCCCCTTCCATTCCTTTCTGTCCTGTCAGGTTTTAGTAGATAGGTCTGTCACCACTCTGATAGGTTTCCCTTTGTATGTGAGGGCCCTTTTCTCCCTAGTTGTTTTAAAAATCTCTCTTTGTCCTTGTTTTTTGCCATTTTTCCTGTGATATGCCGTGCGGAAGATCGATTCAAGTTACATCTGAGAGGAGTCTTCTGAGCCTCTTATATTTCCACATTGGCTTCCTTACCCAGGTGGGGCAAGTTCTCTGCTGTAATTTGTTCCAGGACTCCTTCAGCACCTTTCCCTCTCTCTTCCTCTTCTGGGATTCCTATGATATGGATATTGTTGCGTTTGACTGTATTGCTGAGCTCTCAAATTCTTCTTTCCTGTTCCTGGATCAGTTTGTCTCTCTTTTTGTCAGCTTCTTGTTTTTCTGTAATGGTGTCTTCTAAATCACTTATTCTCCTTTCTGCCTCTTCAATCCGTGCATTGCAGGCCTCTAATTTATTATGGATATCATTTATCGCATTTTTAAATTCTTCATGCCTATTTTTATATTCCATTCTGTCTGTAGCCATAGTTTCTTTGATGTCCCCTATTTTTTTTTGAAGCCCAGCTATTAATTTTACCATTATTATTCTAAAATCTTGTTCACTTATGCTGCTGATATCTGTTTTGAGCAGTTCATTAGCTGTCATTTCTTCTTGCAGTTTCTTTGTAGGAGAACTCTTTCATTTTGTCATTTTAGTTATCTTTCCGGCTCTTGTTGGTTTTAAAGACCTCTTAATGCTCTCTGTATCTATGAGCGCTGCTCTATCCAAGAAGACTCTTTGAGTGTCCAGGGCCTATCCTTTCAGAGAGTGTTTTTTGAATGGTATCTCTTGGTCTCTCTTGTCGGGACCTTGGTTATTTTATTTTCCTATTCGTAGTGATATTTGGGACTCTCCACCTTGTGTACACTGGCTTGTTTCTTGAGGTAGCACTGGAAAAGAAAACCGACAGACAAACACACAGGGTGCAGGAGCACACAAACGCACAGGCTAATTCAACTAACATGCAAAGCGAGTGAGAAAACAAAAAAGTTAAGAGAAAAGATGGAAGAGGGAGGGCGAATAATAGGGAGTATAAAATACATAAAAGGGTCAAAAAGGAGAAAAGAAAAGGCAAATAGAAGAAAACCGATGGACAAAGAATCGTTTAAAGCATATAACTGGATTTCCCAGATACAGTTAAATAGTCGTGTGTATGCAGTGCTCGTTGAAGAGCATAGAGAAAGAGAGAGAAGACAGGTTGGGGATGAGGCAAAACTGGGAATAGCATGAACACGCAGAAGGGATAAGAAGCTTTTTTCAAAGAGCTAAAGGGTAGAATATGGTTGGATAGGTGAGAGAAGGACGCTGATATTATCCAGAGAAACTATATAGTCTAATCCCTCCTGAGAGAAAGAGATGAAGATGTCAGTAGGCGTAGAATTTATATCTACAAAATGGACTCGTGATTGTTTAAGCAAGTCGGGGACCAGAGTTAATAAGGTCAGTGTTCTGGGGTAAAAAGAGAGAAGAGAGAAAGAAGAAGAAATAGAAAAAAAGGGAGGAGGGCAGCTCTTAAGCAGGGATGGGCGTGGTGTGATCCAATGCCTCAGGCGGGAGCTCTGCCTTGGCGGTTGTGGGGAGGAGAGTGACGGTGCTCCAGTCCCTTCTTGAAGCAAGCGCTGCTCCTCGCTTTTTTGGGCGTGTAAACTCCCTGTACTGGGGGCACAGTCAAAGTTGGTTGCACTCTTCAACTCAGGCCAGTGCCAATCTCCAAATCCCAGTCCACGCGCCCAGCTGAAATTGCCTTAGACACAACTTCCCAGGCAACCCCCTCAGGCCAATTCCAGGCCCCCTGCTGAGCTCTGGGGGTGGAGTCAGAATCGCTGCTTCCTTCTTTGGGTCGGGCTGGAGCGCATGGGCGGGGGCTTGCCTGCCGGGTGCGCAGAGCCCGAGCCCGCTGGAGTGAGGAAAACCGGGTCCCTCTATGGCTCGTCACCCAAAACACGAACTCACAGGCAAATTTCCCAGTTTTTAGCTCTCTGCCTTCCCTCCAGAGCCCCAGCCAGCCAGGAGCGCGGACGCCTGGAGTCCGAGCGGCTCTTTCAGGAACCCCAGCTGCCCGGGAGCCACAATGGCAGCAGGCACGCCGCTGCTCTGACGTCCAGCCACCAGGAACCAGCACAAAGAAGCAGTCTGTGCGCTCAGTACCCCCGGGACCAATTGGCGCGAGGGGACCTGGTGTGCAGGTATTTGGCAAGTATGGTCTTTCTAAGCCCTGAGCGGAGGTTTTTCTGTTTCGGACTCTCTCCTTTTCCCCTCTCACTCTCCGTAGAGGGTAGAGGGGGATCGCCTCCCACCCTGGAGTCTCCGATCCCGGCCTGATTTTATCTTCGTCAGTTCCCACTCATGTTAGAAGGGTTTCTCAGTGGATTCTGCATCCTTTTTCTCCCAGTCTCTCAGGTTTGTAAGGTTTCCAGTGGCTTCGGATCTTTTCCGTGTGATGTATGGGCGCCAGTGCAATTACGGAGCTCCTTACTCCTCCGCCATCTTGCCCCCTCTCTCAAGACATTTCAGCGTTTTAACAGTGATTGACAGTAATCTTATTTATTAATAATCTTTTCATTGACATCACTTGAAAGTTATGTTTCAGTCATTTTTTGGTGATTTTCCTAAACATATAATATCCCTGTAAATTAAATGGCTTACCCTTATTACCATTTGAATTATGACAGTAATTTCTGGTAACTAGTAAGTGATTGTGTTTCTTTATTTCTTACCATTTATCCATACAAATAATTAAACTGGTAGCCTCAGTTATATACTTTTCTTTAATTTAAAAGATTGGAAAAAGTGAATTCTCTTTTGTTCCTTGTCACAACCCAATATTTCACTAATCTATAGAGACTAGTATGTACATGAGCATCATTATGGCAATCATTTTATTTAAATTAATATTTGTGGAAGTTATTTCCAATGTTGGAGTAAGAGGGAGAGGAGCTCATGGCAAATCCTCCAAACACATGACAAAAAGAAAATACAATTAAGATGAGAGAATGAAGTACTTCAAACAAGGTGAGAACATTGGAAAATGTGTACATTTACATAAAATGAGGGGATGTCTAATGAATATAGAAACACTGAAATAGAGTGCCCATCCTAGGGAGATTCAGTTAATTGTGTTATTGATCCCAAGAAATGATGTTATGTCTATATATAAGGACTAGATAAAATTTAAGAAAATACTAGTATAATGAAACTAATATAGACACTATGACTCCCTAAACCCATACCTGAATTGAGAATGGGAACAAGAAAGATGCCTTGTTCATGATTTTAAATCAGAGCTTTGAAAGTGACTAAAATGATTATTTCAGAATGTAGGTTAAACATTTGTGAATCAAGGAAATAGCCATTAAGAAGCATATCACTTGGCCCTTGTTTTTATCCTCATTAAGCCAGAGGGCACAATTTGAAAGTAGACGTATGAATAAAGGAACATATGCTGTCCTGCATACTAAAATAAAATAAAAAAAACCCACAACGAGACTGGCAGTCATATAAATTCTCAGACAATTAAAGACATACTTAGTTTTTCCTTCTGGATCTGGATCTGTAGTGTCTCTGAGTACTAATTATTTTTACTTTGGGAATTGGTGTGTGTTGTGTAGGTGTGTGTGGGGGGGATGCTTTTTGCTGGGTATGGTGATTAATATAAGTTACCCACTTTTAACAACTGGAAAAATAGGTATACTCACCTGAGACCACACTGGTGAAGAGATATCAAGCGGGGCAGACTGACATTCATGTTCTGACGGCTCTGTAGAACCTGATCGCCAAAGCCACCTTGCCTCTTCTTTTGCTGACCCTGTAACGGTTCTTTGAGGACTTGGGAGATGAAATGTTGCCATGAAATCAGCAACTGTATTTTGTGGGGAAGCTTCTGCAAAGAGCACAGAGATTAAAAGAAGGAAATGCTGTTCTGTATGGAGTTAGTAGAATATTTATGGGGATAGAATTGAAGATAAGGGAGCACATTTAGAAACTGAGAATATTCACTTTGGGGATGTGTCAAGTAAGGAATTGCTGCAGTGGAGGTCGAGGAGGTTGTTTCCTGCTTTCTTCTCTAGGGTTTTGATGGTTTCCTGTCTACAGTTTCTTACTTGACACATCCCCCAAAGGCAAGGGAATCAAGAGCAAAAATGAACCACTGGGACCTCTTCAAGACTAAAAGCTTCTGCATGGCAACGGAAACAATCCATAAAACTAATAGGCAGCCGACGGAATGGGAAAAGATAGTTGTAAATGACATACCAGATTAGGGGCTAGTATCTCAAATCTATAAGGAACTCACCAAACTCTGCACCCAAAAAATGAACAATCCAGTGAAGAAATGGACAGAAGACATGAACAGACACTTCTCCAAAGAGGACATCCAGATGGCCAACAGACACATGAAACGATGCTCAGCATCACTCATCATGAGGGAAATACAAATCAAAACCACACTGAGATACCACCTCATGCCGGTCAGAGTGGCAAAAATGAGCAAATTAGGAGACTCGAGATGCTGGCAAGGATGTGGAGAAACAACACTGTTGGTGGGAATGTAAACGGGTACAGCCCCTCTGGAAAACAGTGTGGAGTTTCCTTAAAAACTTAACAATAGAACTCCCCTATGACCCAGCAATAACACTGCTGGGAATTTACCCAAGGGATACAGAAATGCTGATGCATAGGAGCACATGTACCCCAATGTTCACAGCAGCACTTTCAACAATAGCCAAAACGTGGAAAGAGCCTAAGAGTCCATCAACAGATGAATGGATCAAGAAGATGTGGTTTATCTATACCATGGAATACTACATGGCAATGAGAAACAATGAAATCTGGCCATTTGTAGCAACATGGATGGACCTTGAGGTTGTTATGCTGAACGAAGTAAGTCAGGCAGAGAAAGATGGATACCATATGTTTTCACTTATAAATGGATCAGGAGAAACTCTCCGGAGGACTATGGGGGAAGGGAAGGGGTAAAAGTAGTTGGGGAGATGGAGGAAGGCAAACCATGAGAGACTCTTGAATGTTGAGAACAAACTCAGGGCTGATAGGGGTGAGAGGAAGAGGAGGGGGGAGATGGGCATGGAGGAGGGCACTTGTGGGGATGAGCACTGGGTGTTATATGGAAACCAACTTGACAATAAACTATTAAAAAATAAAAAAAAGAAACTGGGAATATTCACAAGGGCTAAATATTTTAAAAAGACTTTTACTTCCTAGATGCTGTTCTCTTTGACTACAGGAAAAGCAGTGTTTGCTAGAGAATTTAATTTTTTCTCTTTTAGTATTCACTTCATCTATTTCCAGTGTTTCACTACAATCTGATATGCTCTTAAAAACTTATGTGTATGTTGTAAAAAATAAAGTGACAGAGAAGTAGAGGGAAATATGTATGACCTACGTCATTCATTCCTAACACATATTATACCAATAGAACCCTCTCAAAAAGAGTAGTGATCTAGTGAAGAGAATGCATATAAAAAAAAAGCAAAAAAAAAAAAAAATAAGAGGTCTATGGCGGTGCTGAGAATGATGGAGAGAAATGGATATTTTAGAGGAGCAGCTTTTGGGTCATCTTCTAGGAAAGAGATTGATGGGGGTTTCACAATTAAATAAATATTAATGAACGTTTTCCTCAGCTCTTATCTTGGTTCTTTCCAGTGGTACTTGACTTGGATAGAAATGGTTCTCATTATATGAAGCAAGTGTAATTCTACTTTATCCTAAAGGAATCACTTCTAATGATAATTTCTTTTCTAAAATACTCTTTCTACTCTAGACAGACTTTGAAATGGGTCCTTAATGATTAAAGTTTTTAGAATGTAATCTTTATGGAAGGTTGTAATTATGGCTGTTTTATTTGGAGCATCTTTTCTAAAAACAGGAAGAATTAGACCTTCACAGGCTAATTTCTGTTATCTACGATTCATGTCACTTAACTTTGTCCTTGGTGTTATTACAAGGTGTTTCCTTGGTCTCTTGCCCGATATCGGTGTATAATTTATTTTGTTGTTAAAAAACACATTTGGGAAATTTATTTTCTAAGTCAGTTCCCTTATATCCATTGTTAGGACCTCACATGACTTTGCCCTATTGGATTTTGATTTAGCTACATAACAAAAGTCTTTGCTTTTGTATTGTTTTATCCTGTGGCCATGTGTGCACCTGTAATGTGTGTATGTTCTATTCCCTGTAGTAGTAATTCCATGTGTGGGGATTATACACCCTTAAATGTGAATGCAAATTTTGTACCCAAACCCTCTTTGGGGAGGGAGTTTAGCTGTAAGTTAAACACCTCGTAGAAAGTGCCTCAAACCCAAAAGATATTAAGAAGTCTTGCAAGAGAAAACCATCTAGAGTTTTTGCAGTACTCAATGATCCATGTAAATAGGGATAGGCCATACTGGTTGAACACAGAAATCCATATGTCAGGGACATCCGTTGTGATGGTGAGGGTTGGGGGTGGTGGGAACAAGACAGAAAAGATGGCAGTGAGGATGGGTCCAGTCCGACATTACTTTCTTTTGTGCAGTTTTTTTTTTTAAAGTACAATTACTCTGTGTTCATTGACAGTGACACGTGAAATGCTTCATTTTTTCTTGATGGAAATTTGAGACATTAATTACAAAGATTTATTTCTAAAACAAGAAATGTTGATATTTCTCTGCAGTTCCTGAGCTTATAATGACATCTACTTGTTTGATCATTTTTCTTAGCCTTCTGCATTCATGTTGTGTCTTTGATAATTGACAGAATTGGTGTGACCCACTACCTATAAATAGATTTAAGTGTATTTTTGATCAAAACTGAGTTTTTTGTTTCTTTTTTAAGTTTTAAGAGAAACTATCTATCTTACCCAATTGCCATCTTTACTCTCCATGTATATTGCAAGTATCCCCTGAATCCACTTTTTACTCTTCAAGTTCATCATTGTTGCTGCCTTAGTTAGGATCGGATTATTCATTGGCTCCCCAACTAATCTCCTTGCTTATGGCCTCACTTCCATGAATTCACCTATCATGTGTCTATAGAAATGAAACTTCTAAAATGCATATCTGATCTTGCAGCTTCCAAGCTTACAACCCTTGAGTGGACTTTTACAACTTTTGTGATCACTTGCAAACTACTTGGCTTAAGCACACAGGAAGCTCCATATAGAATAGATCCTTTAACTCTCAATCTTCAGCGTTTCTGCCCTGAACACGAGAGATAGGATCTACATGTAGCATGTGGCATGGTTCACAATATGTTATTACTTTGTAGAAAACAAAACAAAACAAAACAAACAAAAAAAGCAACAATAACCACTTTATCATTATCAATGAGTAGCCAGCATTTAGTGAGCATATACTCAGAACCTGGCATCAAGCTTTGCATTTATGTATATTATTTCATGTGTCACAAAACAGATCCACATAATAAAAGTGCTTAATATTATTAGACCCATTTTACTGAGGGATTAACAAAACCACCTTGATTATGGATACACTTGGAATAAATGGAAGTTAAGTCCAAACCCAGAGGTCTCTGACCCTTCTCATATACTTCATAGTAATTCTTCCTTCTTCCCTTTCCTACCTCCCTTTCCTTCCTTCCTCCTTCTCTCCCTCCCTTCGTTCCTTCCTTCCTTCTTTTTGAGAGAGAGAGAGAGTACAGGTGAGAAAGGGACAGAGAGAGAGAGAGAAAGAGAGAGAAGCAGGGCTCACCTGTTGCAGGGCTTGAGCTCACAAACCATGAGTTTATGACCTGAGCCAAAGTCAGATGCTTAAGAACTGAGCCACCCAGGTGCCCCAGTAATTCTTTCTTTCAAAACAACCCAAACAGCATCTTTCTTTAGAAATGTTTTCTGACGCTCTCCCCACTATGATTTAAATGACTTTTCTGTGTCTTTCTAAGAAGTCCTAGGACTGCCTCTATTATAATATTTTTCATGATGTTCTAATAAGCTTATTTACTTTTACTGTTTGGCCAGTTATGTGCTATGGGGACTATATTTGTAAATTAGTTAGCAATTTTCAATAGTTGTGTTTATTGTATTGTACTGTATTGTATTTATGTTTAACATTTCATTATTTAATTTTGAGAGAGAGAGAGAGTGAGAGAGTGAGAGTGAGCAGGGGAGAGGCAGAGAGAGAGAGAGAGGGAGACACAGAATCTGAAGCAGGCTCTAGGCTCTGACCTGTCAGCACAGAGCCCGATGTGGGGCTCAAACCCACCAACCGTGAGATCATGACCTGAACCAAAGTCAGATGTTTAAGATTGAGCCACCCATGAGCCCCAATTGTGTTATTTTAGAGCAGCTGATTTCCAAGTCTAGTCTCCAGACTAGCAGAATTAGCATCACCTGGGAATTTGGAAGTACAGATCCTTGGATCTCACCTGAGATCTACTGAATCAGAAAATCTGGAGATAGAGCTGAGCAATCCTTGTTTAGATTAGTCTTGCAATAATTTGATTGCTGTCAAAATTTGAGAATCACCTATGCATTGGGAATTGATTTCTGTGACCTTAAGCCATTTTTTTTTTACAAGAGTCCTATTACTGTCATATAGGGGCTAGTATAGATATTCATAATAAATCCCAGTAGCATCAACAGTGTTGTCATTGTAAATGTGAATAATACATTTTGGCTTAAATAGTCTTGGCTAAAAACTCTGTATAACATCATTACCAATTATGGATAAAGGATGATAATAGAAAACGTTGTGCACTGTGGCCATTGATACCAAAAATAGTTTAATTGGAGGCATCCTTCTCTGGATTATCTAAATATGATCACATTCAAGATGATCAGATATCAGTTAATGTAAGCTGCTGTGACATTTTCTGAAGTTATTTTCCTGGTATTTTAGTTCCTTACCTCTCTAAGTGATGCTTCTTTTGTGTAGTCTGAAAAATTACTTCCTTGACCTTGCAAGCAGCACACTGGTGCACTTTTTATAGCATCAACTCCCCGCATTATTGATGGGAGTGGTATCATCAGCTTTCCCAGCAAGTGTGAGTCTGCTGTCAGTCTAGATTGAAGATCAATTATATATTACACAGTGGACTTTGATTTTTGAAATATTCTCTCTGGATAAGACCTTTACCTGGGTCATTAAAAGTCACATTTGGTTCAGCCAAGGGGCACTGAAAGAATGTCTTCTAACTTTGCTATGATGACTAGTACGTATGTATGTATATATATACATATATAACGCCTTCCATTTAAGGAATTTTCATATTTTCAGAATTGAAATAAAGTAGTCATAATGTATTTGGCCTAGCAGTCTACAGAAAACATTTCTGACCATTACTTTTTTAACTGCTCTGATCTAGGTTTTGCTTCCCCCTACATTTGTACCCATCCCTCCCCATCCCAACATGCCATGCTTACTTGTGGTTTAGTATTTATGAGACTCTATTATCCATCACTACTTATTTGTTTATATTTCCAGCAAGACTGTAATCTTCCTGAAGGCAGGAATTATGATTTACCAGTCTTTCTATTCCCTCACCAAGTATACAGTAGTCATTGGATAAGTATTTATTGTTGAATATAATGAAGTGAATCTGTGATGTGAGCAGCAATGTAATCATCCTCTTTTCAATTTTGTTTATAATATTAATAGATTAATTTGATGATAATGATTTCCTTATGATTTGTTAATGACATAAAACAACTTAGTTTTAGATAAGGTAGGAGACTTTACTTGTGTCCATGATCATAATATAAAGGTTTCCTATCATAATTTCATGACAAAATAAAATAATTATAGCTGTCAATCTTAGATTTTTTACTAGCTTAATAAGATATTAAACTTATTGATGTTCTCTCAACAGTCTGTTCAAGCTTCTAGGTGAAGGCAAATATATTTGGGCAATTTAAGGAAAAATCAATAAATATTATTTTAGGGAAGAAAGGGTGGTATGTTTCTATTTACATTTTCACTAGTGTTTTTTATCCTTTCATTCACCCTAGGTTGGTAAGACATTCTGGATTGACAACAGGCTACTTACATGCTCTAGTCTAAGAGACCCTGATGTTTCCTTTGAGAGTGTCCTAATTTTTTGAAAAGTAGTGATATGAGTAACCAAAATAATAAAAGCCTTCAATTCAGTTGAACTCAACGTTTATTAACAGGCACCTAAAATCTAGGCACTGTGTTTATGAGTCCACCTGTGATTAAATCATAATATCTCAATTGATGTAGTTATCATTAAGATACTCAGAGCTACTTGGGGCGCCTGGGTGGCTTAGTCGGTTAAGCGCCCGACTTTCGCTTAGGTCATGATCTCGCGGTTCGTGGGTTCGAGCCCCGCGTCGGGCTCTGTGCTGACTGCCAGCTCAGAGCCTGGAGCCTGTTTCAGTCTGTGACTGCCTCTCTCTCTGACCCTCCCCTGCTCACGCTGTCTCTCTCTCTCTCTCCTAGAAATAAATAAAACATTAAAAAAAAAAAGATACTCAGAGCTACTTAATGGTATCATTATCACCAAGATACACAGAGCTTAATGGGGAAGACAAACATGGCTGCAACAATTTGCTGTATTTAAATTACTATATTGATTCTTTTTTCTATCCTATTAATTATGATGCACTATTCCCTTTCTATTATATTTTTTCCCCTTTCACTCCAGTTTCACATCTTACTTCATTGTGTATTGCTTTGTCTTCTTTAGAGGCACTCACACCTACAAGCCCATTGCTTTTTTGTATGAGATGTGTAATATTAAATTATGCAGATAATTACACAATTTCAGATCTGTGTTTTAACCCTCTTGGGAATAAGGAAAATGGATAACCTGGCTGCTGTCCAGATGTTATCACTTAATGGACTGTGTTCTTACCCAGTTCAGGCAGATTCATGGATTACTGCTGCCAGCCTAGTTATGAATTGCTTTAAAAGTGATCACAATTGTCATAGATGTGTTCTGCATTTTTTTCTAGGGACCCACTCAGGAGGGTAAGGTGCTTGTCCTAAAAATAGGGTTACAAGAAAATAAGACTTGTTACTCCAAGGCTGTTTTCACTTTGATAGAGGTGCTCTGTGGGATTTTTGTAAGCTTATTACCCATTTGGTTTAAGACTCAGGTGCATGGCCCAGTATCCTCTAGCTCTTTAGGATGAGCAAAGGTAGCCTGGGGAAGGCAGAAAGATTCAGGTCCTTCCTTAGAAGTATGGGATATATATGTAGGAAAACTTTGAAAGTTGTTTCCTGTACCACTGAATTAAAGATAGTAACCAACTTAAAAAAGAAGATCATAAATAGGAAATAGCAAGTTTCTATAGAGGAAAATTTCTACAGATGAAATACTGAGTAGAGAGTAAGAAAAATATGGAATAGAATTTGATATTTAAAAGAGAAATCTTTATGGTCAAGGTATTTAATGACAAAATATGTATTTTTTCCAGAAGGATGCTAGGCAAATCTTTTTCTTCAATAATGAAACTTTAGAGCTAGGAAGAAATTTAAGATTTTTTTTTTCAGCATTCATATTATATAAAAGTGGAATCTGAGACTCAGTCATCTCTCTGACCAATTGTAGAATTATGGAATTTGGGGAGCTCATAGGGGAAAATTATTTAACTGCCCATCTGAGGCTTGAATCAATTTTTCACTAAGTATTAGAATTTGAGATTGGAAAGGGCACCATGTGGCTTCTTTGCTGTCCTTTGACCTGATATATGAAATCTTTCCATGACATTATTCTTAAGAGATAATAAAATTGCCATTTAACACTTCTTGTTATTTGTGGTAGTTATGATTTATAAAGTCATCCTGAAGCCTGAATCAGTGCCCCGAAGGGAAATACAGCATTAGGTTCCTGCCAGCTCTGGTCACATTTTTGTTAAACAGTCAATGCATAGTTTTCTTTTATGTATATTTCTGTTTAATAATTTTTAAAAATTTATTTTTTTATTTTGGGGTAAGGAGAGAGCCTGAGCCAGGGGAGGGGAAGAGAGAGAGGGAGAGAGAGAATCTGAAGCAGTGCTCAAACTCATGAACTGTGAGATCATGACCTGAACAAAAATCAAAAGCACCCAGGTGCTGCTTGTGTGTTTCTGTTTTTTTTTTTTTACTGTTTTTTATTTATTTGTGAGAGACAGAGTCAGAACGTGAGTGGGAGAAGGGGAGTGAAAGAGGGAGACACACACTAAGATACCACCTCATACCGGTCAGAGTGGCTAAAATGAACAAATCAGGAGACTCTAGATGCTGGCAAGGCTATGGAAAAATGGGCACCCTCCCACACTGTTGGCGGGAATGTAAACGGGTACAGCCTCTCTAGAAAACAGTGTGGAGTTTCCTTAAAAAATTAGCAATAGAACTCCCCTATGACCCAGCAATAGCACTGTTAGGAATTTACCCAAGAGATATAGGAGTGCTGATGAATAGGAGCACATGTACCCCAATGTTCACAGCAGCACTTTCAACAATAGCCAAATCATGGAAAGAGCCTATGTGTCCATCAACTGATGAATGGATCAAGAAGATATTGTTTATCTATACAATGGATTACTACATGGCAGTGAGAAAGAATGGAATCTGGCCATTTGTAGAAATATGGATGGAACTCGAGGGTGTTACGCTAAGTGAAATAAGTGAGGCATAGAAGGACAGATATCATATGTTTTCACTCTAAGTGGAACAGGAGAAACTTAACAGAGGACCATGGAGGAGGGGAAAGGGAAAAAAATAGGGAGAGAGAGGGAGGCAAACCATGAGAGACTCTTGAATACTGAGAACAAACTGAGGGCTGATGGGGGTGGATGAGAGGAGAAAAAGGGTGATGGGCATGGAGAAGGCACTTGTTGGGATGAGCACTGCGTTTTTTTTTTTTTATTTTATTTATATCTGAGAGAGAGAGAGACACAGTATGAACAGGAGAGGGTCAGAGAGAGAGAGGGAGACACAGAATCCGAAGCAGGCTCCAGGCTCTGAGCTGTCAGCACAGAGCCCGACACAGGGCTCGAACCCACGAGATCATGACCTGAACCGAAGTCGGACGCTTAACTGACTGAGATACCCAGGTGCCCCGAGCACTGCGTTTTATATGGAAACCAACTTGACGATAAACTGTGAAAGAAAAAAAGAAAGTGGAAGGCACAGAATCCAAAGCAGGCTCTAGGCTTCAGGCTGTCAGCATACAGCCCAACATGGGTTCGAACTCATGAGCCATGATATCATGTCCTGAACTGATGTCAGATGCTTAACTGACTGAGCCACCCTGGCATCCCTGTGTGTTTCTGTTTAAACACACCTGATTTAATGTTTATTGTTGATTCATTAGCATTGAACTCATAACCAAAATATAAGCTTACTTAATATGTGTATTTTCTCCATGAAACACATCACTGCCTTCTTGTGCTTAGGAACACTAGATAGCACTTCAGCGCTATGCTTGGGAGCCAAGTTAAACAGCTAAATCACCATCAGAAATCATGCAAATATGAAATATGTGGCATTAAATAGGCTGAGAAGAGAATACTTGTGTATAGTAAGAGAGCTGAAACAAAAAGTCAGCAGGTTCCTTGTTTCATTTCAGCTGGGAACATGTGCAGCAGGTGACTTCAGATTTTCACAGCTCTGTGCATCAACATGCCTGTGAGTGACCGTGACTGTGGAATCACTGCGAGTATTGACTTTGGGGTACAAATAAATTTTAGCAAGTAGGTGAATTCACAAATTTGGAATCTATGAATGATGACGTGCACTGCCCATGGCAGGAAATAAATGGAATTGAGGTCGACTACTCAAGTCCACCTTTGGATATTCTCACCTTCCCATGAAGTCTGTCCCTGGCTTCTCTGTCCCTAGGGACTACATAAGCAGGTGTAAAATTTGCATCTCCTGTAAGCCATTCAAAGATTTGCAGAGAGCCACCTTCAATCGTATTTTCCAAGGTTTTTTTCACCATTTACTCAACTATATCCCAATCACAGTGAAGTTTATAATTTCCTCATTAGTTTGATAGGATCCTAGGAAACTATGTACTCTGGATTGATCCATTGTCCTGAATCCTCTACCCTGATCTACCCCAACCCATGCAAGCTCACTCCTTCAAGGAGCAATTACCCAGTAAACATAGAATAAAACCCCTATAATTAAAGAAAATTAGTTATGGGGAACCTGGGTGGCTCAGTTGGTTGAGTGTCTGACTCTTGATTTTGGCTCAGGTCATGATCCTAGGGTCGTGGGATCGAGCCCAGTGTTGGGCTTTGTGCTAAGTGTGAAGCCTGCTTAAGGTATCCATTCTCTCTTTCTCTCTCTCTCTCTCTCTCTCTTTCCCCCCTACTATTCTCCCCTGCTAACATGGTTTCCCTCTCTCTCTGAAATTAAAAAAAAAAAGAGGAAGAAGAAGAAGAAAATTAGTCACTTTTGTCTTTCACTTTATCTTGCAGAGTCAAACCCCACCTGTTTCCTCTGGGAAGCAGCAGAGTGGAGCCAGGGCCTAGAATCTAGGTCTCTTAAATCTCAGTGATGTGTACTTCCTACCACATTATGCTCCTAGCAACACAATTCTGTAGAATAACATTCAGTTTCTAGTTGAAATTTAAGAAGATCCTCAAAAGATTAACCCATTATATACATTTATTTGTAAAAGAGGGATCTTATTGTAGTCTTGGTACTTGATGGCAAAATACATATCTTTCCTTTAATCTAAAATACAGTTTCTGGTTACAAAAACTGCTCCCTTTCATTGGTGTTTTCCTTTGGTATCTGAGAAAGGGCTGATAGAGTGGAGGGGATCAACTAGAATAGCCCAGACTGGAAATGTGGGTCTTTGGACCAGTCTGTCCAGCAGATATGTTTTGTTGGGGCCAGAGATTATTGCTATTCAGAGGGTTTAAGTTATTATCTTATTCCTACAGTTAGGTTTGTGTTTTTAGGTTTATTTTACCAGCTAAAATAATTAGTATCGTCATGTCACAGTGCTATAAAATATTTTCTATTTATGCAACATACCATAGTATTAAAAATGTGTAATATAAATTGAGTATAGTATTTGGGAGTCTTGTTGCATATTATAGTATTCTTAATATTAAGTTGGAAGGAAAACTCTAAGTTTATACATCATTAATAAAAGCCACTCTCTTTTGTGCTTCCTATTCTTGGCAGCTTTTGTATTACTCATTGTCGGTTTCTTCTCTGTAGGGGAGCATCTGGAGGCAAGCTTCAGCGTTCACCACCTCCTCAGGTGAGTTCTAGGAGCAGTACTGAAGTCATTTTGCATTTTCAAAGGTGTGCCTTCTGGCTTCTGTGCACGGTGCTCAAGGCATGTTGTTGAGTTTGAGGAGCGTACAATGCAACGTCCAAACGTCATTGCTACTTGGCTTCTTATTCAGTCTCTTCAAAGCATAACCTTTGTTTAAACACAGCAGAGAGTCTCTAGACAAGGGACAGCAGCTCAATGAAACACTAGGTAGAGGAGTAAGATCAGGACCTAAAGCAGAAACACTAGTAGCAGCAGCGGCAACAACACCAGCCACATCTGCAGCAGCAGCAGCAGCAGCGCACAGTCTCACTCTTATCAGGCCCTTCCCGCTCAACATTAATAAGACAAGAAGATGGGACCACCTTCCTGGCTTCCATGATTGTCCTTATGGGGACTTTAGGACATTTTTTTTTTGTTTGTTTTTAAGAACACACTTGATGTTCACGTCATCATATTTTACTTTTACTCAGGTGTTTCAGTGAGGGAGCAAGCATTCCTTGTGATACAATCCATAGCTCTGCCTTCTCTGAGCCAGGTATGCACCAAACGTGGACATGTGCGTATGTGGATCTTGTTAATTACAAGTCTAAACTTCTGCTGTGTGAATGAGTTGTAAGGATTAGCTTTGTGGTTGTGCTTTAGAAATATGTGGTGATGCATATTCAATGACTTTGTGATGGCGCTATTGCAAGTAAGTCATGTTGGTTCATGGATCTTAGTCTTTTACACAATATGATCATTAAATATATGATTGTGATGTCAAAGCCTCATTTATTTTCTTCTCTGTGTCATATTGGAAATCTACCATTTGTTATGGAAGAATTGTGACTCTAACATTTCACCAGATTGGAGCACAGATTATATCTCCTCCTTTGTTAATTAAAAAAAAATTTTTTTCTTGGGGTGCCTGGGTGGCTCAATTGGTTAAGCATCTGACTTTGGCTCAGGTCATGATCTCATGGTTCATGGGTTTGAGCCCTACGTCAGGCTCTGTGCTGACAGCTCATAGCCTGGAGCCTGTTTCAGATTCTGTGTCTCCCTCTCTCTCTGACCCTCCCCTGCTCATGCTGTCTCTCTCTCTCTCTCTCTCTCTCAGATATAAATAAAACATTAAAAAAATAAAAAAAATTTTTTCTCAGGTGAATGATTGCTTTCTTTCTGTGGTCATCTACTACCATGTGAGATTCTTTTTCTTGTAGCTACTCTTCAATACAAAATTTAGCGCCCATCACATACATTCTAAACCACTCGTGAACATGGAGTAATTTTTTGCATTGTCCTCTGGTCAGAGCCTTTTACTGAACTGGAGCAATCAAACATATCTAATAGCACTGGGTCATTCTATTAGGAACCAGTCATTTTTCTCTGACCTCTACTGCAGAAGCTTAGGCTGTTATACCTGAAGTAACATCCAACCTCACAGCCACAATTAGAGTAGTTTACACAACCACAATGCTTCATTGCTTGCTCCTGTTACATCTTAATCTCGTGGGTTGTTCATCACCTATTGCTCAGTTTCATGGTGACTTTACCTGGCATCAAAGCTGACAAAGCAGCCCCTGTGTGGGGTGTTGCAGGGCTTGTGGCAGAGAGAAAGAAGAGACTCACTAGATTTACAGTATCTCTTAAAGCTTCTCTGAAGTAGCATATTTTACTTGGACTCATATTTTACTGTCCAAGCCAGTCACCTAAGCAAGCCTGACATCAACAGAGCAAGGCAGTACAGCTGTTCCACAGGGAGAGGCATAGAATATTTGGAAACCATAATGAACTCTGTCTGAGTCTACTCCTTGACCACAGAAGTTCACTTGTGTCTCTTCTGTACCTAAAATATGTGAAATGATAGATTTCTTCTCTAGTAGATACAACCTAAAAGTTCTCTCCTATTAGGCTCAGAGTCTGGGATTATATGACAGTTCCCACCAGCTTCTGATGTGGACTTTCTTGAGCTGGAGGTTTATTAGAAAAGAAATAAACACACAAAAACAAGTCATTCCTTCACTCCCCACATTCTCCTACATATTCAGTAGAAAATTAGGGACTGCATAACCATGACAGAGAGCCCCATCTGAAAAAGAAAAGATGGAAGGCACAAGGAGTCCCTGACCATAACAATTCTGAAATTATGTTGGGCTGTGTGATGGGGACTCCTAACACGAAGGTGGGTATAGTTCTCCCTCATGCCCCAGTCCATTGCTCTGCATGACTCTTGGGACTCTCTGCTCCATTCCCTTGGAGGTCCCTCCATTTTCATTTTTGCTCTTCCCTTATACTACAGAGGTAATTGGAGAGTATGCTATGCTTGAGGACTGAGCAGCTTTCCCACTCTACATTCTCCTCACTGAAATCAAAGGAACATTTCAATTATCAAATAGTCATAGTCTCTCTTAGTCTAGATTCATGACTCTTTTGATATTGCAGTTCTCTTACGGACTGAATCAGCTTTGGGGCACCTGGGTGGCTCAGCCGGTTAAGCATCTGACTTCGGCTCAGGTCATGATCTTGGGTTTGGGAGTCTGAGCCCTGTATCAGGGTGGTGACAGTGTGGAGCCCACAACCTCCTTCAGATTCTCTATCTCCTGCTTTTTCTGCCCCTTCCTCCTTCTTGCTCTGTCTCTCTCTCTCTCTCTTTCTCAAAAATAAACAAACATTAAAAAAAAATACTGAATCAATTTTTTATTAATTTGATTGATAAAATCAGTATTTATCAACAGCTATACCAACACAGTTATCGCTACAGTATTAGTTTTCTATTGCTACTATAATGAATTACTGCAAAACTTAGGGTTAGAAAATATCCTTGGGGCACCCAAGTGGCTCAGTCAGTTGTCCGACTCTTGATTTCAGCTCAGGTTATGATCTCAACTGTTCATGTGTTCAAACCTGTGTCTTTGGGTTTCAAGTTGTTATACCCAGATCGCAGTATCCTCACTGACCAGAGACCACCAGGGAGACCGAGTCACGCATGCAAAGGCAAAGGGCTTTATTATGGGCTTAAGCTCGGGCTCCCAGACTTCACCAGCGTATGGGTCCATGCTGAGAGCCTCGAACAAGGGCAGAGTAGGGTTTTTATGGGGTTTGAGACAGGGGAGTTACAGAAGTTGTGACATGGGAACAGTGATCCAATCATAATTATTCAACATCATTGACAGCGGGTTTGACCATACACATTGTCTAGAGTATTCTTTACTTTTGGTGGGATCCAATTACAACATATAGAGTACCTTTAAATTCAACCAATCACAGAGCGAGCCTAGGGTCTTGTTTGGCGACTAATGGTTAACTTTAACATTAGGTAACACAGTCCTATCTATAGTTTCTATCTCCAGGCCTCTCCCTTAACAATGTGGAGGGTGGTGGCTGGCCTTTCCTGATTGGGTGTTGCAAGGGTGGTTTCTCCTGCCTTGGGCAGTGTGTAAACTGCCTGATAGTTTTTAGGCCTTCTAGTTTAGAGGGGAAACTTAAAGCCTGTCATGGAGTCAGTTTGGTTTAGATGTTTAGACTTGTGGCCTTACAAAGTCTGCACTAACTTGAAAAATGTTAAAATCCTTAACAATAGTCGTTAGTCTTTTGTTTTGTTTTGTTTTAAAGAGAGAGAGTACATGTATGTGCCAGTGGGGGAGGGGCAGAGAGTGGGAGGGAGAGAGAGAATCTCAAGCAGGCTCTGTACTGCTCTGTGTGAGGCTTGAACTCACTAGCTGGTGAGATCATGCCTAGACCTGAAGTCTGACCCTTAACCAACTGAGCCACCCAGGCGACCTGAGAGTGAGAGAGAATCTTAAACTCTCGAGACATGGGGCTCCATCCCATGACCCTGGGATCATGATCTGAGCCGAGATCAACAGTCATATGCTCAACTGACTGAGCTCCCCCCACCCCAGATACCCAAATAATAGTCTTAATACAGATTTATCATTGTACAGGTCTACAGGTTAAAAGCCAAAATGGTTATCACTGGGCTCGTATCAAGGTATTGGCAGGATTGTGTATTTTTCCCTGGAGGTTGTAGGGGGAAATTTGTTTTCTTGCATTTTCCATCTTCTAGAAATTTATTTTAATGTTTTATTTATTTCTGAGAGAGAGCGAGAGAGAGCAAGAGAGCGAGCAAGCAGGAGAGTCAGAGAGAGAGGAAGACGCAGAATCAGAAACAGGCTCCAGGCTAGCTGTCAGCACTGAGTTCAGCATGAGGCTTGAACCCACAAACTGTGAGATCACGACCTGAGCCAAAGTTAGTGCTTTATCAACTGAGCCACCCAGGCACCCCTCATCTTCTAGCTTCTAGAGGCTCTTTGCATTACTTTGACTCATGGCCCCTTTCATCTTCAAGGCTTGCATTTGTATCTCTGCTTCCCTCATCACATTTCCTTCTCTGTTTTATCTCCTGTCGTCTCTGTTTACTTACAAAGACCTTTGTGATTACATCAGGGCCATTCAGATAGTTCAGAAAAATTTCATTTTAAAATACTTAGTTTAATCATATTGTTCTGTAAGGTAATATATATTTTCACTGGGGATTAGAAGGGACATGGACATATTTGGGAAACATTCTGCCTACAGCAGGCACCTTGTAGTTGTTGGGTGTTCATAGGAGAGCCTACTTTTAGTCTTTTTTTCCTTGAACCATTTTGTAAAACAGAAGACATTTGCTGTTTACTGTCTTAATTAATACATAGATATTTTTTTCCTTTTTTAAACAAAAAGATTCTTTTATTTGGTCTTTAAAATGAAACAGTTTTAATCAGCCTTTATTTTCAGATTTACTATTTACCAGTTGGAAATAAAGACAACTTGCATCTTGTACTTCAGCAATGCCTGAAATTTCTACACTCTCTGTTGGCTTCCCATCCCTCTCAATTCTCTTGCAAATTAACTCCCCCCGGCCCCCCATCGGGTTCATCTCCTTATAGCACCTTGCCACTAATAGCGAATTGCTGCAACCAGTTCATGCTAGCAGTATTTTTTCCCCCCCTTCTTTGTTTGAAGTCTCAGGATGATAAGGTATATTATCAGCCCTTCAGCTTAGTGGAAGGGACAGTTCCACCAGATATCTGCTCCTGAATGACACAGATTGTTTTCTTTCTCCAAAAATAATATTCCTTTTTAGTAGCCCAGTATCTGGCACTGAGAGGCCTAGATAAACTAAACCAAAAACTTAACCAGCTTTTCCGCTTCTGAACAAGTGCTTGCGCTACGGGAAGCTATTACCTAACCAGCTCTTTCTGCTTCTGTACCAATGCTTAAGGCTTGCTTTCCCGCTTCCTCGGATCTACCGGGCGGCTACACACAGTCCTAGGCCACCGGATTGCCCAAGCGACTAGCCTCATGTTCCCTCCATCACCCCACCTTGGCGGCAGCCAATCTGAAAAGGCCAGCGGCTACCCCCTACCTTGCTGAGGGAAGGGCCTGGAGAGAGAGATGTTAACCTGTTAGTCGCCAAACAAGACTTTAGACTCGCTCTATGATAGGCTGAATTCAAAGGTATCCCAAATGTTGTAATTGGATCCCGCCAAAAACCTGATGGCGGGAACCAATCAGATACGGTATATGTTCACATTTAAATGTTAACCAATGGCAAACTTGTAACCATGGAAATCTCCTGTCCCTCCCCATGACTTGTTTACTTTTGTCTATAAAAAGGCTGCAAAGGCTTTGTTCAGGGCCTCTTAGCGTCACCAGCAACGAGTGCGCGGAGGTCCGGGTTCGAACCTGCGAATAAACAACCCTTGCCGCTTGGCTTTGACTCTGGTCTCTGGTGGTCTGATTTTGGGGTTCTCTCGAACTCTGGGCGTTTCAGCACTACATATTTTAGGATACCGTTCCAGCTGCATTTTATTCTTTGTAACCTTTTCTATGTCTGGTTAACTTAGACTAAAATAACTTGTAGTAACAAAGAATGTGGAAATTTCAGTGGCTTTAACAAAAGTTTATTTTTAATTTTTGGTACCTGCATATCATGTTTGTTTGACTGTACCTTATATCTGCATATTTTTCACTAAGGTAGGGGGTTGGTGAGAAAGCCCTATCAGGAAAATTGTGCTTGTGCCAGAAGGAAGCATGTAAGTGCCTTCACACTTCTGCAGAGAGGTGGCTTGTGACAGCTCTAATAACATTTTATTGGTCAAAGAAACTCACATGGCCAACCCTTGTATTAATCACCCAAGGACTGAGTCATGGTCCTTTCCTTTATTAACTCTGACTGTGGGAATTTTCCTAACCTTTCTTAGATTCTGGTTCCTTATATTTAAAATAGGGTTAAGGATGCCTGCCTTGAAATGGAATTAAGTTGACATTGCATATTGTGTAATTACCAGTCTAATGTAAGACTCTGAAATATGGGGTCTAATAAACATGAAGGATTTTACTCAGGGCAGACTTATCAAATTTTTAATGGCAAAGAGGAATTGGAGTTGATTGAAAAGAGGAAAGAAGGCATTCAGATGGATATTAAGCATTAGTGATGACACAGGATGTGGGAACAAATAAATCCTACATAGTGCAGCCTTTTAAGAAACATTTTAAAGGACTAGAGAGGCACCCAGGGAGGAAAAGAGGGATGAGTTTGCGTAGATGGACTTAGTATGTGATAACTGTTCAATATTCATATTTAGCTCTATCGTCCTAGGAATGGATATATTTCTGGGGCAGGATAATTATTTATTACTTAAGTAGGCTTGTTTTCTATGCCTAAATTTCCCTTTTTGAGGTTAATGGGATGAGGGCCAGATGTCATCGTATGCACACTAGGAACTGCACTATAGGTGAGGAAGCCTGAAATTAAGAATCTGGGGCTTCTAAAGAGAAGGAACAGTTGTCTGCCAACCCCTCTTGGGAGATGAAGAGAAATCATTACTCCCTACTATAAACAAGTTCTCCTTCAGGAGGATCCTGGGTTTTTATCCTTTGGAATGTAAATATATGTCTCTAGTGCGAAGAAAAGACTATTATCTCTGACATTTCAACCTAGGGTTTGTTTAGGATTTTATACCTCCTTGAAATGTAAACACTTAACTCCTAGAAGGTAAACCTCTCAGAGTTTCAAGATCAATTCACTTGTAATTTAGCTTTGTCTTTCAGCCCAGGTAAGTTTCAGTAAAATATGCTTAGCAAGCACAAAAAATACTAACTGTAGAATCATTAAAATATGTTCTTTAGAGCCCCACAGTATGAGGTGAGATGGTGCTGGGGCTGAAAGGTTGTGGAGGGGGTATTTAGGATGGCAGTAGCAACAAAATACAACGTCTTGTGGAAGAGACATTTTGTTGAAGATTAATTGCTCATATGGTTCTGGGTTCCTTTCTGAATTTTCTGTTTTGTTCCATTGATTAGATTACATGTCTTTTTTGTGCCAGTACCATACTGTCTTGATCACTATAGCTTTGTAATATAAGTTGAAGGCCGGGATCTTAATGCCTCCAGCTTTGTTTTTCTTTTTCGAGATTGCTTTGGCTACTTGGAGTCTTTTGTGGTTCCATTAAAATTTTAGGATTATTTGTTCTAGTTCTATGAAAAATGCTTGTGATATTTTGATAGGGATTGCCTTAAATGTGTAGATATCTTTGGGTACTATAGTTTTTTTTTTTTTTTTTAATGATATTTATTCTTCCAATCCATAAGCATTGGAATGTTTTACCTTTCTGGTCAGGTTTTATTCTAGGTATATTGTGGTTGTTGGTGCAATTGCAAATGGGATTGATGCCTTGATTTCTCTTTCTGCTTGCTTCATTATTGGTATATGGAAATGCAACAGATTTCTATACATTAATTGTATATCCTGTAACTTTACTGAATTCATGTATCAGTTGTAGTAATTTTTTGGTGGAATGAAATTTTGCCATTTGCAATGACATAAATGGAGATGTAGAGTATTATGCTAACTGAAATAAGTCAGAGAAAGACAGATACCATATGATTTTGCTCATATGTGAAATTTAAGAAAGAAAACACATGAATATAGAGGGGAAAAAAAAAGAGGCAAGCCAAGAAACAGATTCTTTTTTTTTTTCTAATAGTTAATTGTCAAATTAGTTTCCACAGAACACTCAGTGCTCATCCCCACAAGTGCCCTCCTCCATGCCCATCTCCCCTCCCCCCCACATCCATCAGTCCTCAGTTTTTGTAATCATTCAAGAGTCTCTCATGGTTTGCTTCTCTCCCTTTCCCCCATCATTTCCCCCCTTCTACTCCCTCTTGTTCCTCCGTCAAGTTCCTCCTAATCCTCCTATACGTGCAAACATATGATATTTGTCCTTCTCTGCCTGACTTATTTCGCTCAGCATAACACCCTCAAGGTCCATCCATGTTGCTACACATGGCCAGATTTCATTGTTTCTCACTGCCATGGAGTATTCCATGGTATAGATAAACCACATCTTCTTGATCCATTCATCTGTTGATGGACACTTAGGCTCTTTCCAGGTTTTAGCTATTGTGGAGAGTGCTGCTATGAACATTGGGGTACATGTGCTCCTAGCCATCAGCATTTCTGTATCCCTTGGGTAAATTCCTAGCAGTGCTATTGCTAGGTCATAGGGGAGTTCTATTGTTAGTTTCCTGAGGAACCTCCACACTGTTTTCCAGAGGGGCTGTACCAGTTTACATTCCCACCAACAGTGTAGGAGGGTGCCCGTTTCTCCACATCCTTGCCAGCATCTAGAGTTCTCTGACTGGCTCATTTTAGCCACTCTGACTGGTGTGAGGTGGTATCTCAGTGTGGTTTTGATTTGTATTTCCCTGAGGAGGAGTGATGCTGAGCATCGTTTCATGTGTCTGTTGGCCATCTGGATGTCCTCTTTGGAGAAGTGTCTGTTCATATCTTCTGCCCATTTCATCACTGGGTTGTTCGTTTTTCGGGTGTGGAGTTTGGTGAGTTCCTTATAGATTTTGGATATTAACCCTTTATCTGATATGTCATTTGCAACTATCTTTTCCCATTCCATTGGTTGCCTGTTAGTTTTGTGGGTTGTTTCCTTTGCTGTGCAGAAGCTTTTAATCTTGATGAGGTCCCAATCATTTATTTTTGCTCTTGATTCCCTTGCTTTTGGGGATGTGTCAAGTAAGAAGTTGCTGCGGTGGAGGTCAAGGAGGTTGTTTCCTGCTTTCTCCTCTAGGGTGTTGATAGTTTCCTGTCTCACGTTCAGGTCCTTTATCCATTTTGAGTTTATTTTTGTGCATGGTGTGAGAAAATGATCTAGTTTCATTCTTCTGCATGTTGCTGTCCAGTTCTCCCAACACCATCTGTTAAAAAGGCTGTCTTTTTTCCATTGGATATTCTTTCCTGCTTTGTCAAAGATTAGTTGGCTGTATACTTTTGGGTCCACTTCTGAGTTCTCAATTCTGTTCCATTGGTCTATGTGTCTGTTTTTGTGCCAATACCATACTGTCTTGATGATGACAGCTTTGTAGTAGAGGCTAAAGTCTGGGGTGGTGATGTCTCCCGTTTTGGTTTTATTTTTCAGTATTACGTTGGGTATTTGGGGTCTTTTGTGGTTCCATACAAATTTTAGGATAGTTTGTTCTAGTTTTGAGAAGTATGCTGGTGCAATTTTGATTGGAATTGCATTGAATGTGTAGATAGCTTTGGGTAGTAATGACATCTTAACTATATTCTTCCTATTCATGAGCATGGAATGTTTTTCCATTTCTTGTGTCTTCTTCAGTTTCCTTCATAAGTTTTCTATGGTTTTCATCAGACAGGTCACTTGTGTCCTTAGTTAGGTTTATTCCTAGGTATTTTATGTTTTTTTTTTGTGCAATTGTGAATGGGATCAGTTTCTTGATTTCTCTTTCTGTTGCTTCATTGTTGGTGTATAAAAATGCAACCTATTTCTGTACGTTGATTTTGTACCCTGCAACTTGGCTGAATTCTTGGATCAGTTCTAGTAGGCTTCTGGTGGAGTCTGTTGGGTTTTCGATGTAGAGTATCATGTTATCTGCGAAGAGTGAAAGTTTGACTTCCTCTTTGCCAATTGTGATGCCTCTTACTTCCTTTTGTTGTCTGATGGCTGATGCTAGGACTCCCAGCACTATGTTAAACAACAATGGTGAGAGTGGACATCCCTGTCGTGTTCCTGATCTCAGGGGGAAAGCTCTGAGTTTTTCCCCGTTGAGGATGATGTTAGCTGAAGACTTCTCATAAATGGCTTTTATGATGTTTAAGTAGGTTCCTTGTATCCCGACCTTCTCTAGAGTCTTTATTAAGAAGTGATGCTGTATGATGTTTAAGTAGGTTCCTTCTATCCCAATATCTTTTATTGATATGATGTATCACATTGATTGTTTTGTGAATGTTGAACCAGCCCTGTAACCCAGGAATGAATCCCACTTGATCTTGGTGGATGATTCTTTTTATGTGCTGCTGGATTCATATTGCAAGGATCTTGTTGAGAATTTTTACATCCGTATTCATCAAGGATATTGGCCTGTAGTTCTCTTTTTTTGCTGGATCTCTGTCTGACTTGGGAATCAGAGTGATGCTGGCTTCATAAAATGAGTCCGGGAGTTTTCTTTCGATTTCTATTTTTTGGAATAGCTTGAGAAGAATTGGGATTAATTCTGTTTTAAATGTCTGGTAGAATTCCCCAGGGAAGCCATCAGGTCCAGGGCTCTTATTTGTTGGGAGATTTTTGATCACTGATTCGATTTCTTCACTCGTTATGGGTCTGTTCAGGTTTTCTGTTTCTTCCCGTGTGAATTTTGGTAGTGAGTGTGTGTTTAGGAATTTGTCCATTTCTTCTAAGTTGTCCAATTTGTTGGCATATAATTTTTCATAGTATTCCCTGATAATTGCTTGTATTTCTGAGGGGTTGGTTGTAATAAGTCCATTTTCATTCATAATTTTGTCTATTTGGGTGCTCTCTCTTTTCTTTTTGATAAGTCTGGTTAGTGGCTTGTCAATTTTGTTTATTTTTCAAAAAAACAACCATTGGTTTCATGGATCTGATCAATTGTTTCTTTGGTCTCTATGCTGTTTATTTCTGCTCTAATTTTTACCATTTCTCCTCTTCTACTGGATTTAGGGCGTTCTTGTTGCTCTGCCTCTAGTTCCTTTAGGTGAGCTGTTAGATTTTGGACTTGCGCTTTTTCTAATCTCTTGAAATAGGCCTGGAGTGCAATGTACTTTCCTCTTAGGACTGCCTTTGCCGTATCCCATAGATCTTGAATGGTTGTGTTTTCATTTTCATTTGTTTCCATATATTTTTAAATTTCTTGTCTAATTGCCTGATTGGCCCACTCATTCTTTAGTAGGGTGTTCTTTAACCTCCATGTTTTAGGAGGTTTTTGAGACTTCCTCCTGTAATTGATTTCAAGTTTCAAAGCATTATGATCTGAGAGTGTGCATGGTATGATCTCAATTCTTTATATTTCTTGAGGGCTGCTTTACATCCCAGTATGTGATCTATCTTGGAGAATGTGCCATGCGCACTTGAGAAGAAAGTAAATTGCCTGGCCTCAGGATTTAAAGTTCTAAATACATTAGTCAGATCCATCTGGTCTAATGTTTCTTTTAAGTCCATTATTTATTTAGTGATTTTCTGTCTGGTTGACCTATCCATTGCTGTAAGCAGAGTATTAAAGTCCCCTGCTATTAGCACATTCTTAACTATAAGCTTATTTCTGTTTGTGATTAATTGTTTTAGATATTTAGGTGCTCCCATTTTCAGGGCGTAGACAGTTATGATTGTTAGTTCTTCCTGATGGATGGACCCTGTAATTACTATGTAGTGCCCTTCTTCATCTCTTGTGATTGTCTTTAATTTAAAGTCCAGTTTGTGTGATATAAGTATCGCTACTCCGGCTTTCTTTTGATTTCCTGTAGCATGATATATATTTCTCCATCCCCTTACTTTTAATCTGAAGGTATCTTCCCGTCTAAAATGAGTTTCTTGTAGACAGCATATAGATGGATTTTGCTTTTTAATCCATTCTGCTACCCTGTGTCTTTTGATTAGAGCATTCAGTCCATTTTCATTCACTGTTATTATTGAAATATGTGGGTTTAGAGTCTTTGTATCTTTTGTAGGGTTCATGTTTGTGGTGGTGTCTCTGGTATCTTTGTTCCTTGCAACCTTTCCTTCAGAGCGTCCCTCTCAGGATTTCTTGTAGGGCTGGCTTCGTGGTGACAAATTCTTTCAATTTCTGTTTGTTTGGAAAGGTTTTTATCTCTCCTTCTATTTTGAATGACAGGCTTGCTGGATAGAGGATTCTTGGCTGCATGTTTTTACTGTTCATCACATTGAAGATCTCCTGCCATTCCTTTTTGGCCTGCCAAGTTTCAGTAGATAGGTCTGTCACCACTCTGATAGGTTTCCCTTTGTATGTGAGGGCCCTTTTCTCCCTAGCTACTTTCAAAATTCTCTCTTTGTCCTTGTATTTTGCCGTTTTTACTATCATATGTCATGTAGAATATCGATTCAAGTTACTTCTGAGGATGTCCTCTGAGCCTTTTATATTTCCACATTTACTTCCTTCCCCAGGTCGGGGAAGTTCTCTGCTATAATTTGTTCCAGGACTCCTTCAGCACCTTTCCCTCTCTCTTCCTCTTCTGGGATTCCTATGATCCGCATATTGTTGCGTTTGACTGTATCTCTGAGCTCTCAAATTCTTCTTTCCTGTTTCTGGATCAGTTTGTCTCTCTTTTTGTCAGCTTCTTGTTTTTCTATAATGGTGTCTTCTAGATCACTTGTTCTCCTTTCTGCCTCTTCAATCCATGCATTGGAGGCCTCTAATTTATTATGTATCTCATTTATCGCATTTTTTAATTCTTCATGCCTATTTTTATTTTCCATTCTGTCTGTAGCCATAGTAAGAAACAGATTCTTAACAACAGGGAACAAATTGATAGTACCAGAGGGGAGGTGGGCAGGAGGATGGGTAAATAGGTGATGGAGATTAGTGAGAGCATTTGTGAAAAGAACCAAGTGTTGTGTGCTTCACTAAATTGTATTGTGGATGAATTATGAAATCTTGCACCTAAAACTAGAGTTACAATGTATATTAACTAACTGGAATTTAAACTAAAACTTGAGGGGCACCTGGGTGGCTCAGTTGGTTAAATGTCCAACTCTTGATTTTGGCTTAGGTCATGATCTCATGGTTTGTGGATTTGAGCCCCATGTCGGGCTCTGTGCCGTCAGCGCTTGCTTGGGATTCTCTCTCTGCCTCTACCCTGCTCATGCACTCCTCTCTCTTTCTCTCTCTCAAAATAAGTAAAGATTAAAAAGAAACTTCAAAAATCCCCCAGTTTTTTCCTCATACTTGTGTAGTTTTTAGAAAGACAGAAAGAGGGAGATAAGGCAGTGAAATGGGTCTGTTCTTAAAGGGTTTGAAATTGGGATAGTGCATATGTCCAGGTTGTGGAGAATGGGGATGAGGAAAAGTGCATTTAATGGCTTAGAAAGATGGATTTGGAAACTCATGGGATCATGAGATGAAGTAGGTCTTGAAGCAAGAAGGAACCACACCATATATAGTGGTTTGCTGATCATAGAGAATCAAAGGCCAGAAATGTAAATGCCTAGAGAGTGAGAAGAGATGGAAAAGAGATACAGTGACACATGAATGTTTATAAAATGAGTGCGGGAAGAAATGCAGATGGCAAAGCTGCGGTGAAAGCATTTGGATTTTAGCACTTAAAGTTACACACAAAAAAAGAAAAAAGCTTTAAGATTTTATAATCTTTCGATTTTAAGAGGACTTTTTTTAAAAGTTTATTTATTTTGAGAGAAAGGGAACGCATGTACATATGCTTAAGTAAGCAGAGGAGGGGTAGAGGGAGAGGAAGAGCGAGAATTCCCAGCAGGCTCCTTGCTGTCAGTGTGGAGCTTGATCTCATAAATGGTGAGATCATAACCTGATGACCTGAACAGAAATCTAGAGTTGGATGCTTAACCAACTGAGCCACCCGGGTGCCCTGATAACATGTTTTATCTTAATACCAAAGTAATACATGCTAATTAGTGGAAGGAAAAATGTTAATGGAAGGAATGTAAAAAAGAATAAAAATTTGTCATAATCTCACTACCTAAAGATGACAACTATTAATATTTCCAAATTTTTAGAAATCTAATCCATCTGTATGTTCACCAAATGGCATTATATTCACCTACATACACCTATATCCTTGTAAATGCCTCTTCCTTTTTGTCATTCAATAATAAGTCATTTACTCTTGCTGTTAGATTTTATCACTTTGATATAAATACAGCATCACTTTGAATGTATTTGAATAATACTTTTTGTCTTTCCTAACAGTTTTTGAGTAGTTCCTTTTCTCCTGAGGTGAATAGAGTGAAAGAAATAAGTACACAGTTATATTCCTCCACTTCCAAATCTGGGTCATTACAGTCCAGGCCTATTACTTTAAGTTGCTGTTTTTGACCCATCATTAATGTCTTTTCAAATGTTCCCACAGACAGTTGAGGACAGTACCAGAATTCTTCCCTTTCGGGTGTGGAGGAAAGTCTTTTATATTTACAAATAATTTTCTATATGCATTATCTAGTCTATTTTCAAAGCAGCCCAGCAATATAGATATTAGTATTATGTAAATTCTGTAGATGAGAAACTTAATGCTCAGCGAGATTCAATAACTTTTCTAAGGATGTGCAATTCATAGGTAGTGAAGCCAAAAGTGAAATTTATGTTCTCTTTCTTAAAACTCCATTCTTACTCTTTTACTCCCTAAAGGAATAAAAAGAAGGGATTATTTTCAAAATAGTCTGAATCTCATCTGTAAATCTGGAAGGATTGCAAATGTCACGAACCAAGCAACTCACATAGTAACAGACTAGTTAAAACAGCTGGTAGAAATGGACAGGAAACAATTGTAGAAATCAGATTTGGAGGTCAAGTTTCTGTTTGGCACATTTGCCACATCATTGTCTGATATCCTTACCATTTTGCCCTAAAATAGGTTTCCTGCCCCTGATAGTTGATGTCATGGAGGTAAATGAGGGGGTTGGAAGGAAGTGTCACAAGATGTCACACTCCCAGGCCTTAAGCTTGTTATTGGGTCTAGAAGTGGTATCCCATTCCCTCCACTTATAGGGATAAAGTCTTATGTATAGGTTATCCTGGGAGTTGCCAGGGACATGGAGAATGACAGAAATTATATTTATTAGAATCTTAAGGAACTTAGGACCTGGCAAGTGATATCTTGATTTTACATGCTGCATTATGGAAAAATTAAACTTAGCACCATAAAGCCAAAGGAAATGCTAATGATAAGTTATTACCTACTAATATTTGCAGAGCCTTGACAGGTATTGAAGGGAACATGGAGGTGGACACAATTCCTGTTCAGGTATAATAGCTATAAGAGGGCTAGTAAAGCATGCTCTTGGGACAAAATTGCTTATCAGTATAAGGTTAATTACCTCTTTGAGGACATTGACAGAAGTGACATTGACAAGAACAGAAAAGCAGAAGGCCTTGAAAATCATGCTCTTTACCTGCTTGGAGGAAGAAATACAGGGAGATGTGAAACGAAATCATCTTGCCACACTGCATACACCTACCTCTCTTTTCTTTGTTCCCATCTATTTCTAAGACTGAAATAAGAGCCGTTCTTAACTAGTTCAGTCTCATTTCAGAATTTTTTCAGTGTTTATCCTGAAATTGAAGACAGCAGAAACCTTAGAAATGACTCACCAAAAACTGGATCCAGTCCAGCGTATCCAAAGTGCAGTGTTTTAGAATCTTTGCAGATTGACATTGGACAGAGTGTAGCCATTTATTACTCTTTATTATGGAAGTCAGTAGTCTGTGAGGACCATCCTGACTAAAACATCTTATTTTTTTGGTTTCAAATAAAATGCAGAATAGAATTGGCAGTGCTCCTTGAAAATTAATTCAGAGTGTATGTAACTATTTTAAAGACTGATTTTACATTACATATTCTTTCTGAACAAGATAGCATTAGACCACATAATAATACTGCAGTAATAGAAATGTATTTTATGCTTAATAGCATACATTTATGGAACACTGTTTCAATCTAGGCACTGTTCTAAGCTTTAACACATATTAACTAATTTTATCCTCAATAACACTTTGAGGTGGGCACTATTATTATTATTATTCCTCTTTTATAAATGATAAAAGTAAGACACAAAGAAGTTAAAACTGCCCCAAATTACACAACAGTTATGTAATAGAGGCTAGCATTGAGCACAGAAAATATGATTCCAGGTCTTAAATCCATAACCTCCATGCCCTCTTACCTCTCTGGGCCCATGGCCTTAGCTATTTACCTGTATGCAGATTATAACATTCATTTTCCCATTGTGATACATTACTTGACTAACAGATTTACCATTTACAGTCAAGTAATTGTAATTGTAGTACTGCTTATTCTATTCTTTCTCTTGCCTGGAAGGTAAATGCATTTCAGACTATATCATACTGAAATGTTTGTGTAGAAAATATGGCAGGAACATACCAGGAAACAAGCACTTTTGAAGTCAGTGATGTAAGGCTTCCAGTGCAACACGTATAATTGCTGTGGTTCCCAGTCTTATTACTGTTAGCTTCCAGAGTCTCTATGGTGTCTGTCTTCCAATTAAGGTCATATTATCTTTCAGATGCTCAAATGTGAGGCTCAAACATTTCAACTCTACTTCTAATTAAATCATTGAAATACATGTTTGAGAATGTATATAGAACACATTTCCGATGACTTTGTTGGGCAGGTTGCTTAGCTGGGCAATTAGCTAGCAAAGCAGGAAAATCTTAGACTCAGGAATCAGTTTCCATCTGAGGTAGAACATTTAGTACAATTCCGTGTTTGGTAGTTACTTAATCTCATTGCATTGCCCTTTTCCCATATGTAAAATGGAGATATTTCTCATCTCCTCACAGGTTATTTGTGACAGTAAGAACAATGTTATTGTTAGGACAGATTCTTCAAGTGGACATGATGCTTTGATTGCTAGCATATCCATTGATGAATGATTAAATTATACTGAAAATATTTGAGGCTTTGTTTTATAATGAAACATACTAATTGGTAAAAGAACTTGATTTGAGTTGAGAAGAATATTTTTAGCAAATGTTGGAAATTCTTTCTAATCTTTCTGTGCATGCTTTAGATTCTTGATCAGTGGTCTCATACATTCTGTGTATGAGATCAGTGGTCTGTACATTCTGTTATTATAAAACATATCATTTTGTGTTGTATTTAATTTCTTTACATGTAGGCCTATTAGATATGACTGTGAACTCTTGGAGAGAAAGGAACAACACCCATCAATCTTTGTAGCTACAATATTTGGCACACTGCTACAGAGCAGATGCTTGTTATATGATTGTGTACTAAATAAACCACTTGTAAGTACTCAGTGTAGGTATCCGTTGAAACACTGTGTTGTATTAAAATACTGTAATATCATTTTAGTGACAGTACATTTAATTAATCATACTTAACTGAAAATAGCTTTGACTCTTCTCATTTTCCCGTATACTTCATGCAAGCTAGGTCCTTTGGGACATTCATGCTGAAATAATGCGGTTATGTCTTCTAGTAATAAATGGACGTATTTATTCTATGGAATCGTATTGACAGTGATTCAACTGAAAAAAACAATGTATAATGCTCTAAGGATTAAACTAAAGAAAAGTTTCTGGGGGAAGAAAGCACACTGTTCCATTATTTAAACTGAGTTGCCATAGTAATTGTCTCAAAAGTTAAATCAGTGATAATCCTATTTGTAGTGCAGATAATTGATAATTAAAATGCTTGGCCACAGAGTTATAACCCAAGAGGCAAAAACCGTGTACTTTATCTGGCATAAATAAGGCTATAATAGGAGAAAATAACATTTCTGTGTTTCCAGTCTGACTTGCATGTGATAACACTGGAGTGTATGATGGCTCATGTATTAAAATTAGGGGTTTTGGGGGAAATAGAGACTTTAGTATCGTTATCCTTTTCAAGAGCTAGCTCTCAATTAGTGAGATGGGATCCATTATTTTTTTCTCTGCTTTTCTTCTGTGGCCCATTACCTTTGCTCTACCTGAACTGAAGAGAACATTTGGGGATTTGTGGCAATCTACTGAAATTTTTATAACCTGAATTGACTTTTCAGGTTCAGCCAGCAACATGCAGGATATTAAACTGACACTTCTGAATTTCCCAGGGCAGCTAGCACACATCTGCTATTCATTTCTACACAGCTTATAGAGTGACTGTTTTCTAAGTCACTGGGGTCTGCAGAAAGTTGTTGCTGACAGAATTTCTGAGAAGAAGAGTAAAGGTGTGACATATGCCTCAGGATTGTCCCAGATCCTTGATAATGTTGGCAATCAGGCTATTGGAAGATTCTTCACCATTACTGGCAGGGTGGTTTAAATCTGCCTTCAGTGATGCTGAACAATTCAAATAGGAGAGACAAGAATGACCAAACAAATGACAGGAGTGAAGGTGGTATTGTTTTAGGAATGATCTAGAAGTTGTTTGGGATGAAGCAGAGCAGTCAGTGCAGGAAAGTGTTGTGGTCCAAATGTCTTCTTCCATGGGGCGCAGAGAATTGGGTACACACTTTTACATTGGCAGGATTCTGAAAACAAGGTTAGTTTCCCAGATGAGAGCTCAAAAGTCATTGAAAGCCCTTAAAATGAAAGCCATTAAAATGAAAACCAGTAGCAAATATGAATAGGGAAACTATCTGGAACCAGTTAAAAGCTTGAGATTTGTTTTTTACTAGTTGTATGTATGACCTTGTGCACATTACTTAATCTTGGTAGCTTTTCATTTTTTCATCTATAAAATGATTGTGAGAATAGGACCTTTCTCAGAGATAAGTTTTGAGGGCTAATTAAAACAATGCAATATAGCACACAGAACATTTCCTGAAACATGTGGAACCCTCAAAAAAATTTAGTTATTATCTCACAATTGACATAAGATTATGATTGTGTCTAAAGAGAAGAGAGCTGTCTGGAGAGTTGTTTTCAGTTTTTAGAAATGAAAGGAGAGATGTAAACAATCACTCTGTTTACTTAGCTGCTCAAAGGCAGTAAAACTGATCACATTGTACATGATAAACCTATAAGACAACCCAATTTATTCCACTAAGTAATGGACTTATTAACAGACTGTGTAGAGTGGCATTTTGTTTGGTAAGAAATCCCAGCAGTTCAGTGTGTTTCCTTGGGTTCTAAACAATATCTTGAGATTGTATTATCTTGAGGATGACCAACTTTAGTTGAAATTATTTTTACTACTTTCACTTGCCAGGTGCCTGACAAATATCCAGGACCCCTTCAGAGAACTGACAAAGCCAAAAGTGTTTTCATATAATACTAAGATGTCATTTGCTTTTTTTCTTCCCTCTTTCTTTTTAAGTTTTTTTTCCTTCTTTTCAAAGTTTACTTAATTTTGAGAGAGGGAGAAAAAGAGAATGCATGTATGGATGGGAGGGGCAGAGAGAGAGGGAGAGACAGAATCCCATGCAGGCTCCATGTCATCAACACAGAGCCTGATGTGGGGCTCGAACTCATTAACACTGGAATCATGACCTGAGCTGAGATCAAGAGTTGGATGCTTAACCAGCTGAGCTACACAGGTACCCCTCCCTTTCTTTCTTTAACAAACACATAGAGGCTCTGTGATGCATAATATTGCAACAACATGAATGAAGAAGGAGATCCAGTTCACTTTTATTAAGATAGATATTACAGACCATTGTAAAAATGTTAAATAATGCGACTCTGCTCACTAAATTGTATTGTTTTGGAAAACATTGTTTTTCCTTTTTATGAATGTACATTTGCTATTTATGTTACAGTAATGAGTTTGTTGTTATTTTTTAAATGATTACTTATTTTAGAAGTTCTCAGCTGAAATATATAGCAGGAGAAATATTGATAGGTAAAACCCAAATAAACAATCTCTTCAGGGCCCTCAATAATTTTGATAAGTATAAAGAGTTTCAGAACTGCTCTTAAAATGAAACATTTGCAAAAGCAGGAATATTTCCACAGTTTTGGAAGCTTCTCAACAGGACAGAGAGAAAAATGCTAACGAGGATCCGAGGTCACATTTTGTTTTGTTGACGCATATTGAACGCACCTTTAGTGAAGCTCTATATGTCTCAGGTATGCAAATGATCTCCTCATATCAGCCCATGTCCTAAAGTAGCTGAATTGCTCCCTTCTTGGCTCTACCTGTCTTTGCTGCTGTCATAGACCCTAGAATTGCCCATTTCTGTGCATTCATTTGTTATTCCATTACTTCATTTAAAAAGCAGCAGCTAGGGGGCGCCTGGGTGGTTCAGTTGGTTGAGCATCCAACTTTAGCTGAGGCCATGTATGATCTCACAGTTTGCGAGTTCAAACCCTGTGTTGGGCTTTGTGGGGACAACTCAGGGCCTGGAGCCTGCTTCAGATTCTGTGTTTCCCTCTCTCTCTGCCCCTTCTCTGCTCACTCTGTTTCTGTCTCTCTCAAAAATACACATTAAAAAAAAAAAAAAGCAAAGGGTAAGCACTTTGCTACTTCTTAAGTCAAAAGAGGTAGAGAAAAGAAAAAAAAAAGGAGTTATGGCCATTGTCTTAATGGAGCTTACAACCTAGAGCAAGAGACAGGTGTTAAAAAGAAAGTACATAATTAAATATATAGTTGAAAATAAGTATAAATGTCAGGATTAGGGGGTTTATGAAAGCCAAGCCAACACCATACAGAATATTTTTTACTGTTCTTTCTCCTTTAAGTTACTCAGTCTAGATCCAAATTTCTGAGTAACACTATTTGGTCTAATACGATATATTGTTATAGAAAAGTCCCCAATGAATCCCTTTTCCCCTACTTTCACCTTTGGTAGTATTTCCTACGTGATTCTTAGCTTGGCAGAGAGTCTTGGCCAAAAGAATACAACAAAGACTTGAAAAATGCTTGTGAATTTTTGTGAGCAAACTCCCTTCTTAAAACTGGTGAATTGTAGAATGTGTGACTCTTTTTAAAAAATGTATTTATTTATATGTGTGTGTGTGTGTGTGTGTGAGAGAGAGAGAGAGAGAGAGAGAGAGAGAGAGAGAGAGAAAGAAAACGAGAGTTGGGGAAGGGCAGAGAGGGAGAGAGAGAATCCCAGGCAGGTTCTGCACTTCCAAGCATGGAGCCCAAGGTGGGGCTTGTACTTACAAACTTTAAGATCATGACTTGAGCTGAAACCAAGAGTCGAATGCTTAACCAACTGAGCCACCCAGGCACCCGTAGAATGGGTGAACCTTAATGGAAGGTACGAGGACCACCTTCTACCCTGAGCAGCTAGAATGTAGAGCATGACCTAGACTGGGTAATAATGATCTAATAATTGCCTACTGACGTAACATCCATCTAAAAACTTGGTGCCTCCAAACAACAATCTTTTTATTTGCTCATATAATCTTATAATCTGGTGACTGGTACCTTTCAGTTATGGGAAATTATAGTTGTCATCATGTCTTCTTTTCTCTTTCTGGAACTGCCATTTGTTGTGTATTGGATATCCCGAATAGATTCACTAATTTCCATATTTTTCCACTTCAGCCTTCTAAAATATTTCTTTGACTCCCTTTCTTTAGTCAAATTTTGGTTTGTGCTCTCTTATTTTTATTTTTAATTTTTCTAAGAGCCATTCTGTCTTTCTTTTACAATATCCTGTTTTGATTTTTTTGGTCATAATATTTATTCTTTACATTTTTAAGGATACTAATTATACTATATTTGTATATTTGGTTATTTCATCTCAGCCTTGCATTACCTTTATTTCTTTTAAGTTACTTGGCATGTTTGTCTCTATATCTTATCTTGAAGACTTTACTAAAATGTCTGGTCATTATTGTTTTTGATACCTACTTTTTTTTTTAAATGTTTTATTTATTTCTGAGAGAGAGAGAGAGAGAGAGACAGCCTGAGAAGGGGAGGGTCAGAGAGAGAGGGAGTCACAGACTCTGAAAAAGGCTCCAGGCTCTGAGCTGGCAGTCAGCACAGAGCCTGATGCGGGGCTCGAACCCAGAACCGTGAGATCATGATCTGAGACGAAGTCGGACGCTCAACCGACTGAGCCACCCAGGAGCCCCTGTTTTTTGATACCTACTTAAGAGTAAACATTGAAAAGATGATTGGAGGTTCTGAGTATTTGGGCAAGGATTGTTTAAAATGTTGGTTTTGCCCGAGGATGGTAGGGTATCCAGGCTTTTTACTGGAGACTTATACATCAAGATCTGCAATGATTTTCTCCAAGGAGAGAATATGTATGTATGTATGAATCAGGAACTTCCCTGGTTCAAATTCTCCAGAATGGTTACCTCCCTTTTCCTGTGGCTAAGACATAGGAGCCAAGCCTAGTGAAGACTTGGAAACTTGTATGTACTTTTTATACAGATTTAAAACCATCTCACCATCTTCAGTTCTGTGCCCTCCCCCATGACAGCTACAGTACCTGGCTCCTCCATTCCTTGGCATTTCTTGGGTTCCTCAGAGTGAACCAGCTAGCTTCTTGTACATATACTCTTCCACTGGCCATTTGAGTTGACGTTTTGCTGTGAAAACGTATTAGCCTTTCCTTTGAGTTCAGTCTTTATATACTTTAGTTTCCCACTACAAATGGTTTTAGTTTCATTGAAGCTAAGAGCAGAATTTTTGTTCCTTGTGCTTATTAATTTGGGAAGACTTTTGAGAAAACAAGGAATGGAATATTCTTATTTTAAAACCAGTTTTATTAATTGCTTTTTTTTTTATTGCCTATTAGATAAGTTTCTGAGCATGGCATATGGGCCCTTCGTGATCTGACACTCTCCCACCTGCCCAGCCTTCAGAGGTTATATATTTTTATAGGCAACTTAGTCACGTGTAGCCTGAGTAACAGATTTAATGCTAGCATTTGTCTGAACAATTCATGCATATTTTTTGGTTGCTTTCTTATTCTTCTGCTCCTTTATCAGTCTAGCTGCCTAAAATGCCTATGAGACCAAATCTCTGGCTTATTTCTTTATCAACAGGGATAGGTCTCTCTTCTGTGTGCTCCCAGAACACAGTGTGATTTGAAATTATGTTTCCTTAAATGTCTCCCCAGCTAGACTGTGAAATTATTAAGGGCAGGGAGGTAATTAATTATTTTTATATTCCCAATGCCTAATATATGTTTGTTCATTTAATTTAATTTTTTGTTTTTTTCATTTAATTTTATTTTAGATTACTTTTTTTTAATTGAGGTAAAATTGGTATGTAACATTAGACATTGATCCTTGAACAATGTGGGCTTGAACTGTATGGGCCCACTTATATATGAATTTTTTTCCTGTAAATATATTGGAACATTTTTTGGAGATTTGTGACAATTTATAAATACTTTCAGATGAACCATGTAGCCTAGATATTGGTAAGACTTCCAGTCAACAGTAGGCTACTAATAGTTAAATTTTTGGTTAGTCAAAAGTTATTCTTGGGTTTTCAGCTCCTCCCACATTGTTCAAGGGTCACCTGTGTAAGCTTCAGGTATACAGCATTATAATTTGATATCTCTATGCTGGACAAGATGGTAACCACTAAAATCTATTTACCATTTATCACCATACAATTGACACCATTCACCCATTTTGCATAGGCCCCACCCCATACCCTTCCCCTATGCTGACCACCAATCTGGTTTCTGTATCTATGAGTTTTTTTGTTTTGTTTTGTTTTTCATTTGTTTTGTTTTAATTACACAGATAAGTGAAATCTTATGAGAAAGACAAATTTTCTCTGTCTGACTTATTTCACTTAGCATAGTACCTTGAAGGCCCATCCATGTTGTTGCAAATGGCAAGATTTCATTTTTTATGGCTGAGTAGTATCCCACTAAATATATATTTTTATACTCAGTGGACATTTGGGTTGTTTCCATTTCCTGGCTCTTTATAAATAGTGCTTCTATAAGCATAAGGGTACATATATCATTTTGAATTAACATCTTTGTGTTCTTCAGATAAACACCCAGAAATGGAACAGCTAGATCATATGGTAGTTTTGTTCTCAATTTCTTGACAAATCTCCATACTATTTGCCTTAGTGGCTGCACCAGTTTGCATTGCCACCAACAGTGTACAGTGGTTCCCTTTTTGCCACATTCTCACTAACATTTGTTACCACTTTTGTCTTTTTGATGATAGCCATTCTAAGTGGTATGAGATGATATCTCATTGTGGTTTTGATTTGTATTTCCCTAATGATTAGTGATGTTGAATATCTTCCCATGTGCCTGTTGGCCATCTGTGTGTGTGTGTGTGTTTGGAAACAGATCCTCTGCCCTGTCTTTTCCTGATTCTTTGTCTTGTTCTTTCATTTGGGACATATTTCTCTGTCTTATTTTCTTTGCCTGTCTGTGTTTATTTCCATTTATTAGGCAAATCAACTACCTCTCCTTGTCTTAAAGGAGCGACTGTATGTAGGAGATGCCACATGAAGCCCAGAAGTACTATTCTCTCTGACCACCAGAACGAGATGCTCAAGGAGTTTCCCGGGTGTGGGCTCTGTGCGACCATCTATTGCAGTAGACCATGTCTCTGGCCTGGGAGTTGGCAGGATTAGTGCTTTGTTGTGATGCATGGCCATGTGTGCTGCACAGGGGTGGGTGGATATGGTGTCCTGCTGGCCACATCACATGGCCATGCTGGGATATGAGTGACTGGGACTGGTACCCAGCCTGGCTATGGATCACAGCTGTGCCAAGGCACAGGTTGGGCTGGGCTAATGTCTTTCCTGGCCAGGACATGCATGGGTGCTGCAAGGGGTGGGGCTGAGGGGTTCTTAGCTGAGTGTGGTCCTCAGCTCCAGCAGGTTAGAGAGAGTATTTCAAAAATAGCACCCTCTGGTGGTGATCTTGGCAAAATAGAATGAGGTTGAAAATTCGGTACCCATCAATCAGTATCTCAGGCCCTGGGAAAAGTCTCAGTGTTTCCTGCCTTTCCAGCAGTCACTTTAAGATTAATTAGTGGGTGCCCTTCATGTAGATAGTCAGAGGACTGTTTCCATTTTGGTGTTTTGGCCTGGATCCTGGGGTAGGTGAACCTGCGCAGGAACCCTTTAAAAGCATGTTTTTCTTGTCTTGCATTCTTTGGTTTTCCTGGATGTAATCTTTGTTGGTTTTCAAAGCCTGACACTTAGAGTGGTTGCCTTTCTGGTACGGGATCTGAGGAGTTGGTGCCTGATGTGGAGCTCAAACCCCCCTCTCCTTAGGGAAAAGTTCCATATTTTGTTATGACCCCCAAAAGTTCCATATGTTGGGGAGCTCCTTCCCACTTGTGGACTGCGGTACCTGGCGTGGGGGTTCTGGTGAGATGGTGTCTTGGTCGGTCCCACTCCTCTCTGTGCTGTCCTGTTTCTTCTTCGTTGTAGAGGCTTTGTTCATCTAGTTTTCTGGTCCTTGTCAGAGGAAATTATTTCATTTGTAGTTATATATTTGTCATATCTGTGGGAGAGAGTGAGTTCTACCTCTCTCCTGGCATATGGTTTTAATGTGTGTAAGATTCATTAATTAACAATGAATTAAAACTTTGAAAGTTTACCTTGGTTACTCTCCCTTAGAAGATGAAGTTCTGCTATAGTGTCGATGTTATCCATCAAGTTAACCATGATTATCAGAAATTTCTATGGGATTTTAGAATTTGAGGTTTGGATTCAGTTGATCAGGATTAGATCAGCACCTGCAACTATGATAGATTACTGTGTACTGGGCACAGGACTAAGCAGTTTACATACATTGTTTTTTGCAGTATTCAGTTTAAATGTAATCTTGGCTAGCTTTCCACTAGTCTCATAATGTTTTAATTTGTGAGTAAAAATTTTAATAAGGCTACTTAATTCTATAGTTGCATTATAACATGAATTTTTGTGAAGTACAGTGGTCAAAATTTGGTTATAGGCTCTTATTCTCTAATTTTTCGTAGTCTTAATTGCTGTTGGTTTTAATGGACTGAAAGCTCTTGAGTGCATAAATCTCCAGTACCTATTACAGTACTTTTTAGTGTTGTTCAGCACCGGTGGCAGTGCCTAGTCCATGACAGAGGCTCAATAAATAGCTTTCAGTGAATGAAGAATGACATAGAATGTGGTCTTCATCTAATGCAGAGTGTGAGCTCATAGTGCCAGATATTTTCAGGGCTGAGAGGTAGGGAAAAGCCCATGGAGAGTATGAGCTTTTAGTTGATGTTTAAAGATTATGGGTGTCAGAGAGGTGAAGAGAATAGAGACGTATCCTTAGGACCCCTGAAGCTGATCTAATTTGAATGAAAGACCTCTTATCTCCAAATATCTCATTTGCTCATATGACAGAGAGCTTAATTTCCCTCGTAGAGCAACAATTCATTCACTTACGGAATTGTGTATTTAAATTACCAAAAACAAAAAAATTCTTTGGGAGGAGTGACACATTTGCACATTAAAAGCTATTGCCTCATTAGTACAGATGGTGTATTCTAACCTAAGCAGGCAGCTCAAACTGGTCTGGACTGATCTGGCTCATGATGGGAGAGGTGGAAGATTCTTTAGGGGGATGGAGAGACACCTGGGGAGGGCTTTGAGGCACCTTTGCCTTAATGTACATAGTGGGGCCACTGAGAAAGCCTAGATGAGCAGAGAGGTAGGGAGGTGGGACATTAAAGACTAGTACTTTTCTACAGAGGACAATTTACCATACCTATAAGTTTCTTTTAAAAAGATACTAGTGATTTAGACCTGTATTAAAAGTACAAATGATTAAAATTTGAAATTTGGAGACTATTCTGGAAATGAGCATTTTTGAGGACCATTCATTTCTGAAAATAGGCAGCTCTTACAGCTCTAGAAATATATTTCTTTTGGAAACGTATTTATTTTTAGGTAATGAAACAAAACAAAAAATTCAAGCTAATTAGCATGGAAAACACATTAAATTTGAGTCAGCCTTTAAAATGTAGCCAATGGCATAAGGTAGATTTCATGATTAATTCATCTTTGTTTCCCCAAGTGTGTAGTCCAGAGGATAGCATGTTGTAAGCCCTCAAAAATACTTATAAATGAATGAAAAAATTGTGTCTAGAGTGAGAATCTCCAGCATAATGAATGTGTCATTTTGTGAACTGAATAGTTTATTGTGTTTGTGAGTGACTCAGCATTCTAACGCATTTTTAAAGTCTGATCCTAAGGTGGAAAAACACAGCAAACATTGCAGACCCATTGGTAGAAATGGAAGCTAGTGGGAATATTATAGAAAACAAGAGAAATCTAAAACAAGAAATTCATTGATCAGAAAATGTGGTAATTCCAATAAGTGAACTGGCAAATAACAGAAAATGCTTTATCTATTATAGCACTTTGTCGATGTCATCTATACATATACTTTAAATCTAGAGCTATCTTTGTCTCCAGTTCCTGGCACAGAGCTCCTAATCCTGACAATTTCTTGAGTAATAAGAGTATTAGGAACATGTTTTCTTCTATTATTTGGCCTTTGACTCTGTTTCTGACCTAAATCCCTGTTCCCAATCCCTTGGAATTCTGAGTGCTAGGAATCTCTCTCTCTCTCTCTCTCTTTTTTCCTAATGAATTGCCTCTTGGTGGGCTCCTGGATAGCTTTAGGATGGTGAATGGTTACCAGAAAGATCAGGACATGATTAGAAGCTTGAAACTTTAAGTTCCACCACCCATCCTCTGGGAAGGAGAGAGGGCTGGAGATTAAGTTAATGATCCATCATTCCTATGTAATGAAGCTTTCATAAAAATCCCCAAAGTATGGGGTTCAGAAAACTTCCCAGTTGTTGAATACTTCTGTGTGCTGGGAGAGTGACTCCAACTCTACATGAATAGAAGCTCCTGCACTTGGGACCCTTCCAGATCTTCCTCACTGTATCTCTACATCTGTCAGTTCATCTGTATTCTTTATCATATCTTATAAACTATAAATATAAGTGTTTATCTCAGTTCTGTGAGCTGTTCTAACAAATGATGAAATCCAAGGAGAGAGTCATGGGAGCCTCTGATTTGTAGATATGTTGGGTAGAAATTGTGATTAACCTGAGGACCTACTACTTGCTATTGGCATCTGAACTGGTTGGGGGGGATGTCTTGTGAGACTGAGCCCTAAACCTGTGGCATCTGAATTAACTCCATTTACTGTCAGAATGGAATTAAATTGTAAAACACTCAGCTGATATCACAGAGGATTGCTTGGTCTCAAAAAACCCCACACATTTGGTGTCAATAATCTTGTGTGTGAGTAAAGGAGAACCATGGTGTTCTTCTTACACACAAACAAATGAACAAAATACCACCACCATCACTCCCTGCCCACCCACTCCCCTCCCCCCCCCCCCCAACCCCAGCCTATATTGTTAGGAGATGGTTTCTTTCTTTCTTTTTTTTTAAAAAAAAATTTTTTTTTTAATTTATTCTAGAAGAGACAGAGACAGTGTGAGCAGGGGAGGGAGTCACAGACCGAAACAGGCTCCAGGCTCCGAGCTGGCAGTCAACACAGAGCCCGACGCGGGGCTCGAACCCACGAACCGGGAGATTATGACCCTAGCGAAAGTCGGACGCTTAACCGACTAAGCCACCCAGGCGCCCCAAGGGGATGGTTTATTTCTAAAGCTAGCCTGGTCTATCATTGCTTTGAGGTTTTCCTAAACTTAATGACTTTCCTTTCTGTTATCAACAACTTTTAACACATTAAGCATGACATTATGAGTGTAATTCCCTGAGTGCGATAACACGGGCTGCTACCGTTAGTTCTCAATACTGTGTAGAAGCATGGTAACAAATCCTGTTCCCAGAGTGAGCTGTCATGTGCCAGTCCTGTGAAACGAGCCTGTGTCTGACAGTAGGTCTGGCACCGAGAGCCCCTGCTCTTGCTGACTTTCTGACTGTGTCAGGGCAGAGCTTTTGGGCAAGGCCCTACTAACAGGCAACCTCTTCCTAATTTTTTTCTTTTAATTTGAGATTAGATATTTTTTAATCTCTGGAAACTGGCATTAGGTATCTGGAGACATAGAAGAGGATATGCCCTTGCAGACCTGAAAATCAATGGATTTGAGGAAATAAAACTGAAAAAAGGATCATTAGGAAAGCAGCAAGCTGTTGAGAAAACTGTGAGCCAGATATCGTCATAAAGACTTGAAATGCTGCAGCAGAGGTGGGGTTTTTTTTCTTCTTTCTTTCTTTCTTTCTTTTTTTTTTTAATTTTATAGCTCTCTTCATTCTGAAAGGTCATAGCAATAAGGGAGATGAAGGGTTATTCTTTATGATCTCTAGTAATTTAAAGTACTGTAAACAAATAAGTCATGGAGATGAGGAAATGTTTATTAGCCTTAGGAGGCTTAGCAAGAGTTTAGCTGATATATTGATACACCAGGTGGTTGAAATTAGAAGACAAAGATCAGTCCTCCGGAAGCATTAATATCTTCACAGAACACTAAGCATGCATTCTTGTGATAGTACATGACTTTTTTTTTAAATTTTTTTAATGTTTTGTTTATTTCTAGGAGAGAGAGAGACAGCGCAAGCAGGGGAGGGTCAGAGAGAGAGGGAGACACAGAATCTGAAGCAGGGTCCAGGCTCTGAGCTGGCAGTCAGCACAGAGGCCGACGCAGGGCTCGAACCCACGAACCGCGAGATCATGACCTAAGCGAAAGTCGGACGCCTAACCGACTAAGCCACCCAGGCGCCCCTCATGACATCTTCTTAAGAACAGGAAGTACTGTCTTTCAAACAGAAGCTTGACCAACATAGGCAGTAGTCAGTGAACATGAAGTACTGTGCATGGACACAGGAGTTTGCAGAGACTAGAGAAACAATTGGCAGATCTGTAAAGAGGAACTTGCGTAGGGGAATTCCTCTCAGGCCTCCTGTTTCATGTATGCTTTTGACTTGAATTAGAATCTCTAATTCTAGAAGAAAACACTTCCTCAAATGAATGGAGTGATACATTCTCTTAGTTCTTAAATAACATTTTATATACATATAAAGTGCACTTCCTTTGAGATCCACATTGGAAGTGCACTCCTAAGCATATGTGGGAATCCTTACAAAACATTGGAGAAGCTCTTGGTATGCTGTTATTCAATGAGGACAAATATTACCCTGCTCTCCCCAAAGGGAACATGCATTTTTAGATTAGATAAACATTCAGCGAGAGTGATAGGCTTATAACCCTACTGGAACTGGGAATCAGAATAGGGTAAAGGCTCAAAGCAGACAACCTAAACGTCCAGATGTTCCACATTACCCCAGCACATTGTAATCCCCACTCATGGCAGAGTTCTGACTTTTATATCTCCATTGTAAATGGGTCCTCCCGATGGGTTGTGTCCTGTGGAAATGAAATTTAAGAATTGTTTTAAGAATGGGGAAATTTTGTCTTTCCTTTGGGTTCTACAGGGAAGTTACAATAGGTTCATTTCAAATAAATCAATAATAGAGATGATTTCTGGGGGCAATTACCAGAATTGTAGATTCTTAGTGAAGCGGGTCTCTAGTCTTAATAGAAGAATAAATTTATCTCTAGTGTTTTCCATTTGTAGGTTCAGACCTTAAGACTTTAAATTCACCAGGATTCAGTAAACCAAAATGGCCTTTCTGTATTGTGGCCTGTGGGCTTGACTCCTATGGTAATCAGTGAGGAGAAAATTAAGAACAGGAGAGCTTACTGGCTTTTGAACAAGATATTATTATGTTTAGATCTGATTAATTTGTTTAATTACAGAACCCAAGGACTCTGTTTCCTCACCTGGAAAACAAGAAGAAGGGGTAGATAAGTCAGTGGTTCTGGAGTGTTGGCATGTATCAGATTTACCTGGAGAACTTGTTAAAACACACATTAGTGGATCTCACTCCCTAGTTTCTGATTCAGTAGGTTTGGGGAGGCCCAAGAATTAAGGTTCCCAGGCCATGCTAATGCTTCTAACATGGAGACCACTCTTTTGAGGATCACCAGGGTAGACAATGTTTATGATTTCCTTCACACTGATATGCTGTGAGCATAATGGGGCAAAATAAGGTCTGTAGTTTTCCTGCTGGAAAAGAAATTCTGCGAAAGCCATTTATCTGCCTGGAGGATATTTGTGTGCAGGCAATTTCTGAGTGATGTTTAAGGTTGTCATCAAATGGCAGCTCTTGTGTCTGTTTATATATGTCAGAGATGCATAAATTTGAGTTGAACTTTAGAAGGTTTGTCTGTGTGCAAGTCATTTAGAAGAAATATTCACCTGAATGGAATTGTAGGAAAGTAATCCTTGGGATCAAACTCCTATTAAAGTAGCAAACATTTTCTTTTACAAGAAAAATAATGTTATTGCTAATAAATATTACAGTTCATATTTATCTGAATCTAAATATCTTTAAAAATTTTTTTTAATGTTTTATTTATTTCTAGGAGAGAGAGAGAGAGAGAGAGAGAGACAGACAGACAGACAGACAGAGACAGAGAGACAGTGACAGTGTGAGCAGGGGAGGGTCAGAGAGAGAGGGAGTCAAGGCTGAAACAGGCTCTAGGCTCCGAGCTGGCAGTCAGCACAGAGCCCGACATGGGGCTCGAACCCACGAACCGTGAGATCATGACCTAAGCGAAAGTCGGACGCTTAACCGACTAAGCCACCCAGGCACCCCTGAATCTAAATATCCTAATTTGAACATCTAAAAAGTGTCATGAAAATGAACTATGAGTTTTACTCAACATTCCAGTGACCTTGACTAAGTAGCAAGTAATGTGATGTGTGTTTTTACCTGGCAATACTTAGGGACAGGTGGGCTTGTTTTAGGCAACATTGTAATCAACAGTGTATGTGAGGCCTGCTACTTCCTGTGGATCTTTCTAATTAATTTAAGAAATATGTGGCTTTAATAGTCCATGTTTGGGGAAATTTTATTTTGTCACTTTTATAATGTAATATTCATGCAACCATTTTTATGACACGTAAACTATAGATGATGCTTTTTATTTTGTAAATTCTCTGGTGACTGCCAGTGTCGCAGTGAGAAATTGGGCTCAAGTTGAACAGACAAGAGCTTCTACTCCCAGTTCCTCCTCAACTATTAGCTGTAACCTTTTTTCCATGCACTAGTTTTATTACCTGGGTCATAGGACTAGTGATAATCTATCTTGTAAAGTTTCTTTGATAATCAAATGGAATAATGCTCATCATACCCGGCACATAAAACGAGTCCATTAAATGTTAGCTATGATAATGTCTGCCCTGTTTGAGGAAGTTTACATACTCTTTCTCTTTTATAAGACATATTAAGTCCTCATTTTAATAGTTATATAAGGAAATATATGAAATCATAAAGTGTCATTTTTTCCTTTATCTTTGTATCAGAATTTGGGTCACAAGTCTGATCTCTAGTTAGGATTAATTATATTTCATTGTGAAGTCAGACATTCAGTCTTTGCTTCTTTCTATCCTTCGTCTATTCAAATAATAAACATTTTTCTTTTATTTGTCGTCGTGGAGATATGAACCTCAAGGAACTCACTTTCCAGTGGGGAGAGATGAGTAGGGAGACAAATAATCCAAACCCAGTTTGTTAAATATTGTCCCCGAATAAAGTTTGGGAATCCAGAAGGGAGAATAACATATTCTTCCTGAGGATCAAGAAATGATTCAGTAAAAAGTTGACATTCCCACTAAGTTTTAGAAGGTGTTTGCCAGGTGACCTAACTGAAGCTAGGGAAAGAATAATTTCTTCAGTAATAAACTTTATCATTTTTAAAAAGTTTATTTATTTTGAGAGAGAGTGTGTGTGTGTGAGAGAGAGAAAGAGAAAGGCAGAGAGAGTGAATCCCAAGCAAGCTTCACACTGTCAGTGTAGAACCCAACACAGAGATCAAACTCACAAACTATGAGATCATGACCAGAGTTGAAGTCAGATGCTTAGCCATCTGAGCCACTCAGGTGCCCCTCAAATATTAAACTTGAAAAGCTCTGGGGGCACTTAGGCGGCTCAGATGGTTAAGTGTCCAGCTTCAGCTCCAGTCATGATTTCACGGTTTGTGAGTTTGAGCCCTGCGTCTGGCTCTCTGCTGCCACTGTCAATCCCACTTCATATTCTCTGTCCCCCTCTGTCTCTGCCCCACCGTCTCCCCCCCTCAAAAATAAGTAGACATTTAAAAAAGCTATTGAAGAGGTGATAGAGCTTGCAGTGTTAAAAGGCTGTAAATCCGTGTATGGATAGTAGGGGGTTGGAGGAGGAAGAAGACAGATGAAAGGCAGTGCTAGATATTCAGTGACCAGAATCTGAACATGCTCATCTGCTTTCATGCAGAATAATTCAGACTTTGTCTTGAGAGTGGAAGAGGAAATATCAAAGTGTTTAAGAGCGTTACTGACTTGATCTGATATGTGTTTCACAAAGATATGCAGAAAAATCCAGTCTAATCCATATGCTCAAAACAGCAGTCCACTAAATGTATGACCCTTTTAAAGTTTCCAAAGACACATCTTCAGCAGACTTCTTTTTTGCTAAGAGTTAAAGAAATTCCTCTTTTCAGTTGTGAAGGCAAATGATAATTTTGTGAGTGTTTTCCTTATAAGGTGCTAAAATGATGATATTATTCATTTAACGAGACATTACATATTGCCTTTAGAATTGTAAAATGTGTTGGATAGTAGCTGCTAAAAAAAACCAGGTGAAAATATTGATTATATCAAATGCTGTGATATTCTTTGTAAACAAAGCTTTATTCGTGAAATAATTTATTTGCTGCCTGTACTTACTGCTCACTTGAAGTCATAATTGTCCTGTATTACATCAGATTTTGTTCCATGGAAAGGATTTTGATGTTGTGAACAGAATATTATAATTTTGAGTTAAGAAAAATAAGGAACAGATGAAGAATTAAAAATCCATATTCTATTTTTACGCAGATATCTTTAGTTTTAAAATACTCAAAAGAAATATATAAAAACTTGTCCATTAAAAGTCCCAAATAAGCAAAAATATCTTACCTGAATGAATTTTCAAGTTTTCACTTAATAAACCCTTAATAAAGGTAAACTCCTTCAATTTGAAAACTTAAAAAACAATACGTTAGAAGATGTGAATTACTAATTTTGTTTTATGAAAATGACTTTCATATATTTATCTTTAAAAAATTAAGATCACATTTATACCTGTATCTCAAAACTACTGCTAACCAATCAATGAAAAATAAAATTAAAAGTATTTGGTGAATGGGAGAAATGAAAAACAAATACAAGAAATTTTTGCTTACCTGTCTTCTGAAATGATTGAGAGTCAAAATTTATCAGTGTTACTTAGGAAGTTTCCTTTGAGAAAAATTTTTTTTTGTCCTGAGGTATGTTCTCTTGAGTATTTTTCAATCCCTTCCTACACAAAACCACAAGATCTCTTAGTCTGTTTTACCTTAAGATTGGAATGCTACATTATTTTGTGTATGTGATAGAGATAATCTGCCACGTGCTCTTTCTTTACAGGAAATTACTTTCCATGCCTTCTGCAAGTTGAGGCAAATTGGATCCCTGAATATTTTTAAATGACTATAGTGGCAAAAAATGAGAGAAGATTTGATTGGATTTTTATCATATCTTTAGACACCTCCAATTTTATAGTCAGAGACAACACATCATGGCTGTGAATGTGAAATGGCTTTCTTTTGTATAAGGCTATTGATGGTGAAATAAAGTGCTCATGTAATAATGATTTGGTTAGTTAATAAAATCTGATAATTTTGTTATGCAGATATAGAACCATTTAGTTATCAGTTATTTTAACCTAAACAAGCTAGTGCATTATCAGAGATATTTTAGTTATCATTTATATCAAGTAACATCTGGCACTTAGAATTATTCTTCTTGGTCTGTACAACAACAGGCTGCCCTACATCTTGACCAAATGAGAAAGACTCCAGAGGCATGGTAAGGATGGATGATAGAATCAGAAGGCAGAACTTTAAGGCCTATTTTGCCACTTATTAGAGGATGAATTTCAGCTGGTCTCTAACTTTTCTGCTGTCCACTTTATTCATTTTTAAAATTGAAATTAAAATAATCAAATTCATAAAGTTATTTCTGAGAATAAAATTAGGTCATTTATGTGAAATTGCTCTGTAAACCCTAAAACCTTATATAAATGTAAGGTACTATTATAATTATCATTTTATTATCACTGCTGTAATCCCTTTTCTTTTTTGGGGAGGCTACTGCCCTTATTTTATTTATTTATATTTTTACAAATAGTTTATTGTCAAGTTGGTTTCCATATAACACCCAGTGCTCATCCCCACAAGTGCCGCTCCTCCATGCCCATCTCCCCCTCCCCCCCACACCCATCAGTCCTCAGTTTGTTCTCAGCATTCAAGAGTCTCTCATGGTTTGCCCCTCTCCCTCTCCCCCACTATTTCTTCTCCCCCATGGTCTTTCATTGAGTTCCTCCTAATCCTCCTATATGTGCAAACATATGGTATTTGTCCTTCTCTCCCTGACTTATTTCGCTCAGCATAACACCCTCAAGTTCCATCCATGTTGCTATGCATGGCCAGATTTCATTCTTTCTCATTGTCATGTAGTATTCCATCATATAGATAAACCACATCTTCTTTTTTTAAAAATTTTTAATCTTTGTTTATTTTTGATAGAGAGAGATAGAGTGTGAGCAGGAGAGGACCGGAGAGAGAGGGAGACACAGAATCCAAACCAGGCTCAAGGCTCTGAGCTGACTGTCAGCACAGAGCATGACACAGGGCTTGGACTCAACGGACTGGGAGATCATGACCTGAGCCGAAGCTGGAGGCTCAACCCACTGAGCCACCCAGGTGCCCCAAACCACATCTTCTTGACCCATTTGTCCATTGATGGACACTTAGGCTCTTTCCATGTTTTGGCTATTGTTGAAAGTGCTGCTATGAACATTGGGGTACGTGTGCTACTATTTATCAGTACTCCTATATCCCTTGGGTAAATTCCTAGCAGTGCTATTGCTGGGTCATAGGGGAGTTCGATTGTTAAGTTTTTGAGGAAACTCCACACTGTTTTCCAGAAGGACTGCACCAGTTTACATTCCCACCAACAGTGTAGGAGGGTGCCCGTTTCTCCATATCCTCACCAGCATCTAGAGTTCTCTGATTTGCTCATTTTAGCCACTATGGCATGAGGTGGTATTTCAGTGTGGTTTTGATTTGTATTTCCCTGATGAGGAGGGATCCTGAGCATCATTTCATGTGTCTGTTGGCCATCTGGATGTCCTCTTTGGAGAAGTGTCTGTTCATATCTCTGCCCATTTCTTCACTGGACTGTTTGTTTTTTGGGTGTGGAGTTTGGTGAGTTCCTTATAGATTCTGGATATTAACCCTTTCTCTGATATGTCATTTGCAACTATCTTTTCCCATTCCGTTGGTTGCCTATTAGTTTTATGGATTGTTTCCTTTGCCGTGCAGAAGCTTTTAATCTTGATGAGGTCCCTATAGTTTATTTTTGCTCTTGATTCTTTTGCTTTTGGAGATGTGTCAAGTAAGAAATTGCTGCAACTGAGGTCAAGGAGGTTGTTTCCTGCATTCTCCTCTAGGGTTTTGATGGGTTCCTGTCTCACGTTCAGGTCCTTTTTCGATGTTGAGTATATTTTTGTGTATGCTGTGAGAAAGTGATCTAGTTTCATTCTTCGGCATGTTGCTGTCCAGTTCTCCCAGCACCATCTGTTAAAGAGGCTGTCTTTTTTCCATTGGATACTCTTTCCTGCTTTGTCAAAGATTAGTTGGCTGTATACTTTTGGGTCCACTTCTGAGTTCTCAATTCTATTCCGTTGGTCTATGTGTCTGTTTTTGTGCCAATACCATACTGTCTTGATGATGACAGCTTTGTAGTAGAGGCTAAAGTCTGGGATGGTGATGCCTCCCGTTTTGGTTTTCTTCTTCAATATTACTTTGGCTATTCGGGGTCTTTTGTGGTTCCATACAAATTTTAGGATAGTTTGTTCTAGTTTTGAGAAGTATGCTGGTGCAATTTTGATTGGGATTGCATTGAATGTATAGATTGCTTTGGGTGGTAATGACATTTTAACTATATTTATTCTTCCTATCCATGAGCATGGAATGTTTTTCCATTTCTTTGTGTCTTCTTCAATTTCCTTCATAAGTTTTCTATAGTTTTTATCAATCAGATCTCTTGGTTAGGTTTATTCCTAGCTATTTTATGGTTTTTTTGTGAAATTGTGAATGGAATCTGTTTCTTGATTTCTCTTTCTGTTCCTTCATTGTTGGTGTATAAAAATGTAACCGATTTCTGTACGTTATATAATCCCTTTTCTTAAACAGTTATCACTGAGGATACTAAGTTTTGTATCAAGTCTGGTTATCCTGCCCTACTGGCTTGGAAGTTTTACAGTTAGTCTTATAGAATTATTGGCCTTGTCTGATAAACCATCCAGACTTTGAAATCATATAACTAGGCATTTCATTGTCTGAAGATCTGAGTATATATTAATTTTGTATTGTCACACAACAAAAGTCTGCATTAGTTATTTGTTTCTTCATTACAGATTAACCCACAACTAACAACATAAACAAACATTTAGTATCTTATAGTTTCTGTGGCTCAGGGATATTATAGAGGAAACTTAGTTTGGTGTCAGGGTCTCCTTTTAGGTTTCAGTCAGGCTATTGGCTAGGGCAGTGGACTCATCTTCAGGCTCAGATTGGAGGGATTGATCTGTTTCCAGGCTCATTCCCATGTTTATTGGCAGGTCTTAGTTTTTCAACATATGGATCTCTTCATTGGCAATTTGAGAGACAGAGATGGAGAGACAGACAGAGAAAGACAGAGAGAGAGAAAAAAACAACTGAAGATAGAGGTCATAGTTATTTTATAACCTAATCTTTACGGTCTATTACTTCTACCTATTTTATTAATTAGAAGACAGTGAGTAAGACCAGTCTCTTCTCAAGAGGATTCCACAAGGACAGCAACAAGCGGGAATTATTAGAGGCCATCTAAGTGGTGCCTGCATCATTTATCCTCTGCTTCCCAGGATTCATGGGCCTCTCACATGCACAATACAGTCACCCTTTCCCAAAGTTCTGTCTTATTTTATTATAGTATTAGCTTAAAAATCCAACATCGTAGCTCTACACCAAGACCAGGTGTAAACAAGATTCCTTGGTATGGTTTCTTGAGTATAGCTTTCTGAGTACTGCCCCTCCTAATTTATGGATGTGATAAAGAAAACCAAGTCATTTTTCCTTCACACCCCTAACCTGTAATGATGGAGCAGGCATAGTGTAACTAGTACAAGCATTCTTGTTCTAAAGGAATAAGATGAGAGCCTCAGAGGAATCTCTGGTCCATAAAAATTCTGAAATTTAGCCAGGCATATAATAGAATTTCCTCTCTTAGATCTCAAAGCCTGGGAATACTTCCCCATGGCTCCCAGCTCCACATTTTGGGCTCTTGTTATCATATCCATATTTGATTTGTCAGCAAAGGCAGCACGTTGTGTAGCTAACGTCCCTTTCAGTCTGCTGCCTGTTGGTAAAATTCTAGAGATCTGATGTCCTCTCCTGATTATATGCTATATTCACCTCAGGCCAAATGGACATGTTGCTGCATAAATAACTCTTAAGAACTTTCTAGGTGTTCTGTATACTTTCTTGGGGCTCATTTCATTTGACAAAAGCTTTATCACAAATTTCTTCATCGTAACCCCTTCTCTCCTTTGGGCTTTTGCTTGAACAGATAACGAATAATGCTCTTAAACATCATAGGAACCTTGTTGCTTGATTGGGGGGGCTGCATGGTAGACTCAGCATGTTTCCATTTATTCATACAAAGTTCAGAATGATTGATACTAAGCTTTGTTGTTTAGAGAGTCCCACATAGATACAGAAAACAGGAGCAATTAACAAAAATATTAGAGTAGTAGATACCTCTCAGAAGAGGGAGAAGGATGTGGGAAGAAGTATACGAGGGGCTTTAAAGTTGTTTTTCAGAGCACCTGGGTGGCTCAGTCAGTTAAGTGTCTGACTTTGGCTTAGGTCATGATCTCATAGCTCATGAATTCGAGCCCCATTTCAGGCTCTGTTGACAGCCTAGATCCTGCAGCCCACATGGAATTCTGTGTCTCTCTCTATCTCTTTGCCCCTCTGCTGCTCATGCTTTCCTTCAAAGATAAACAAACAATAAAATTTTTTTAATTTTCTCATATATTATTCTGGTTGATGGATACATATAGGTACTTGATCTCCTTTTTTATCTATATGGCTCATACAGAAGAGCAAAAAAGAAAAAAAGTGTAGTAACTGAAATGCAATAGAGGAGTGGTTTCTGAAACTGAAAGAAAGTGTAGGAGTTTATGTCTTAAATTGAAGGTAGAAGGAATGTCAAGGGGTGAAGTTGTAATGCCATTAAAAGCTTCAATTGTATATAGTTGTTAGGTGATTGAATTGAATTAAATTAATATGCTTGGACTTCTGGCATGTTTTATCAGCCATTTAGTAATGTTTTTCTGAAAAGCAACCCATTCCAGGAGAAGAGCATTAAACATAATAATGTTGCCATTCATCACATCCAGAGCCAGTGGCTTTCTCCTTCTGTTCAGTTTTGTGTTCCATTTCTGTTTTGTGAAGCCAAAGGAAAAAAGACAAGTAAAGGAGTTTGGGGGCAAGAATTTAGCGTACTTTATTGCACAATTTTGAGAAAGTGCCCTCCTCAAGGACAATTATTCTGAATCATTGGTGAAGTTCTGTAGACTTAATAAGGGAAAGAGGGGGGAAGGTTTACTCTTTCATATGTTCATATAGAGAACATGGTTAGGTAATGATATTAAGAGGATGGGAAATGAGCTCTAACCAAAATTTTCTTCCTAAAGCATTGTTCTGATTTGCCATTCTTTTGATGAAAATCCACCAACCTTCAGTGGCTCTTTGTTTGCTTCAAGTAAAAGGCTACTTTGGGGTGCCTGGGTGGCTCAGTTGGCTAAACGTCTGACTTCAGCTCAGGTCATGATCTCATGGTTTGTAGGTTCGAGCCCCGTGTCAGGTTCTGTGCTGACAGCCATCTCAGAGCCTGAAGCCTGCTTCAGATTCTGTATCTCCCTTTCTCTCTGACCCTCCCCTGCTCATGTTGTTTGCCTCTTTCTATCAGAAATAAATAAAACATTAAAAAAAATTTAAAAAGGCTACTTTCATGATGTGACATACTTTCCTCTCCAGCCCTTCCTCTTGACTTTCTACCCCACTCCCAGGACAGTTGGGCTCTGCATGCTCCTATCTCATTGCTTTTCAGGAATACACCAAACCATCTCTCTGTTCGTGCTCATGGACATGTCCTCTCTGCCCTAAAGGCCTATCACCGTCTACCTTCTGGTTACCCTCTAGGTGTGGAACATATGCGATACAGAGAGAAAGTGCTCTTGTCTCCTCTCCAGGTTGGGTGTAGTTAGGTGTTGTCTCTGATGGACTTGAATTGATCTTGCCTTGTAAGTTATTTGTTTCCTAGCCTTGACTTTAAGTTTCTTAGAAGGAAGAGACTGTAACTTTGTAGTTTTGTCTTTATGATCTTACAGTGCATTGTACCTGATAAGCCCCTCATAAATGTTTGTTGGATAAACAGATTAAACAGATAGATGCATTTGGTGGATGATTGGTATAGTTCAGAGACTAATGATAAAGGTACAGAAAATAGATAGTTGAGTGGAGTGATTAAGCATGTGGGTTTTAGAAACTGACTACCCAGAATGGAGGATTATTTCTATCATTTATTAACTGTGACTTCTTGGGAAAGTTAGGTAAACTTTCTTGCCTTAGCACTGTCTAAGCTTAAACCCTTAGCTTAAGGGGTTTAGTAATAATACTAGCTTCATTGGGTTGTTGGAGTGATGAAATGAAGTAATATATGCTAAGTGCTTTAGACAGTGCTGAGATCTACTAAGTAACTCAGTACACTTAAAATTGTTCCAGAAGGCAGTCACTACATTTAATTAACACACATGAGGGCCAATGAAAAGTAGATCCAGGAAAGAGAAAAGCAAGAAGCCCCTTACCTGTGCGTACTTGATATTCTCATTTCCCTGATTATACTACTGAACATACCATATTGAAATTTTTGTGCTAGTGTGTATGTCCATTTTATCCTAAAGATCGGAGTGAGAAGGTCCATATCCTTCATTTCAGCAAGCAGAGCTTGGTGAAATCACTTGATCCTTTTATGGCCTGTGTTCTAATAACCTAGAACAGTCTTAAAAATTATGACTAAACTGAAAACATATATTGCAACTACCATGTCTCTTAACAGTTATCCCTTGAAATTCTCTCATCTTGAAGTTTAAGTTTAAATGTGCCCCTTACCTATGTGTGTGATTAGGAATGACATAGGTAGGGATAGGTCCACCAGAGGTAAAGTCAAATAAGAGTAGGGGTAAGACACTGAACCCAGGAGCAAGGTCCCAGTTACATGGGAATGAGTAACGTCAACCAGAGAGAACCCTAAGTGCATCAGTGGAAGGACCAGTAGCACCAGGTGGGTGTTGTGTCTATACATAGCCACCACAGCTTCACATTTCATTACAAGATTAAGGAGAAAGTAAAATATGAGAAAAAAGATGAGTGGGTTTAGGGAGATAAGGCTGTGAGTTAATAGCTCACTGTGTGGGGAGCTTCATATATAACAGCCCAGGACACAAATTTATTTGATAAATGGTATCTTCAGGGAATTTCCAGCAAAATAAAAGTTTTCCAATTAGTTTCCTTCAGATAATGTCACTGCCTTATAAACACACGGTAGTTTAATTCATTTTTCATGTGTAGGTTTGCTGCAGATTTAGACAAAGGTGAGTGAACCCAACTTTACTCTCAGGATACATATTTCAAAATGTTGTACTGGTTCTTAGACAGGTAACTTCCACCAGCCAGCCCTCAAGGTGAATAAGAAACACCTTGTTGGCTCTTTGGAATGCTAACTCTTCTGGGGCATTACACTTCATGTCTAGTACACTAATTGGCAATTTGGGAACCTGAAGCGATAATGTGTTTCCTAGAAGAGTTGTTACCTCACACCAAGGGAGTAGTTTACTTACCTAGTAGAATCATAGAATAGCAGAATTTGGAGTAATTTTGAGTCATAATCTATACCAGCCTTGGCCAGAGGAGCACAGGAGAGACAGGCTCGTTGCATGTAGCTCTCATCTCAGAGGCAGCCATGTAGTTTCCACACCAGTTCTGGATGGGAGCCATCACATCATGATAAGACATTTTCCTGTTGTGTGAGTGAGTTTTGTAATGTTTTCTTCAATGTCACCAGACAGGTAGTATGATCCTGACATTGTTCGTCTTGGGGAGAACTTTCAGAAGAATTTTGTTTAACCTACTTCTTTTTTTTTTTTTTTTTAATTCTTAAATGTTTTATTTATTTCTAGGAGAGAGAGAGACAGTGTGAGCAGGAGGGTCAGAGAGAGAGTGACAGACTCTGAAACAGGCTCCAGGCTCTGAGCCGGCAGTCAGCACAGAGCCCGATGCGGGGCTCGAACCCACGAACCGCGAGATCATGACCTAAGTGAAAGTCGGACGCTCAACCGACTAAGCCACCCAGGCGCCCCAGTTTAACTTACTTCTAAAGTGCTTAGATCTACTTAATTTAAAACTTCTTGCCAGAATCATTACATATTCACAGTATGTCACAAGCTCCAGCTTCAGGTATTTTTCTTAAATTTCTAATGCTTTGTCTTAAATGGATTAAGTCTTATTTTACTCGGAAAACACTGTGGCATGTTCCTTAAGAATTGGTTTCTTTTAGCCAAGTTGGTCAGAGGTTTGAATCTGACTCTGTGTACTAGCTCATGGCTTAGGGAAGGTTTTATATAGCTCCTTCAAGACTCACTGTGCTTCTCTGGGAAAATACTAACATCTTATTTCAAATGTTGGTTGTTTGGATTAAGTAAGGGAATGCTTTGTGAAGCTCCCACTATAGTACATGACACATTATAAACTTAAAAGCCTGCATCACATCATAAACTTAAAAGGCTGAATAAAATAGTTGATATTTTTATTCTCATTTGTTCTAATGTAGTCATAAAATGTAATTTTAAAATTTGCTTGTTAATCTTATGTATGTACATAAAATCATAGGAAAAACTGCATTTCTTTGAAAGTTTCTGATAATTTCTACTTCCTACTGATTTGAACTAACTTTTAACTTGGTAAAAATGAGAACTCTTTCCCAGAATTTGTCATCCACTCATTTTCCTTCTATGCTAACAATCCTGAATCATAGAATTTTTAATACAGGGGAAAGAGTATTGGACTGACTATGATACAACAAAATGTAAATCCTTAATTTGGTTAGTTTATAGGTATGTTTCTTGAGCAAATGTTTGATCTTTCTGGATCCTATTTGCTTCCTTGTAGAATAAAGATAATGATACCTCACAGAATTAAAAAGAAAATAATTAGATGCAGTTAGTTTGACAAAAAGCTATTAGGAACTATTTTAATATAAAGGAAATTGGTCTTCTGTAGTGCTTACCAGTCCTCATGGTGAAAATGAAGTGAGGCCCTGGGAGGTTAAGCTCTGTCCAAGGTTGAAGGGTTGGCTTAGTTAATGTCTGCACACATCCTGGGTCTGCTGCACCAGCGCTAATCAAAATATGCTCTCACCAGCATTTTCTCTGTGAGATGTCTGATAGGAAAGTGTTGTATGGACAAATATGTTTAGGAATGCTGCACATTACAACTCCCCATACCCTTGTACATTCACAGTGCTCATTAATTTATTAAAACCAATTATTCCCCCAGTAGAGAAACTTATTTAACCTTGTATATTTGATGTTGGAACCTATTGACGTCCCTCAGAAGAAAGCATATGCTAGAGAGAGTTGATGGCCTGAGAATGGAAATGATTAAATTATCATAGTACTAATTCATGTTGTTGTCTCCAGAAGAACTCAGAGACCCACATATGTGCAGACCCATAGAAAGACCGGTATTCTACGGTGGTCAATCACAAAGATTGAGAGCGTTAGAATAGAAGCATAGTTGGGGTGTAGATGACCTCTCTTTTAGACTTTGTGAGTTGTGACTTTCTCAGACAGCCAAGTGAGGATTGTGTGATTGGAAGTTGGGTGCATGGGTCTGACTCTGAAGAAAGAGATCTGTGTTGCAGATACAGTTGTTTTTCACTAACTGATACATTTAATCAATAAATTTGTCAGAACTTAGAGGGGACAATGGAAGCTTTGGCAGTACAGATGTGCAAAGTGTGTTTTCAATTAAAAAGAGAATGGGATCATAATAGACATGCAGGAATCTCTGACATTTAAAAAAGTAGGCATAGGAAGAGGAAGTGTTAATTACTAATCTTTTATTGCTGTTGGTCCACTAATGCGTATGTCTTAATGACCAGAAAACACTCAGGAAAATTGTGATATGTCTGAAATCCAATAGCTAAAGAGTAGCAGATTTTGATTTCCAACCCAGGCCTCTTGACTCATGCTGACTTAGCTTTTATCTCCTTCTACACACTGTTAACATTCTCTTATGCACACATCCTTTAGAATCTTGCTCTCATGTGATTTACATAAAAGATATAGAATATTGTAAATATCAGTTTTGTGGTTTTTGGGTTTAAATTCCATAGGATTTGGCAGAAGGCTGTCAGTGAGTCTTTCCATCCCTCTTACAGAATCAATAAAATCAGTAAGGGTGTTATCCAGGCTGAGAATAACGGATGTGTTATTCTGAACTATTATAAGAGGTTAGGAGAAGAAATTAGTGTTTTAGTGAAGAGTTAATTGATTGCATTATATGATCTTTTTTCTCTTTGCATTTTAATTTTTAAATTTATTTTTATAGCACAAGGTATTGAATTTTAATGTTTCAATAGGAAATAAGAGAAAATTTATATAATATAATGTATATGTATATATGTAATGTGTATAACATATATTTACATATATGTTTATACTCATATATATTTATATCACAATGATAGAAATAAAAGTCAGTGGTCAATGTAAGAACCAAACTATTGCTGGATTTTATCTTTATCACTTACATTTTTGTTGTCAGTGCCTAGGCTTTGTTATTAACCCTTTTCAAAATAGGTATTTCCCATCTGCAATAAAATGGAAATGCTTGGGTTTGCTGCAAGAATGTTGAAGATGCTGATGCTGAATGAAGTGGTGGAATCTGCAATGAAAAACTTAGATCAGAAGCAGTTGTTTTGGTGTTTTGAACCATCTCAGAAAAGCGCATGCCAATCTAATTAATAGCACAAAGAACATTTTTAAAAGGGAAAATAGCTGCGCCATTGTTGCACGTTGTCATGCATTAGTAATAACAGGACAATTAACTCTGAAGAAAAGGAAAATACATCACTAATCATTAGTCACTGATAAACACTGTGGAAAGCCAAGCAATTCCAACCGTTTAGGGACTACAGGACTGCAGTCTTTCACATTACTTTGCATTTCCCTACACCCTTGCATAGCTTTCCTCCAACCACTGTGGACTCTCCCAGAATGATGTATGATCCCCATTCCCAACCGTACTGGTTTCCTAGGGCTCCTGTAATGAAATACCAAACACTGGGTGGATTAAAACAATAGAAACTGGTGGCCTCACAGTTCTGGAGTCTTGAAGTGTGAAAATAAGGTTTTTGGCAGGGCCGTGTTCTCTGCGACTACATTAGGAGAGAGTCTTTCCTTCCTTCTTCTAGCTTTCAGAGTTTGCTGACAAAACTTGGTGTTCCCTGGCTTGTAGAGGCACCACACAGTCACATGGCTGTCTTCTCCCTCTGTGTCTTCACATCATTTCTGTTCTTTGCATGTGTGTCTTTGTGTCCAGTTTCCCCTTATTATAAGGATAACAGTCATTTTGGATCAGAGCCCAGCCTGATAACCTCATTTTAACTTAATTCCCCCTAAAGACTCCCTGTTCTACCAGGTCACATTCTCTGGTACTTGGGGTTACAACTAAGTGCATCTTTTGGGGGGGACATAATTCAATCCATAACACCAATCTTTGGAATTTTGCCCAATGGCATCATCTTCCTTTGCTTCCCAGATCTTCCTATTAACTGAAGAAATGTTGGCATGTTACCTGGCTTTCTCACTTAGCATCTTTTTTTTTTTTTTTTTACAGATAGTTTATTGTCAATTTAGTTTCCACATAACACCCAGTGCTCATCCCCACAAGTGTCCTCCTCCATGCCCAGCCCCCCTCCCCCCCACATCCATCAGTCCTCAGTTTGTGTCAGCATTCAAGAGTCTCTCATGGTTTGCCTCTCTCCCTTTCCCCCACCATTTCTGCCCTTCTTCTCCCCCTTGGTCCTCTGTTAAGTTCCTCCTAATCCTCCTATACGTGCACACATATCACTTAGCATCTTTCTTATTTCAGTAAGAAACTAGATATTTCCTTCCCATCTCCATATGAGTTGTTACATCCTTGTCGCGTTAGTGGTTGCTAATGCTGGGTGTTGGAATCCCCTTGGAAACTTGTGTAATCATTCTAGGGTGTGATCTGGGAATAGGTTTTTAAAATATCTCCTGGTGATTTAATACACAACTAATGGTGGAACCCTATACAATAGGAATCTTGTATTCCTATTGCATAATCTTGAATTTATGCTTTATATTCTTTTGATACTTTGCTCTGAGATCACTATTTCCTCTTACAGTGTTTTTCCTCTTACCTAGAGCCTTATGAAGTGCTATAGCATATGTGTTTCGGTATATGAATATTAGTGAAGAGCCTTAAGTAAGTCACACAGGGAAGAACAGATAATCAGACATGTAAGAAGAATCATGTTGGCTATGGGAGAAACATTTAAGTTCTAGATAGAAGGAGGACAAAACCAATTAATTTGCCTATTCCTTTAGAATGGGCTTCTTTAAGGCAAAGAGAAGGACAAACACATAAAATCAGGCCCTGCAGAGTGCTAGCAGTGTCAGATCAACAGGCCCGAGATAGTCCCATGAATCTGATGATGAGACGGGAAAATAAAAAAGGAAGGTACATGTGCCTTCATAGTAAAATGTGAATGCTGAAGCTTGAGAGGGTTATTCTCTTTAAAAATAAGTATATTTTAAGTTTATCATGGCTTAGAGAATAAGAGTACTAATATAATTATATGGCAAATAGTTTATTATGTATAAGGGGCTTACTGGGGTAATATTGTATACAATGTTTTCCATGTTTGTTTCCAACATTTATTTCCTCCTTTGAATGGGAGTTGTGTGTGTGTGTGTGTGTGTGTGTGTGTGTGTGTGTGTGTGTTAACACCGAAAGCTATCACTGTTTCAACACCCTAAAGCTACCATATTCTAACAGTGTTTTAACTTTCCCTGCTTTTCTGTTTAGTTGACAAAGAATTAATATATTGAACTAAATAATATTACTGTTCTGAAGTATTTGCCCAAGGCCATGAACATTATATGTTCTGTTTTAACTGTGACTTAGGAGGAGGCAGGTCTGAAAATGTAGAATTAAGGCAGGACAAAACCCATCTCAGAACAGTAGTTAAAACTTAGTTTTACTTGATTGATGAGCTAGAGTACTGGTGATGATTATCTAACATTCTTCACACCTCTATCCATGGCATATAACATGTTTATGTCAATTGTAGTCATAGTTTCCAAAGCTATTGTAAAAATAACACTTGAAGACATATAAGTTATCATTTATTTAAAGATACCCTTGCTCTTTGCACAGTAAAATTTACTTTGGTTAGTTCTGAATTATTTTTTAAGGTAATTTCTTTGCAAAAGAGGATACATTGGGAAGTCTTTTGATTAGATTCTAGAAAAAAAAAAAAAGAGTGGCAGACGAATTCTGCCAAAAGCTATATTAATAAAATTTTGGAAAACCTCTGAAGGAATATATTCTCTAGAGAGATGTGACCATTTATTGGACACATTAGCCTTTAAAGTCACTTTATTTTTAAGTTTAAATAGAGATCTATGGAAAATGCTGTTTTGAATCCCGGAATTCAAATGCAACCTTTTCTATTGTTAATCTTTCTTGAAGTATAAAGAGATAAGAATAAAAAGGAAATCATTTCATCTTAAATTTAGCCCTGTGTACTTTCATTTTGCTTTTTACCTCACCTGCCTTTTATGGATACTGCCTATGAACTATTATAGAGAATACAGAATAATGGTTTCATGTAATTTTTACATATAGGAAACTAGAATATATGTGAAGTAACTATACATGGAAAACATCATGTTGAGGAAAATACTTCAGAGACATCATGTTATCAGTTTTAAATTAAGAATTCATTAACACAAAAGTAAGAATCAAGTTTACCTTGCTTATTTATGTATCAACAACACTTAACACAGTGCCTTATGAATCGTGCATATTTAATAAATATATCTGGATTGACTGAATGAAAGGCAAATTGGGATGAAGAGATTATAAATGGCCTGGGAAGGAGGATTGAAATTTGAACTAGAATGGAGTGGAAAAGCTGCTAAAAAAACAACCTGGAAAAGCTGAAAATTTAAGTGGACGTTGAAGAACATTTAAGGTTCGAACAAAAATAGAGTGGAGTCTGTATGTGTATGTATATGTGTGGGTACATGTGTGCTGATTGTGTGTGTAGAAACAATCCGGAAAAAAAAATCAAAGTGGCAGGTGCCGACATGTTGTGGACAGAGAAAAGAATCATGAATCAGTGGAAGATCTGGGGAGTTAAATAGGAAATAAAGCTGAATAGTTTGGGTAAAATCAACCTACTGGCAAGCTTTGCTCTTCCAGTTTGGAAGTTTAAGCTTTACACTAAATATGTATTTGTTACCATTATCAGTTTCAGGAAGAATTATTTATATTCTTAACATATTTGAAGTCTGGGTTGCTCATAAATGGAAAATGCTATAAAAGAACATTTGGCAAATATTTTTAAACTTTTCACTGCCTTAATTATGTAAAAATCATAGCTGTTTTTTCCCAGCAATGTGGTAACTAGTATTTTGTTGTATATGTCATATACATACATAATATGTGGTTATTATATATCATGTATGTAACATATGTTTATTACATATGTTTTCTTTTTGTTATCAAGTAGTTTAGAAGATGACCCCTAGGCTCCAGATCAAGACCAAATGACCAATCAGAGGGCTTTTGCAGTCATGCTGGAAGCATCTAGTAAATTTGGGACCAGGTAATATAGAGGAAGTGGAAAAACAGGAAGAATGAATCAGCACAATTTAATAACCACAATATGAAGTGGGAAGGATAAGAAGCAGCAAAGTATTACTCCAGGTTTTTATGTTGGGTGCTGAGGAAATGGTGGCTTCATTTTTCCTCTTATCATCATATCTAAATTCTTTTTTCTCTCTGCTTGGATGATTTGGTCAGTGTTTCCTGCCTGAGTATGGTGTCCATCGTACATGATCTGATGGTATCCTTTGCAGGCCAATGTAATAACACTCATCACATGGATCATAAATATTTGCTCATGTCTGTCTTTCTTCTACACTGCATTCCTTCAGTGTAAAGGCTAAATATTTCTAGTGCTTAGTGCAAGTTAGTGTGTGGTAAGGTGTAAGTTGAGTTAAAGATGTTTTTTTTGTTTTTTTTTTTGCACTAATTCCTATGCTGGGACTTGGATATGTAGTATGTGGAAATTCAGTTCTAGAAAGTTCTACCATGCCGAAGATTTCTAACCTCTCCTCTTTTCTGTTGTAATCTGTATTAACACTATTTCAGCTTTAGATAATATGTTAGGTTTACAGTGGAATGAGAGGAGCATTTAAAGTTTTTTATTTTATTGTTTTCTTCAGGATTCTGTGAAATATCAGAACAGAGAAATGCTAAAGATGATGGCTGCCACCACATTTCTAGTTTTTCAGTAGCCACTTTGGTCTTTTATTTCTAAGCTATCTGGCAAATTCAGATATAGCCCCCTACATACTGGATATTTACACTTCAGGGAGCGTTGGTGAGAGTGAGGTATGAAATAATAAACCAAGAAACTAAAATCACCCTCATCTGTAAGTATCTTAATTTAGATAATATAGATTTTAAAAAAAAAAAGCATGTCGCTTCCCTTGAATTCTTAAGTAGTATTTTTTTTTGCCTGAGTTTCAGCTAAAAATGAGGATAACAGCTGTTATATTAAGGCATTGAATATGCTGTATGTTTAATCTCTATGTGTATGACATTTATGTTACTAAACTAATTTGAGAGCTTTTCTTTCTAAAATAAATTGCTAACATGGAATCTGTTATGAGTAAAGAAATCCAAACATTACAGATACAGATTTTACAGACAGTATTGTTGACATGGAAGGAATATACAAGATACCGTATTTTTTTTCTCTCTCTAGGTCTTAAGTTTTTAATCTCTGAGTGGATACTTAATTAATTTTGTTGTTTGCTTATTTCCAAGCAGACACATTAAAAAGTTCTTTTAATTTTTTTAATGCTTATTTATTTATTTTTAGAGACAGAGTGAGAGTGCAAGCCAGGGAGGGACAGAGAGAGAGGGGAGAGGGAGAATCCCATCAGGGCAGAGCCCAAAACAGGGCTCAAACTCATGAACCATGAGATCATGACCTGAGCCGAAATCAAGAGTCAGACGCTTAACCGACTAAACCACCCTGGCTCCCCAACAAATTGTTTTTAATGTTACTTATGAACAATGTAAATTTTCTCATTAGGAAATATTTCCTATTATCAGTTTATTAAGAAGTATTGATATTCTTAATATTTGAAATTTAGGCTGCCCATAAATAGAAACTTTTCTACTTTAGAAAAGGTTTGGTAGGGGCCCTGGGTGGCTCACTTGGTTGAGCATCTGCATCTTGGTTTAGGCTCAGGTCATGATCTCACTGTTTGTGGGTCCTAACCCACGTCAGACTCTGTGCTGAGGGCATGGAGCCTGCTTGAGATTCTGTCTCTATCTCTCTGCCTCTCTCCCTACCCCACTCATGCGTGTGTTCTCTCTCTCTCACTTGCTCGCTCTCTCTCATTCAAAGTAAATATATAAATATTAAAAAAAATACAAAAAGTTTTGGCAAATAGCTTTATACCTTTTGCTACCTTAATTATATAAGATCCATAGTCTTTATTTTTCCCCAATGATATTGTTATAATTAGCATGTGGTTACATAAATTATCCAAGAAGTACAAACATGGGATTTTCTTTTTTGTATCTTAAGACTTCTTACAGTTTTAAGTCAATTTTTCGAAGATTTGACTTCATCAGCCTCTCTTATTCTGCCATAAGATAAAGAATCTGGAGTTGAGGTTTTTTTTGTTTGTTTTTTTGTCGACGTGTATTAACTGTAATGTTAAATAGCTAATTACTTCAAGGACATTATTTACTTTTTGTAAAGAAATGTTTATCCACCCATAATTATTTATTGAGTGTGTACTAGGCACTTTTCTAGGTTCTGGAGTCATAATTGTTGATAACAGAGACAAGATTTCTGCCCTTCTGAAGCTGACATTCCAAAAAGAAGAGAGTAAAACAAATTTTTTTTGAAAAATAGTAATAGGTGCATAGAGAAAATTAAACAGTTAAGGATTTTATTGAACATTTAAATAGGAGAGTCATGAAAAGCATCTCTATAAAGAGAGAAGGAATTGTAAGAATGAGGTCTGTGGACATTTGAAGAAAGAACAGCTGGGATATAAGCCCTAGCAAAGGCAAAACTCTCAGGCAGAAGCATGCCTGGAATGTTCTAAGAAGTACAAGATCCATTTGAGAGAATTGTAGGAAATAATTTTGAGAAGAATTATAGAAAGGCAAATCATGTGCTATTGTAGAGAATTTGGTTTTAATTTGAAATGAAATGAGAAGCTACTGGATAGTTGTGAGCAGAGTAATAGCATGATCTGTCTTGAGTTTTGCTGGGATCATTATGGCTTCCTTGTTGACAAGAGACTGTGCAAGGGTAAGGGTGGTGGGACAGACACCAGCCAGGAGGCCAGTGTAGTAATCTAGGGAAGAGGGATCATATTTGGACTACAATGACAGCAGTGGAGATCATAAAGGGTGGGGTTCTGGATAGATTTTGAAAGTAGAACCAAATGGATATGATAGAGTCAATTCAGTGGAACAGAGAAAAGGAAGAAATAAAGATGACTCTTAGATTTTGCCCTAAACAACTGGAAGAATAGAATTGTCATTAACTGAAGTGAGGAAAATGGAGGGAGAAGCAATTTTGGAGGGAAAATCAAGAACTCATTTTGAGATGTCTGTTATAGTCTATAGTCTAGTTGGAACTAATTGAGTAGGAATTTGGGTAGTATAAGATGAAGATATAAATTTAGCAGTTGCATAACATTGATATTTTAAATTCAATTTAAGATTGGATAAGTTCACCAAAGGAGTGGGAGTGTTTGGAAAGAATGCTGGAGAGGTTCTTTTGAGACATTCTGATTGTGAGAATTAGAGAAAATGAGAAGTCGTCAATAAAGGAGAGTGAGGATGAGTGGCCAGGGTAATGAAGAGTTCTGAAATTAAAGAATCAGGTATTTTAATGGACGTTAAGTGCTTCTGCTAGGTCAAGTAAGATGAGACCCAAGAGTTGACCTACGGAATTAGAATTTGAAAGCACTAATTATAAATAACTTAAGGAAATTATCAGATAATTTTTTATTGTAATTTTTGAATCCTATGTTTAAAATGTTAATAAAAATTAGTTACTGGTATTTTTAACTTATTTCAATGTTTATCTTCAAATCACTGTTATAACTTTCAGAGGAGTCATTTTAGGCAGCTTTACTTCCTTTTTTTAAATGTTTTTTATTTATTTCTGAGAGAGAGAGAGAGTATGAACAGGGGAGGGTCAGAGAGAGAGATCGGGAGACACAGAATCCGAAACAAGCTCCAGGCCCCGAGCTAGCTGTCAGCACAGAGCCCGATGCAGGGCTTGAACCCACAAACTGTGAGACCATGACCTGAGCCAAAGTCGGATGCCTAACCAACTGAGCCACCCAGGTACCCAAGCTTTACTTCCTTTTCAAAGGTACTTCCACTGACCAAACTGATATATATTTTTTGCATTACTAGGAAAAAAAGAATCTTTATTTTATGTATGTATGTATGTATGTATGTATGTATGTATGTATGTATGTATGTATTTGAGAGAGAGAAATAAAGAGAGAGGGAGAGAGGGAAAGAGTAGGAGAGAGGGGCAGAGGGAGAGAAAGAGCCGGAGCTGGACAAGGGGATTGATCCCATGACTCTGGGATCATGACCTGAGCTGAAATCAAGAGTCAGATGCTTAACCAAATGAGCCACCCAGGCACCCCAAAGAATCTTTAAAATAAAAAGAACGTGAGAGATCATCTCTATTAATTCATTTTGTTAAGTTTCCCCCTCTACTTTTTGATTCCTATTTACATGGCACCCATAATAATTGAGGAACAATTCAAGAGATTAGATAATTTTTTAAAAATTCACATCTTTATGGAGATGACTAAAATGGGGTTTTGAATGCTTTAATTTCCAGTTTCATTCTCATTCATTCTCACCATTGCTTCTTAAATGTGGCCATTAACATGTTGGAGTTCACAGCAGAATTTTCCAAGATATATCACAAATAAGTGACCAAAGTGACATTATGAATATCCTGAAATGTGGTGGCAGCCATACCTTTCAGCACTATTCTGTTCTCAAATTCCCAAGAACCCTAAAGGGGACATTAGAAGAAGGAACTCTAGGGACACCTGGGTGGCTTAGTCAGTTAAGCGTCTGACTTTGGCTTAGGTCATAATCTTGTGGTTTGTGGGTATAAGTCCTACATCAGGTTCTATGCTGAGAGCTCAGAGCCTGGAGCCTGCTTCAGATTCTGGGTCCCCCAGTCTTTCTCTCTCCTCTGCTCAAAACTGTCTCTCTCAAAATTAAAAAAATAAAAAGAGAAGAAGGAACTCTAATTATCCTCAGGTATTTTGGCACTCTGTAGATACAAATTGATGATAGAAAGTGGGCAAGAAAATATAAAAATTATCTTTATTCGTAACTATAAGTAAAATTAGTAATAATTTTCTCATAAGAGTCTCTAGTTTTAGTACATATAAAATCATTTTTTGGGGGTGTCTGGATGGCTCAGTCAGTTAAGCATCTAATTTTGACTCAGGTCATGACCTTGCAGTTCATGGATAGGAACCCCATATTGGGCTGTCTGCTCCTCCCCCTCTCAATCTTTCTCTCTCTCAAAAATAAAGATTAAAAAAATATAAACTGCAATGATATAACATGGCTTTAAATTAAGACACATGCTGTAAAAATTATATTTGTAAAATGAATAGATACTTCCTGTTGTTTTCATTCTCACTTCCCTCACTCATTCTATTTTAGAACAGAACATATCTGTCCTTTGACTTTATTAATTCTTATATATTGCTGTTCTGGATTATTATATGTACTTTGAAACTAAATTGGGATTTACTAAAAATAGCATTTTAGCATCTTTTGCAGTTCCTCAGACATCTGTCACATGCCTTGTTGCACACAGATTTTATGTCAGATCTATGTATAAGATTGATTTTGATTGACATGAAAGATTTTTATACCTGATTTCAGAAAATTTTCTTAGTATAGTCAAGCTTTTTAAAAGTCTGGGATGAAATGAATAGTTCTACAACCAGTTTTAATATTGTTCACACTTTTTTTTTTTTCAGATTAGCTGAGGTCTAATGTTTGCATGTAATTAAAAACTTCATGAATATGCTTTGAAATTTTACTTTCTCCTTTACTATGGATCTAAGATTTGAAGGCAGATTCCTGCTAATATCTCTTTCCAGAGACTCCTCAAAGCCATGGGAAGAGAAATAGAAATTCTTCCAATTATTATTATAGTTTTTGAGGCTGATAATGTAGTTGGATAGGTAGTGGTAGGATAGGATTTCTTGACACTTTGTTAGGGTTCAATGAAGCTACATGACTTAATTCTGGCCATATTAGATCAGCTTGTACTGGACTTGCCCCTCTGCCTGTAATTGTAAGGCTAAGCAAAATGTATAAACCAACTGTTTTCAAGATCTTTGAGATAAGAGAAAAACATGAGAGGTCTCTTTGCAAAGCCTGAGTGGGACATATCCCCTAACAAAGAACAGAAAGATGGACCCCAAGCAAAGCATAGTGGCTTCAGTGAGCAAAGGGGGCAACTGTTAGAGTTTGGGATGGCTGAAATGGCTTATATTTGTAAGGTCCTAGAAAGGAGGGAACTGTGCAGACAGGAGCATCCATGAGGGCTATATATTAAGCTCTTGGCCAAAGGCTAAGATGCCCATTTACAGGGTACATCTTTATGTCCTAACCAACAGTAGTTGCTGGTGTCCCGAGAGCACAAGTGAGATACCGGAGGTTGTTGGAGTTACAAAGTAGCCAGAGTGAAGAGATCTTTCAGAGTTCCCCAGGCATTTAGTTAAAACTCCAGAAATGACACATCTTTGGAGAAAGGACAACATACTACTATACGGATAGGATTAAGAATGAACTTAAGATAGTTGCAAAGAATAGAACCAAATCCTACATGATTAAGAGCCACCAGGAATTTAACTGGCACCTAAAACAATCTCAACTGCCTTTAAAGGAGTCAACACAATCCATATTTCATACAGTGTTCAACATATAATAAAAAACCAACTGTATCTACTTAAGAAGTTCGATTAAAAGGAAAACTCAAAATGGGCAAAAGACTTGAACAGACACTTTACAGAAGAATATGCTTGGATGGCCAACCAACACCTAAAAGTATACTTAATCTAACTGGTCATTAGGAAAATGCAAAATAAAATCACAGTGAAATATCATTTTATATCAAGTAGAATGACTAAAATTAAAAAGACTGTAAATATCACATTTGGAGGAAACCAGATTGCTCATGCATTGCTGGTGGGAATATAAAATGATGTAACTGTATTGGAAAATTGCTGTGTGGTTTCTTATGAAGTAAATCATGTATCTATTCTATAACACAGTCATTCTACTTTTAGGTAAACATCAGGAGAAATGGTAATTTATCTCTATGCAAATATTGATGCACAAATATATGTAAAAGCTCTAATCCAGTAGCTAAATCCTGTAAAAAGGAAAATCTAAACATTTACCAACTAGAGAATAGATGAACATATTGGTATATTGAAACAGTAGAATACCATTCAATTTAAAAAAATGAACACAAAACCATGGATGAATCTCAAAAACAGTATTAAGCAAGTCTGTTTTCATCCATGAGGGAATAGGAGGCTTTAGAACTATCTTGTCAGGATAATAAACTAAAAATAGCTCTCTCTCTCCATATTGCAGCATAGGACTATGATCCCTGAGAGAAGGGACATGAAAAAGGTAAGCATTACAAATTGACTCAGTTTTTTTCCTGGAAGCAATTTTCATTCTATCTTACAGGTAGTGAAAAACCAAACTGAGCTTGGCAGTTTTGCATGGTTGAGGAGAGAAAGGTCTGGATTTGTAGAGACCAAGGTGGCTGAAATTTGTGGGGTCAAATACTGAACAGAAGGCAGCTGCAGAAAGAAAGGCATCTAGAAATCTACAGAGGCATCCCCTTAAACCTTTGACTGCATCCATGCATGCCTAGGGCACAACTCCAGAGGCCAGGGAAAGAACAACTTCCAGAAAAGAATGAATTCTGAGGAAGAAAGAATATAAACTGAACAATTTCATTGAATGGGATTATGAGTAGATTAGACTTTTCAGGTATAATGATCAGTGGAGAAGTCTGTCCACCTAAAATTCTAGACCCAGAGAAATGTTTTTCAAAAATGAAAGTTCATCATAATTTTTCTCAGACAAAGAAAAGTTAAGCTGAGAGAATTCACTGGCAGCCAACTTACACTACAAGAATTTTTTATTTTTAAAAAATAAAACATTATTCTTTATTTAAAAAATAAAAAATAAATTTTCCTTCCAGCAGAAGGAAAATACCAGGTAGAAAGTTGAATCTACACAAGGGCTAGAAGAAAATAGAAATGGTAAATATATAGATAGATAAAAGAGACAATGGCATTATTGTAAAAATACCTTAAAAGATAATTGACAGTTAAAAGCATAAATAATAATGTATTATGTAGTTTCTAACATATTTTTGGGTTTTTAGTATTCATCTTTATTAATTTTCTCCTGAGTGTTCTGGCCCAGAGATATAGTTCTTATTAATTACTGCACAGTGAATAATAAAGGTGTTGCTGCTCACCTTATCTTGTCCCAGGAAGTATGATTACCTCTGGAGTGAGGCGATGATAGTGAGGTCATATGTCATACAAGAGTAGCTAGATATTCTATGGATGAGGGATGAAGAAAAATGATTTCTCTGCTTATGAAAAGGAAAAGAGATTAATGCCCCATTAAGAGATGAGGCATTGGTATGGACATGTCTTCTGTATAATAGCCTCTGTGGAACTGTACACTTAAAATCCGTGCATCTCATTGCATGCAAATTTTATCTTAAAAAAAGTAGCTAGAAAACAACAGAAAGCTTTATTTCACTTTTATTTCTAAGTAAATAAGTAATAGGGAGTTTTCTATCTAATGGTTTATAAGGAGGATTTATAGACCTATGTAAGAATTTTTTTTCTTTTGCTGTGTAATAAAAGACATCATTACATATTTCCCATTTCTGTTACTGATTCTAAGTCCTTGACTGGCATTTTAAATATTTGCAAGGATTGTAGTGTCACTAACAGTATGGTAAATCATAGATTTTTGAACTTTAACATGGCAAAAGTGGTTATTGAAATACCAAATACAATCACAACAACAAAAGACAACTTGCTAGTGACCTTGATCAAGAGATTTTCAATAATGGCCTGGTCGGTCAGTGAGAAGAATAGGGTCTAGAGTCTTGGATTTGACCTTCGGCTTTATTATTTTGTAGCAGTATTTCACTGGATGAGCCACTTTTTCAGAACTCATTTTCCTATCAGTAAAATCGAGGTTATAATACCAATCTCATAAAGCGGTTGTGAAGAACATGTAAAATTAACAAGTACATGTATAGAAAGCAGAATCAAAATATGACTAATGCCTAAATCAGATTAGAGCCCATTTACGTGTATTAGTGGAAGTTTTATATACCCAGATATTTGTTGAATCTGCGTTTTTCTGTTTTCTGTTGAGGTCTTCATCGCATCCTCTTCTTTTTTTTTTTTTTTTTTTAATGTTTTATTTATTTCTGAGAGAGAGAGAGGGGTAGCATGAGCAGGGGAGGGTCAGAGAGAGAAGGAGACAAAGAATTAGAGAGAGCTCTGTCAGCACAGAGCCCGCCGCGGGGCTCAAACACATGAACGGTGAGATCATGACTTGAGCCGAAGTTGGACACTTAACCGACTGAGCCAGCCAGGCACCCCAATCCTCTTCCTTTTGAATAATTAGCTAACTGATTTCTTTATCCCAGACTTCTCCCTTGTTCTATCCTGCATCATGCTTTAGGATATAAAAAAAAATCTGTGTATAAAATATGTATTGAAAATATACAGTTGAAACCATGCCGTATCAATAGCATATGTTTCTTTCCCAGTGACTTTTTACTGTGCTGTGATAGTCTCTATTTCTCATGATGAATATGAGCTCAATTCTGCCTTCTTTTCTTCCTAGCCTTCCCTTCTAATATTCCCATCCATCTATTGAATTGCTTCATGGCATGCTAATTTCTTCCCCATGCTTTTTTTTTTTTTTTGGTAAGATGGTTAAAAAAAAATATCTATGCCTCCCCTGTTTCTTGTCCACTTGACAAATCCCAAATATGTTTTAATTCTCAGACCAAAGGTCATTTCATTGAAGGATTATGTAATCCTCTCTTGACCTAGGCAAAAAGTTAAATATGCTTTTATCTATGTCCATTATAATGTCTTGCACATATCTCTTCTAATAAGCTAGTGTTTTGTGTTAGACTTTGCTTATCTGCTCTTGTGTTCAACTCTGAGCACCATGAAGATTAATCTTCACTGTATCCTTTTTTTCAGTAGCAACTATATAATTTCACACCTATAATATCTATAGCTAGACAATGTATGTATTAGATTTTCATTTCCCCTTGGTGGTTTGTTTCTGGTTAGGGAACTAAACATTCCTGTTCATGCCACACTTTAAAAAACATCTTAGGGGTAATGAAAAATTTGTTATCAGACCCTTAACTAGAGAAAAAGAAAATACACTGATCGAGGGGGAAAAAAAAGAGATTTGCTGAGAAATAGGGAATGGGGACAATTAACATTTAAGTCACTGTATTCTTTTCTTTCCACAAGATTGTTTTGTGAAAAGAAATCCAGTAGCTTATATCTGGAAGCCAAAACTTAGATGCCAACAGACCATACTCATCTCAACCAGAGCAAGTGTTATTTCAGATGGTACAGTAGAAGTCAGGTTATTGAGGAAGAATCTCGGTTGCTGGACACTATCTTATTTCATGGTCTTTTAAGTATGCAAAGTTACCAATTTCTTTAATGAGGATTTTGGCTCCTTAAAATATCATACTACAATTGCAATGAAAAACTAAATTTAAAGTTTCCAGTGACTCCTCAGTTCCTTTAGTCTTACTTCAACAACTTCACATTTCTCTTCTCTTCTCTTCTCTTCTCTTCTCTTCTCTTCTCTTCATGTTCATTCATTTTTTTTTAATGTTTTTATTTATTTCTAGGAGATAGAGAGACAGTGTGAGCAGGGGAGGGTCAGAGAGAGAGGGAGTCCCAGACTGAAACAGGCTCCAGGCTCTGAGCTGGCAGTCAGCATAGAGCCCGACGCGGGGCTCGAACCCACAAACGGCGAGATCATGACCTAAGCGAAAGTCGGACGCTTAACCGACTAAGCCACCCAGGCGCCCCCATGTTCATTCATTTTTGAGAGGGTGGGAGGGTGGGGAAGAGAGAATCCTAAGTGGGCTCTACCCTGACAGCAATGAGCAGTGAGCCCAATGCAGGACTCAAACTCATGGACCATTAGGTTATGACCTAAGCTGAAGTTGGATGCTCAGCTGACTGAGCCACCCAGGTGCCCCATAACTTCACGTTTCTGAAGACCTAGAAGGAACAAATGCTGTAGGCTTAACTGGAAAAGTCCAACTGAGGGATGGTTAATATGTACCTAGACACCACAACAGATCTCACTTGAGACTTTATCAGACATGCGTGATCAGTCTCACTACTCTTTCCTATTCTGTGCACACTCATATTCAGCATTCTTCTGAACACAGGCCTCCAAGCAGCTACCATCAATCATGGTCCAGTGGAAAATTGGAGAAAACCCCTTTGTCACACAAGGAAATTATAGAGAAGCTAATTATTTCTTTACGATAGCAATGAATTCTATAACTCACGGTTTGCAGTCGCCAGAGTCACGTTGTGGGCAGCATAAACTGTGCTAAATTGCTGAATCTGGATCAAGGCTACCTGGTTTCAAATCTAGCCTGTGACTTATGGCTTGTGTGACCTTGATATTATTTAACTTCATCATGGCATTGGGAATGAATAATAACACCTACTCATAGAACTGCTGGAAGGACTTTATGAATTAATATCTCTAATCAGTGGGGAATTATTTGTAATAGAAAGCACTGAATAAGTGTTTATTAAATAAATTGACAGTTTCAGCTTTTCAGACCTAAGTAATGACTTTCCTAAAGATGACTACCCTTGAGTTGAAAAACAAACAACAGTAGGACAAGGATGATAGATTCTTTTTCCTGTATGATAGAGTCCATGTAAATATATATCTTATGAATATACTTTAAAATCATTTTGCAAATTTAATTCCATAGAAATGTCATCAGATGGCAGGAATCCAGGTATTTTAGTAAAAATGATTAAAGTACTGAAGAGACTAATATTTTAAAATGACAGTTAAAAGCTAAATACTTTTGCACAGAACTGCATCTAGTTGGTAAAATGAACAAAGGAAATGTTGTGAAGTTGAGCTAAAGGAAATCATCAGGTGTCAAGAAGTACAAATAAGTAATTTATTGGGCTATATGGTTGAACCCACTCTTTAAAGCAAAGAAGAATCTTCTAGTGTTTAGATATGCTGTAATGCTGATGGTATGGGAGAAAATTGGAAGTAAGATATTTCCCTTCTTGTATTGATGTATTCCCCAGGTTAGGTGCTCAAAAAGTATTTGAACGTTCAGTGACTATTTTTTGAAGGGGCCTCTGAGTTTGTTTAGGACCATAGAGCAAAAATAGACTATTGATTAAATTTAGCAGACAGAGTGTGTTGAACAGGAATTTTGTTTTTATTTAGTTTGGCCAATTTGGGGTCTCTTAGGAATCTGAGTGTCTAAAGGAGTACTGTAACAGTTATAAGAATTACAGAGGTATCTTTTAAAATTCAAAATAAGAATGAAGGCACTATAGAAAGAATAGCTAAGAAAATGAATTGTAGACATGCCTTATATTGGCAGACTTCAAGGAATCTAAGAAAATATTTAAACAGAGTAATTTGTGAACACTTTAAAAATATTTAAATAGAAATTTTGAAGTTTTTGGTCCATGGATGGGATGATGATTTAAATTTTTTTTCAGTGGCGGTTTAAGGTGTTGGATTGTTAATACACTATTAAAGATTATGCGCCTTTAGAACGTGTAGTCTTAACCCTATTATAGGTGTATTGATCTGCATTGTGGCCTTTTGGGGGCATTGTTTTTAATAAATAAACATATGTTTCAGAAAGTACATTTTATGATTGATTTCAAAGCATAGGCGAAGTGGCCTTGACCATGGATTATCTTGAATTCTAAATGCACATTTCTACAAGCGTTTGCCATTATTTTCACTAATGGTAGAATTAGCCTTTGTAAATGAGTTATTTTAATGGACCTATATAGTCTTTCAATGCTAGGATTTTTAAGTCCTTTAATGTATTGGCTCTGTTTATGCCTGTGAGTGAGGTTTTTCTTTTAGAAGAGAATCAACTCTTCAACCTACTAAAGGCTTTAAAATATTATAAATTATTGCCCTAATTGAATTTAAGAACTTGGGTTCCTGTGTTAGTCCAGATCCTCTTAATGCAAATGCCAAAGCAGCATTAGACATGGAAGAGTTTTCTTAAGAGAAAATTGGGAGGAAAGGGTGCTAGGAGAGGCTGGGAGACCAGTAGACTGTGCCATTAGGATGTAGCTCTGACCCTGAAGGATAGAAGTAAAGACGGAAGGTTGGATGCAAGAGACTGCAGTACTGCCCTGGGAAATATGAGCCAGGCTGATGGAGAGTCCACGGGCCAAGGCCTCCCCATCTCTCAGTAGTGGGCCTTCCTTAGCAGCCTTGCTTTGTTCCATCTCTGGCTAGGAGCCTTGCTGGAAGGTGGTGATGGGTTTCAGAGCACAGTAGCTGGAGCTGTAGTTAATTATGCTTTCCACAGGGGAGACCTGAGAGGCATGTCTTCATGGTCACCATCATCTTTGAGGGTGAAACATTTATTACCAAGGAGGATTAGACTTCTTATTTATGTGTATTTCCACCTCACCCTCATGAAATCAGGACAGCTAACATTTATTAATCAGTTGCTGTATATTAGGGACTTTTGTGTATATAGTCCTTGTTCACCTTTATGGCAGATATAAATATGTTGATGCTAATGATAAAAAGTTGAAGCTTGAGACTACTTAATAATGGGACCCAGAATGTATCATTATTAATGGCAGGATGATTTAAGTCCCAATTTCTTAGACTCCAAATTGCCAACTTTTGCTGTGAAATGATATTGCCCATAATATCATTTGAAGATGTGCTGGGATGTAGAAATGTTAAATGACAGGTCAGAAATCACAGACATGGTTGACTTAGCAAAACAATGACAAAAACAGCATTTATACTGCCTTGTCCTATTTAGACCTGCCCTCTTTTGGATAATACATCTGGCTTTTACTTTCTATTTTTCATTGAAACCTTTCTGAGAATGGTTTTTCTGAGAATATTGCCCTCTCCTGTTATCAAGGAAATGATCTCTGCTAATATGACAATAGGTGCGAATGAGCACATACTCCATTTCCTGATAGAAGGTCCTTTTATGTCTGAGAGGCTTTTGTACATGGAGAAGCACATTCATGATTATTTGTACTTTAATGCTTAGTGTATTAAATACATAAATGTGATAAATCTTTTAAAAACATTTTTGGCTTTTAAAAGTAGATTACATATTTTAAATTCTATTAAAAACTTAAAATATAACTGAAATTATTATCCTTGACTCATGAGCTTACAGAGAAGGCAAAGAACAAACACAGTTATTACTCAGCTAATTCCATTGTTTCTCTGTTTGCATATCTTTCAAGTATCATAGCTGTAGTTATTTTGATATCTTTTAAAGGTTTGGTGATATTACTTTGATATATTTCCAGAGTTGTAGTTTTCTTAATTTATTCCAAAGAATATTTTCTCTGAACAGTTAGAGTTTGGGTTCTTGGCTGGCACTTTGATCTGCTTTGTTTCTCCCAAGGTGATTCTTTTTTTTTTTTTTTTATAGTTTATTTTTGAAACAGAGAGAGACTGAGCACGAGTGGGGGACGGGCAGAGAGAGAGGGAGACACAGAATCTGAAACAGGCTCCAGGCTCTGAGCTGTCAGCTCAGAACCCAATGCGGGGCTTGAACCCACGAACTGTGATATCATAACTGAGCCGAAGTCGGCACTTAACCGACTGAGTCAACCAGGCACCCCCTCCCAAGGTGATTCAAAATTGATCTATTGATCTTCAATCTGAGCTGCTTTTTGTATTAAAATTTCACCATTAGGTCAGTAGTCCTTTTTTTTTTTTTTTTTTTTTTAATTAGTACCTTTGACATAGGTTTTAGTTGTTTGCCAATCTGCTGTCTTCTTTGTTTTATCATTATGAAATGCTGACTTTATTAAAAACATGTGTGGCATATGAATTGTGCCCCTTAGTTTTTATTATACTTCATAGGATATTAAGGATTGAGTCAGTTGACTTAGTCCTTGTTTATAGTACATTTATTTCATTAAATCACTTTTGGGGAGCCTGGTATGGCTCAGCCTATTAAGCCTCTGACTTTGGCTCAGGTCATGGTCTCATGGTTCAGGAGTTCGAGCACTGCTTCGGGCTTTGTGCTGACAGCAGAGCCTGGAGCCTGCTTTGGATTCTGTGCCTCCCTCTCTCTGTCCCCCTCCCTTACTTGCTCTTTTTCTCAAAAATAAATAAACATTTAAAAAATTATTTCATTAATCACTTTGGAACACATGTTGAAGCTATACTTTTTCATTGGCCTGATTGTATTGAATGCCCTTTCCCCCCAACCTGTCTGTTATATAAGACCAATAGAACTGATCAGTTTTTTCTGTTCTTGTTCCTACCTTTGAAAAAACTCATTTATTCACTATTACTTTTTCTTTCCTGCTTATGCAGAGAAAAGCAAACACAGGTCTATATTTTAGAAATGTATAATTAACAATAAATATATCAAACATGTATACATATACACATACATAAGACCTTCTTCTGTTAAGATAAGTCATCTTAATTTTTTAAAATATTTATTTATTTTTTAGAGAGAGAGAGTAAGTGAGCAGAGCAGGGGAGGGCCAGTGAGAGGCAGACAGAGGATCTTAACAGCAGGCTCTGTGCTGACAGCAGTGAGCCTGATGTGGGGCTTGAACTTATGAACAGCAAGATCATGACCTGAGCTAAGTCAGATGCTTGATGAACTGAGCCATCCAGGTGCCTCTTTCTTTTTTTTTTTTTTAAGTTTATTTACTTATTTTGAGAGAGAAAGAGAGAGCATGAGAGCATGAGTGGGGAAGGGGCAGAGAGAGAGAATCCCAAACAGGTTCTGCACTGTCAGTACAGAGCCTGATGCAGGGCTCAGACTCATGAACCATGGAATCATGACCTGAGACAAAATCAAGAGTCAGAGCTGGAGGCTTAACCGACTAAGCCACCCAGGAGCCCTGGTCATCATTTAATTGTATTTTTTCTACAAATATTCATCTTTACAATTTATATTGTTTTTCTCATTTGAACATCATCATGTACTGAAATACTAAGTCCTTTTGCAGGTTCATCTTGTTCCAGAACTTCTACCAGAAGGTATAAATTACTTGGGTTGAAGAATCACATTTTCGCTGACCCCATTGCCTTTATAGCCATGACTCATTATATTCATTAGCATCACTGAGATATTCTAAGTTTGTCATGGAATCAGTTACCCTCCAGAGAATTCTGGTTTCTTTCATTGGAGAATGCTATTAGAGAACAAATCCACAAAAGAAGAGTATATAGGGGAGTTAATGAGAACCAGAAGTAATGATGCTACTTTTGAACCAATTTTAGTGACAAAGCTTAAACATTTTTCTCTATCTATTGTTATGAGTTTTATTGATCTTTTCAATTTAACTTGTTATTATTGACTGCTTTTCTGGATAGCATTTCCATTCATACTTGATTCTTGTACACTTGGGTGAGGTGGTTGCATTTTTATTATGGTTTTCTGCCTTTAAATGAAGGTAGAATTCTGATTTTAGGAGTTTGAACAGTAAATCTTCACACAGGCTTCTTGAGTTAAAATAATCAACATCATTCAGCCATGGGTAAGAATTTCAGTATCACTGCAGACTATGCATAGGAAGGAATGGCAGACCACGTTGTATTAGTAGCTGTCTACTCCACAGATACTACCCTGTGCAATAAATCCAGCACAGTAGGGATTTTAAATATAAAGAGATTTTCAAGTTTCCTGCAATGAGCAGAAATATTCTTCAATTTGGAGTCTTGGAAATTGTCAATGCTTGCACATTAATCTGTCTTATCCTTCTGATCACATTTGTTTCTTGATGAGCAATATTGGAATCATTTGTGGCTAGAACTTATCAAAGGTTACTAAGGAGATTAAAGAGATGACACCTAATTGCAGATAATGGATGAATAAGAAGCTAAATGATTGAATGGAGAGGAGTTGGAAAGAAGAATTAAGGATTAAGTAGAGAAATTCAGAAAGAATTGAAAAAGAACAGCAATATACTATATGGGCTCTCAGTGCTGAATCAAAAGTTGTAATGAATCAACAGCTGAGAATGGCCGGAAAAGCCAGATGATCTCTGTGTATACTTTTCCCCAGCATTACAGCTAAAACCTACCTAATTACCATCAACTTTCTGTAAACTGCAATTACATATACAAACAGTTGCTGACTTTTACAGGTTTGACTTTCTTAAGACCTACATTTTCATACAGCAAACATGGTAGCCTCTTTGTAAGCTGAATTTGGACTTTTATACAGCAGCTGGAAAGAGAACATTTTGAGATGTTAGGTGCCACTACTCGCTTAGTCTTTTAGAAGCATTGTTATCTTGTTCAAATTTCATTTTTTTGCATAACTGTTTGAATCTTAAATCGATTCTACTTTACTTTAGATTAGAAAAAGGAAAAAATAAATTTGATTATGCCACTTTTCATAAGAATAGGCCTCATACCTGTCCTATAATTCATAGAAGGTAAGAAGTCATCAGCCATATTGAAAGGTCAGCAAATTTTTAGCCCCATTGTACCTAATTAAGAAAGAAAGGAAATGGTATAAAAACAACAAAACACGAGAATACATTGTGAAGTACAGTGAACAAAATAAATACTTAATTAGGGAATATATATATTTAGCTCTTTGGAACTGAAGTCTTCTTTTAACATGGAAACCTGATGATTAAACTTCATCATGATGTTAATAGTTTTAGTCTGACTCATGAGGTCATAGGGCCTCAGTCCTCTTAATTGTTTGTGAGGACAGCTACAGTCAGGTTGTTTCTTCTCCTTTATCGGTTTTACCATTAATTCGGTATGCAATAGAAAAATATAAAGAATGACAATAATAACGAGGCATTTTCCCCCTTTAGGTGAAAATCTGAAGAAGCCTCCAATATTGTCATTTTAGTCACAATTTGGAAGACACTTTAAGATACAGATATACCTCTGAGATATTATGACTTTGGTTCCAGATCACTGCAATAAGCAAATATCACAATGAAGCCAGCCAAATAAATTGTTTTGGTTTCCCAGTGCATATAAAAGTTATATTTACACTGTACTCTAGTCTATTAAGTGTAAAATAGCACTATGTCTAAAAAATGTGCATACCTTAAGTAAAAAAGTACTTTATTGCTAAAAATGCTATCATGTGAGCTTTCCTGGAGTTGTAATCTTTTGGCTGGTAAAGGGTCTCACCTTGATGTTGATGGCTTTTCGCTGATCAGGATGGTGGGTGCTGAAGGCTGGGTGGGTGCTGACAGCTGGCTGGCTGTGGAAATTCCTTAACATAAAGCAACAGTGAAGTTGCTACATTGATTGTCCCTTTCATGAATGATTTCTCTGGAGCACACAATGTTGTTTTAGAGCCATTTTATGTATCATAAAACATCTTTAGAAATTGGAGTCTGTCTTCTCAAACCCTGCTGCTGTTTTATCAACTAAGTTTATGTAATATTCTAAATCTTTTTTCATCATTTCAATATTTTTTAAATCATCTTCACCAGGAGTAGATTCCATCTTAAGAAACCACTTTCTTTGCTCTTCCATAAGAAGTAACTCCTCATTGGGGCACCTGTGTGGCTCAGTCAGTTAAGCAATGGACGTCAGCTCACGTCATGATCTCATGACTCATGGGTTGGAGCCCCACATTGGGCTCTATGCTGACAGCTCAGAGCCTGGAGCCTGCCTTGTATCATGTCTCTGTGTTCCTCTGATCCTCCTCTGATCATGCTCGCTTGCTCTGTTTCTCTCTCTCTCTCAAAAAAAACCCCAAAAAAACCAAACATAAAAAAAAAAAAAAGAAGTAATTCCTTATCTGTTGGAGTATCATCCTGAGATTGCAAGAATTTAGTCACATATTTGGGCTCTACTTCTAATTTTAGTTTTCTTGTGTTTCTTTCATGTCTCCAGTTACTTCACTGAAGTCATGAACCACTCAAAGTCATTTATGAATATTAGAATCAACTTCTTCCAAACTCCTGTGAATGTTGTTATTTTGACCTTTTCCCATGAATCACGGATGTTCTTTATGACATCTTAGAATGGTGAATCTTTCCAGAAAATTAAAAAAAATTTTGAGTCTATTTATTTTGAAAGAGGGAGAGATCAGGGAAGGGGCAGAGAGAGAATCCCAAGCAGGTCCACACTGTTGGCATAAAGCCTGATGTGGGGCTTGAACTAACTAACTGTGAGATCATGACCTGAGCTGAAACCAAGAGTCAGTCAGATGCTTACCCGACTGAGCCACCCAGGTGCCCCAAAAAGTTTTAATTTACTTTGTCCAGATCCATCAGAGGAATCACTCTAGCCTTATGAAATGTATTTCTTAAATAATAAGACTGGAAAGTCCCAATAAATCCTTGGTCCCTGGGATATAGAATAGATGTGCTAGTAGATGTGAAAACAATCTCATTGTACATCTCTGTTAGAATTTTGGGGTGACCAAGTACATTGTCAATGAACAGTAATATTTTGACAGGATTTTTTTTTTCTTTCTGATCAGTAGTTCTTAACAGTGAACTTAAAATATTCAGTACGCCATGTTGTAAATAGATGGGCTGTCATCCAGGCTTTGGTCTATTTAGAGAGCACAGGCAGAGTAGATTTGGTGTAACTCTTAAGGGTCCTAGGATTTGTGGAATGGCAAATGACCGTTGGCTTCAACTTAAATTTATCAGCTGCATTAGCCTCTAACAAGAGAGTCAGCTCTGTCCTTTGAACTTTGGAAGCCAGGTATTGACTTTCCTTCTCTGGCTGTGAAAGTCCTAGATGGCATCTTCTTCCAATAGCAGGCTATTTCATCTACACTGAGAATCTGTTGTTTAGTGTAGTCATCTTCATTCATGAGCTTGGCCAGATCTAGATAACTTGCTGCAACTTCTACATTATCACTTGCTGTTTCACCTTGCACTTTCATGTACGGAGATGGCTTCTTTCCTTAAGCCTAATAAGCCACTTCTTCTGGCTTCAGACTTTTCTTCTACAGCTTCCTCCTTCAGCCTTCACAGAACTTAAGAGAATTAGGGCCTTAGTTGAGATTAGACTTTCGTTTAAGGCTTGATCTTCTATCCAGACCACTAACACTTTCCCCATGTTAGCAATAGGCTGTTTTGCTCCCTTATCATTCATGTGTTTATTGGAGTAGCACTTTTACATTTCCTTCAAGACTCTGCCTTTGCATTCACACCTTGGCTAACTGGCAGAAGAGGCCTTGCTTTTGGCCTATCTCCACTTTTGACATACCTTTCTTACTAAGCTTAATCGTTTTTAGTTTTTGATTTAAAGTGAGAGATCTGTGACTTTTCCTTTCCTTTGAACACTTAGAGGCTATTGTAGGGTTATCTATTCTAATTTTAATATTGCTGTGTTTCATGGAATAGATAGACCTGAGGAGAGGGAGAGAGACGGGGGACAGCTGGTCAGTGGAGCAGCAGAAACATACACAGCATTTGTCGATTAGGTTTTCTATCTTCTCCAGCCATGGTCCATGTGCCCCAAAACAGTTACAAAAGTAACATCAAAAGTCACTGGTCACAGATCACTAATAAATAGAATAATAATGAAAAAGTTAAAAAGATTATGAGAATTACCAAAGTGTGACACAGAGATACAAAGTGCGTGAATGCTCTCGGGAAAATGGTGTCAATAGACTTGCTTCATTCAGGGTTGCCACAGACCTTCAATTTGTAAAGAATACAATACTTGTGACACACAATAAAAGTGAAACACAGTGAAATGATGTATGCCTTTAGAAATCATTTGTTTGTTAGACATAATATGAGATAAATAACCAGAGATTATCGGAAACAGTTTTAGAAAGATGAGCTCTTAAGGAAGCCTTCTCTTTGGAGGACACTGAAAAATTTAAAACGAGGCCATTCTTATCAGTTTTACTTCTTTTTTAAAAATTTTTTAATGTTTTTTAATTTATTTCTGAGAGAGAGAGAGCGATAGAGAGGGAGATACAGAATCTGAAACAGGCTCCAGGCTCTGAGCTAGCTGTCAGCACAGAGCCTGACACGGGGCTCGAACCCACCAACCGTGAGATCATGACCTGAGCTGAAGTTGGATGCTTAACCGACTGAGCCACCCAGGAGCCCCTCATTTTACTTCCTCTTATTTTGTTAGAAATTGTTATATATTTAAATTAGTCCTGCTCAGAGATGAAATACACACTTGATTATTTATTAGCACCAATGATGGACACATGACATCTTATTGAATTCTTGGATTTTAACATTGGCAACAAAATGAAGAATTGCCTCTTAGAAATATATTCATAGAGGGGTGATAATTTAATGGGATTAATTAATGCTTCTATTCAGTGACAATTTATATTCATTTTTCCTCTTCTTTTTTCTTTTTTTCTGTAAAATAACTTTCTATGAAAATGATTCATTTGATATATACCAAAGTATTAACAAGTCCATTTTTTGTGCACCGATTTAAACCCTGTGTTAGCCAAAGGCACCTCCTTCCTGTTGAGAGTAGGGAGAAAGTGAAATTACTTATTGTCTTAGAAGAAACTTAGTAATAATTGGACTGTTGGTGATTGAAAACTCCCAGATAAGAAACATGACTCAGTTTCTAGACATGTTATAAAAATAGTTTTACTTGTTTGCTTATTTTATTATAAATTATTTTTTAACCTAGTTGTAGCGCTAACCTCTTAACCATTTTTGTAGAATTTAAAAACTGGCTTGTTTACTTCAAGCATCATATTTTATCAATGAAAAATAAAAACAAGTTTAGGAACATTAACTGGCTCAGATAGACTAAGTGACTTATCCAAGGACACACAGAAATTTCATGGATGGTTTCAGTTGAGTTGACCCATTATATAATATGACTGTACAGAGGGCTGTGTCACAGCAAAGTGTAGGAGGGTAAAAGAAGAATAATGTTTTATGCTTTATATGTTAGATTCACTAAGAAGATCTCCTCAAGGCAAAAAAGAAAAGTCAGAAATAGCATTAGCTTTGGAAATAAAGAGAACCAGGCTCTGGACTGTGTGGACTAGAATTTTAGGCTTTAGGTGTTATTATCTATTTTTCAGGCTGGTAAAGTAATTTCTTCCTGAAGTTTTGGTAGAGCATTGTTTGAAAGCTTAGTTATTTATTCAACAAATCTATTTGAGAATCTAGTGTTTGCAAGGCATTGCAGCAGAAACTGCAGGTAGAATATTCTGGATATGAGTGAGACATAATCCCTACGAATAACCACACCTTTAACGCCTTTTTTTTTTCACCTTTACATCTATATTATAGTGGCTGTGCATAAAGAGATTAGTAAGAGACATAGCACAATTTGGGGCCAGCAAATATATTTGAGGTAAAGAGAAATTAGCAGTGTAAAATCTAGCTATAACGATTTTAAGTTATATAAAGTGATAATTAAACAGATTAAAACTGTACTGAGTCCTTTTATATTTGTGCAAAATTTGACGTGTCGAAAATACAATGTCATGTTTTATCAGCATAATCCAGATTGTGTTTATAGGATGGAATCTAAGTAGGTAAGTAAAAGGAATCATTTGAAAATTAATGCACCAAGGAGATGTTTTTATAAAAAATAACCTTGTGATTTGAAGTATAAGGTTTCCATAGAAATAGTTTGAAGTGAATGTTTTTGGATATAGGTTCAGCATATCGTGCTATTACAGATGAAAATTACTTATTTTAGAACTTCTTACTTCATTAAAATATGTCATTATTAAAGTACCTTAGTACATACATTCAGATATTAAAAGGAAAAAATAACCAAAGCACACCTGGTTGTATGTAATTGTCCTTGATTCTAATAGCAAAATTAGCAGAATTGCTCTTTAGTTAAAAACATTCATACTATAGTCACTGATCTTTTTGCTATTAATAGTTTTAAGCAGTTATACAGCGCTTTTATGGTGGCCTACTTAAGAAATATATTTAAAAATTGCTTATTTTTTACAATAAGAAATAGGAGATTTTTGACACTCACCTTCTTTTTCCTCATGTCCTGGCATCATTACATACCACGCAAATCTCCTTTCCTCTGTAGAGCTGTTGCAAGCTCTGGGGCAAATATATTTTTGTTTGGCCAAAGTAAATGTTTAAGGGCATGCTGGGAATAGTATTTTCATATAACAATTCATATATTTTTGCTTCTCTCTGGGAAAAAAATTTTTTGCTTCTGGTCAAGGTCACACCTTGCATTGGCTGCCCAGTTTTCTCACTTCTCTTTTATTTCTGAGTTGAAGTTGTGATAGAGTGAGGTAGAGGGTGCCCAGGTGCAGGACAGTTAATAAGTTAGAAGATGAATCTGGTGCCAATGAGAGTAACTCTTTATAAAGTAGGGTTGAGGAACAGGGATGATCTGGTGTCAACTCTTAATTTCTCCTTAGGGCCCTAATAGCAATATGTTCCCATAGCACTCATGTTTTCTTCAGTTGAGATATAACTGATGTATAGCATTGTGTAGGTTTAAAATATATAATGCAGTGATTATTTATGTATATATTACAAAACGATTAACACAATAATGTTAACTAACATATCCATCAGCTCACATAATTATATTTTTCTGTGTGTGGTGGGAACTCTTAAAATACTCTTACCAACTTTCAAATATACAATATAGTATTATTAACTGTAGTCACCAGGCACATACACCCCCAAGATTTATTCATCTTAAAACTGGAAGTTTGTACCATTTTGACCACCTTCATCCATTCCCCCAGGCCCTGCTCCCACCCTTGGCAACCACCAATCTGTTCTCAATTTCTTTGAGTTTGGTTTTTTAAGGTTTCATATATAAGTGGTATCATACAGTATTTGTGTTCCTCTGTGTGATGTATTTCACTTAGCATAATACCATCAAGTTCCATCCATGTTGTCCCAAATGACAGAATGGCAAAAGTTCCTTTTTCCTCCTGGCTGAATAATATTTCATTATATATCATCTATCTATGTATCTGTTTTTATCTATATCCATATCCATATTTATATCTATATCTCTTAGATCTTCTTCATCCATTCATCTACTAATGGACACCTAGACTGTTTCCATATCTTGGCTATTGTGAATAATGCTGCAGTGAATATGGGATTTTATTTCCTTTGGATATAGACCCAGAAGTGGGATTGTTGTTAAAATGTCCATACTACCCAAAGCCATCTGTAGATTCACTGTGGTTGCTATAAAAATTTCAATGGCATTTTTCATAGGAATATGAAAAACAATCCTAAAATCTGTATGGAACCACCAAAGACCCCAAATAGCCAAAGCAGTCTTGAGAAAGAACAAAGCTGGAGGCATCACACGTCGTTATTTCAAACAGTACTACAAAGCTATGCCCCCGAATAAACCTCCACATATATGGTCAACTGATACTTGACAAGGAAGCCAAGAATACTCAATGGGGAAAGGATAGTGCTGGGAAAACTGGGTAATCTGTCCTACGTTACTTGTAGAAATGAACGCAAAGTAAACTAAAGACTTAAACAGAAGACTTAAAACCGTAACACATGGAGAATAAAATACAGGAGAAAAACACCTTGATAATCGTTCTGGCAATGAATTTTCATATATAACACCAAAAGCATAAGCAACAAAAACAAAAGTTAGTAGCTGGGAGGGGTCCCTGGGTGGATCAGGTGGGTAGGCGTCTGACTTTGGTCAGGTCATGATCTCAGAGCTTGTGAGTTCAAGCCCTGCGTTAGGCTCTGTGCTGACAGCTCAGAGCCTGGAGGCTGGTTCAGATTCTGTCTCCCTCCCTCTCTGCCCCTTCTCCACTCGCACTCTGTCTCTCTCTCAAAAATAAAATAAAAAAAATAAAAAATAGCAAGTGGGACTACTTATTATCAAAGTAAAACTCTTTTGCACAGCAAAGGAAACCATCAACAAAATGAAAAGGCAACCTATAGAATGGGAAAAAAAATATTTGCAGATCATGTATCTGATGAGGGGTTAATGTACAAAATAATTTTAAAAAACTCATACAACTCAATAGCAAAAACAACAGCAACAACACTCCCAAACCCAAACAGTTTAAGAAGTGGGCCACGCAACTGAATAGATGTTTTTCCAAAAAAGGTATACAATGGTCATCAGATACTTGAAAAGGTGTTCATCATCACTAATCATCAGGAAAATGCAAATCAAAACTACAATGACATATCACTTCATACTGGCAATGATTTGGAGTAAGGGGGAATCCTTGTGCCCTGTTGGTGAGTATTTAACTTGGTACAACCACCATGGAAAGCCTTTTGAGGTTTGTCAAAATTTTTTTCCCAAAGCACTCAGTTTTAACTGCTGTCGAAAAAAACAGTAGTTTGTCAGTGTCATTTTATCCTTTAAAAACTTGGAGTCTTAACTTGAATAGTTCTTTTTGTGTATAAGTTTATTTATTTTTATGTTTTTATGTATTTGTGTAACCTCTACATCAAACGTAGGACTTGAACTCACAACCCCAAGATCAGGAGTCATATAGTCTTCCAACTGAGCCAACCAGGCACCCCTTAACTTGAATTGTTCTTATCAAGTGATTTCATTCCCAGTTGAAGTTAAAATTATCTTGACAATGAACTCCATTAACTGGAAGATAAACAAAAAAATCAAGAGAGCCAACAACCAGTATTGCTGTTATGTCAACTAACTCATTTGCTTTTGACAGTTGAGTTCACCCACCAGACTTGAGTCTAATGATCCATTTGGCCATTAGTTGGGTTTACTAATATAAAAAAGTCACTCAGTTTCTTTTCACCTCAGTTTCCTCTTTTGTTCAATGTTAGTTTTGTATTTTAGTTCAAAAGTTCTTTAAAGTATCCTCAAGATCTCAGATTATATGGATGGATTTCCTCCTTTTAAGTTTCTAAGGTTCTCTCCCATTAGCCAAGAGAAGTAAGAGACTGTTGCTGGGTTAGTGGTATTGGAATCTGCGGTGAATCTTTTTTAAAAGGCAGAATTCTGGGGATTCTTAACCAATAGGTATAGACTAGGATGATTTTAAATAGCCCCATATATTAGGAGCTGTTTTAAAATAGCTCTCCAGGTGAGTATGAGACATCACCATATTTGGGAAGTGGCTAAATTGCTATAAATCATGTGCTATGTATTTGGCCAGCTCAGGTGATATCCCAGCAGCCTCTCTTCACTAATAATACTGGAAGGAATGCTCTGGAGAGTTAATATGAAATCAACTTCTCCTACAGCCTAGAATAAACTCACATTACATCATTTTTAAACATGAAAGCATATTCCCCACATGACTGAACTGTTTTAAATATCAATCCAGGCTTGAAAATGGAATCAGTTATATGACCCTAGCTTTAAGGATGGAGACGTAGAATGGTAGCTGGTAGTTTAACATCTGAGGAGACTGAATGGGTTAGAGCTGATTTAAAATCAGTAAAGGCAGCAGGGACAGATGGTTCCAGTGTCATATTTTGTGTGTTTTTTAAAGGAAAAAAATGTCCTATATCTACATGAGACATTTTTATTCTCTCACAAAATGCAAAGTTACTTCTTACAACAATAACACATTCTGGAACAGTATAGACATGTTAATCCTGAAGAAATGAAATTAGTTATTTATCTGAAATTAGTTATTTATCGAAACGAGCTCACAGGAGGGAAGGGTCATTTTCACTTTGGTGACAACTTAAACTTCCTTTCTACACTGATCAAGAATCAGCAAGCATTTTTGTATGCGTGTATGATGGGTGTCTTTTGAGGGTTTACTTGGAAATGCATGGATCTCCCTTTACGGGGTCACTGCCCTCACTGATGGTAAATTGGAAGGGCCTGACCTGCTTTTAGAGGCTCCTGGCTCTCCTTGAGATTTCCCCAAATACCAAGCCTCATTTCCTTGTCTACAATTTGTATTCTATTTTATTATGTCATTTCATTTCCAAAGAATGAATCCTTCTGTTTTTGAGCAGTGTCAAAAATGAAGCTTTTTATTATTTTATAGCTTGTGTTAAGAGGATTCATTTGGCAATATTCAAATCTTTAGCCAAATTAGTGCAATTTATTTCAATGCACCAATTTCATGGTTCGTTAATTCATTGTTATTATTGCTAACTTTCACTCTAATTTTGCCTTGAAACTAAACAGTAAGTAATATCTGACAGAAACTGTATAGTAACTAAAACTCCATAGGATGAAGGCAGAAATATATATACATAGACAAAATGGACAAATAATGAGTATATAAAGTAAGGAGGGTTTTTAATTAGAATAAAATCAAACACTTTTGTAAATGAAAAGGTAATTTGAATTGTCAGCATTGAGCCAGTTGCTTATGGTAGAAAATTGTCTTGTGATGGCAATTTAAGCACAGAGACTGGGAAAAGAATTTTAAAGCTGCTGCTTTGTAATAGTAACTTATCTTTAAAGGAGACCTTATTTACATTAAAAACATTTTGACTACTTCAATTGCAGCTATTAGGAACTAAAATGTTTATTACTGTTAGTTACAATTATATATCTTTCTACAACTGATATTTTGCAATTATATGTAATTTTTTTATGGTTGGCATTATTTACTCTGCCTCAGCTTTTCTGTGAGTAGATAGGTTCTTTTGTTTTCCAAAAGAAACAAAAATTCTTTTGTTTTCCAAAAGAATTTTGTGTTAGGAGAAATTGACAGAGAAGAAAAAAGGAATAACAAAGAAAACCCTTGTATGTAAAATAAAATAGAATTTTCCAAAATGGATTTAATTATAAAAATAACTTGAAAAATACTATTGATTAAGGAAACTAAAATACCCAAGTTTTTATTAGTAAATTACATATAAAGTGTGTGCTTTGAAAAGATTTCACATTTCAGTGATACTCTTAAATGCTCATATTAAATGAGCTCCCATATAGCCCTTATTTTCTTGTGTTTGAATTCAAACTTCCTTTAACATCATTCAAGCTCTCTTCAACTTTTTATTTCTCGTTATTTAAGTCACCACTGGCCCCTTAATTGAAAAGTCAAATGAATGCTTTGGGTTCTCATTTAAAAAAAATTTTTTTAAATGTTTGTTTATTTTTGAGAAAGAGAGACAGAGAGACAGAGAGAGAGAGAGAGAGAGAGAGAGAGAGAGAGAGAGAGTGTGTGTGTGTGTGTGTGTGTGAGCGAGCGGGGGAGGGGCAGAGAGAGAGGGAGACACAGAATCTGAAGCAGGCTCCAGGCTCCGAGCTGTCAGCACAGAGCCTGATGCGGGGCTCAAACTCACAAACTGTGAGATGATGAAGTGAGCCGAAGTCAGACACTTGACTGACTGAGCCACCCAGGCACCCCTGGGTTCTCATATTGGTGGCCTGTCCCAGTATTCAGTAATGTCACCCAAACCTTTGTTCTTAGAAATTTCCTTCTTTCTTAACCTTCGTGATATTTCTTCAGTGACTCCTTTCCTCTCTGAATGAATCTCTTCAATTTCATTTGTTTTTTTTTTCTTTCTGTTCATTTCTGAGAGCTGTCATCTCCTAAGTCTAACTTCCATTTCTCACAAAACTCCATTTCTTTCATTTCATTTTCCTGGGCAACCTTTCCTCCCCCAATGGCTTCAAATACAGCCTGTAAGCAGAAAATCCCTAGGTTGGTGTTATGGGCTTTAGAGCACCTATTGTTCCTGATTGTATACTGGAACATTCCATATGGAAATATCAATTTACCTCATCCTTCACATGCCTGAAAGTAAAATTGTTTCCTTCTCATAAATCTGCTTTTCCACTTTATTTCTTTCCTTAGCCAATGGAACCGTCATTTTCGTAGGCTTTTCCCCAGTTGTTCCCATCTTACCATGACATAGTTAGCCCCCAGGTTACTGGAACCAAAAATTAAGTCACTATCTTTTCTTTCTTTGGTTCAGTTAATCAGTGAAGACTACCTTGAGAAAATAATCTACGTATTTCCATTTCTCTCTTGTTTTACAACTCCTGTAGGATTTAACGTCTAGTGTTTAGAAACAATTGAGACATAAGATATAAGAGATAATAAAATGGTGATAAAAATGTCTTCTTCCTGCTACACAGGCTGAAAATATTGGGTTAGAAGGACATCTGAATGGCTCAGTCGATTATGCATCCAACTCTTGATTTTGGCTCAACCTGTGATCTCTTGGTTCATGGGATTTAGCTCCACATTGAGCTCTGTGCTGATGGTGCAAAGCCTGCTTGGGATCCTCTGTCTCCCTACTTGCTCATATGCTCTCTCTCTCTCTCAAAATAAATAAACATTTAAAAAACACTTTAAAAATTTTGGGTTAGATATGGAGTAAAAGTGATTGTCTTTAAGATTTCCCCCAATTTTATTAAATTTTTTAATGTTTATTTATTTTTAATAGAGAGGTAAACACAGAATCTGAAGCAGGCTCCAGACTCTGAACTGTCAGCACTGAGCTCAACATGGGGCTCAAACCCATGAACTGTGAGATCATGACCAGAGCCGAAGTTGGACCCTTAACTGACTGAGCCACCCAGGTGCTCCAAGATTTCCCTGAATTTTAAATACAAATCAAAACCACAATGAGGTATCTCCTCACATCTGTCAGAATGGCCAAAATAAAAAAAATTCGAGAAACAGCAAGTGTTAGTGAAGATGTGTAGAAAAAGGAACCCGTGTGCACTACTGGTGGGAACACAAGCTTGTGCAGACACTGTGAAAGACATTGTGGAGATTTCTCAAACAATTAAAAATAGAAGTGCGTTACAATTCAGTAATCACACTACTGGGTATTTACCCAAAGAATATGAAAACATTAATTCTGAGGGATACATACACCTCTATGGTTATTGCAGCATTATTTACAATAGCCAAACTCTGGAAGTAGCCCAAGTACCCATTAATACATTAATAGATGAATGGATAAAGAAGACACACACACACACACACACACACACACACACACTGGAATATTATACAGCCGTAATAAAGGATGAAATCTTGCCATATGCAGCAACGTGGATGATCTAGAGAGTATAATGCTAAATAAAAAAAGTCAGAGAAAGACAAATACCATATGATTTAACTCATATGTAGAATTTAAGAAACAAAAGAAAGTAAAAAAAGAGAGAGAGAGAAACCAAAAACAGACAATTAACTACAGAGAACAAACAGGTTACCAGAGGGGAGGTGGGTAGGGAGGTGAGTGAAATAGGTGGTGGGGATTAGAAGTACTCTTGCCTTGATGAGCACTGACTAATATATTGAACTGCTGAGTCAGTGCATTCTACACCTGAAACTAATATAGTGCTGTATGTTAACTATACTGGAATTAAATTAAATAAAAAAAGATTTTCTCCAAGTTTTGACTGTGGCACAAAAATTTTGAATTTAGTTTTCTTTCTCACATCTCCCTCCCACATCCAAAGGAGGGAATTGAGAGAGAGAAGAAAAAAGAGAGAGGCTGTATGTATACATTCATAAATAATATTCATAGATCATAGATAATACTGTCTCATCTTCCCCCGCCAAGAGCTGAAACTAATGTTTCTTGTTCAGCGTCTTAAACAATGCCTATGTATATTGATACCTGATAAATATATATTGAATGAATAAAAAGAGTATATAAAATATTCCATGTTCTTTTCCCTGGGCTTGTTTGCTGATCTTGATACTCTCATTACATTTCTTTGTATCATTAATAAAATATTTTCCTTTCTATATAACCATAATTTCCTTTCTATGCTTATGTCTTACCAACTGTCATGATTGAATGTTTGTGTTTCCCACAAATTGATATCAAAGCCCTAACCCTCAATGTGATGGCATCAGGGTTGGGGCCTTTGAGAAGTAATTTGGTTTGGATGAAAGCCTAATTCCTGACTTCGATTCATTCTTTCATGTATCTCTTCTTCATTCAGAAAACATTTATTATGTTCCTGCTATGTCACAGGTACTTCTTCAGGTCCTGGAATATAAAAATTGCTGAAAAATAATCTCTGCCTTTGGCAAGCTTATAGACTAAGAGAGGAATTAGTCTGTAAATAAATAAATGCAGTACCATATTCTGCTATGAGAGAAGGTTGTATATGGCACCACAAGATAGGAAGTGTGTTGAATTTGCATTTGTTGGGTAAAAAAACAAATCAGTAGCATTTGCTAGTTATGTGGCCTTCATTATCAGATCATTTTCATAATGAAAAATGTACCTTTTTAATCTTTATTTTATACATGAAAATGTTTTGAGTACCTTTCTATTTATTCATTCTAACTTCTGCCTAAATTAAGCTCTATAATACAGACATCTAAGTCTATTAACTCTGTAAGGCAAAGTAAAAAATAATAATTTAGCATTTTCTGCCTTATTCTGTGTCTCATGTCACTGTACTATCTTTTCCACAACCCTCATTTTACTTGAAAAAGAAACCATACCTTGGCAGTAGAAAGTCTTAAGGTGACAAATGAGTTTAAGTCATTTTACTTAATTTCAGTTCATAGAATTATTAAGATTGAAAATGTCCTAGATAGTTATTAGTCCCCTTCTAAATAAGAGATTCTATGACTCTGAGGTAACAGAAAGAAAATTCTAGACTAGCTTGATAATGGTAGGAATTAGTTCACATTTTTTTTTCAGTATTCTTCTATTGCTCAGTTCTTATAGTTACTTCTTTCCCTTGATATTAGCTTTTTTTTCTGTTAAAATAAAGGCTGCTTGTTCAACACGATTGTACTAAAAGCTTACATGTTATGTTTTCTCTGGTGATCTCTCAGCTATAGAAGCATGTGGACCCTCTTGTATGGTGAATGTTGTTGTCACTGCTCTATAAATGCTCTTTGAGCCAGGCCGTGGTCACCTCCTTTGGGTATTTCTCAAGAAGGTTAACAGCATTGATTCTAACCCAGATCCAGAGGAATGCTATCTTTATTGGTGGTTGTATAGGCATTTATGAATCTGCTTTTGGTTGAGAGAGGTTAAGGAACAAGGTTTGAGGGCTGTTTGACATAATAGGGGATGAGACTGGAACTCTGCTGGGCTTTGCTACTTCTGGGAATAATGGTTCCTGATCATCACAGGCCAGAGGACACTCTGATATTGGCGTTCATCACCCAGGCTAAAAGCCTGACATTTGTTAACTCTCTGGTCCAGGCTGAGCAATTTCAAGGTTGTTCCTCTCAATCTCCTGTGACACAGAGCTACAAAGCTCTCCAGATTTGGGATTTTTATTAAATCACCTGAGTTAGAATGAGGGTTAGTTACAAACCACTGGGACCATCAGTCATTTCACTTTTTTTTTTTTTTACCATGTCCAACCATCATTTTATATTTGCTTCCAGTAGCTGGCCTTATAAATCTTAATTAAAGGCTTTCTCAGCCACTGAATTTAAGCTGTCACCTATTATAGCTTCGTTGAAATGTCTATGTCCATTAAAAGCTTATCAAAATGCAGCATCTATTACCTTTGTAGCTCCTGTTGCATTTATCTCTACAAGCGTCGCTAATGGGGGGAAGGTAGATATCTGCTGGCAGCATAAGGTTCCCTGACAGGTGGCGATATGCAGCAATGGCTGGCTTTTCTCTCACCACAGCTTTAGTTGTATCTTTAAATTCCTGGAACTGTGGTTTGCTAGATACAGGATATCTAGAATACTTTAAACAAAAGTCAACCTTTGATTCTCATTCCAAGTCATAAAGGGGTAAAATACTCATGATCTTTTTCTCAGATCATTCATATTTTAAGAAGTGGCCTAAAGTAGTAAAAGTTCACTTTGTTGGCATAATCCAACTGAATCTTTGAACATTTAAGAAAAAAAATGCACACCTAAATTTATGAACAAAGGAATGTGTGTTGATTCTAAATTGCATTTCTCATATTTCCGTGTGGAAGCGGATGGAATTTAAATCCAATATGTCTGCCTTGGCATTAGCAAATGGTGTTTTAAGCATTTGCTTTCTATAACTAGATTGACTAGGAAACGAACTTGAGAAGGTGAGAATTTCAGATGAAGATCTAAGAGTATGACTAAGTAAGAGATTTAAAAGTAGCTGCAAATTATGTAAAATCGACCTTCAGAATACTGCAGCATCAGATATTATCACTGCAGTGACACCAATCAAAAATATTGTTGAATTCTTTAGTCATGGGGAATAAAAGAATCAAATAGGGTACTTGGATAAAAATCAGTGACACGTTCCAGCTCTAAACAATTTAGATACTATTAAAGTTGCACAGTTGCTGCCAGGCAGGTCACAATAAGGGTTAAAACACTTACCAATTGTGATACTCTGTCTTGATAACCTTATTAATCCTTCAGAGGCACTAGAGGAAATAGCTAACAATAGAGAACAAGTTATAACTGATGCAATGTGTTTTATCTAGTTGTAATCTCTTCTCAATTATTCAACTAAAACCTTTCAGATCTCTTGGTATCATTCATCTCTAAGAGTGTTGGCAGTATTTCTGCTGATTCTAAGAGAGCAGCTGGTCAATGTCAATTTCTCCTCTCACTCATTTTCTGTTAGTGACAATCAGAAGCCCTTCCGGGGCAGGACCTTCTTTGTATGCTTGCTTCCCTTCTATCCCTTGTATCTGGTGCAGGGCTCTACCCAGGGTTCTACGTATTGCAGTGTATTGTGTTGGTGGAGATATTTATGAGTACACGTAAGTGAGTAGGAGGACTTTTTTTTTTTTTCATTCTTTGGAAAGAATGAATGATCCTAAAGTGTAAATAAATGTGCCTTACCTAATTGAATCTATCTCTTAGCAATGTTTTTAACAGAAAGAAAGCCATCATATTTCTGTTATCATGTTATTTATGCATATAGAAAATATCTGTTATATTTTTTATCATGAATCTCAGGGAAACTACTACACTTTTAATAGATATTTTACTTTTTTTAAAACACTTTTTAGAGGGGTTTACCTAATGCTAACAGAGATGTTTATAGAGACAGTAAATATATCTAGTGTGTTGTACAATTTTATGTACTCAGGGCTACATGAGATTAATTTAAAAACTAATTACTGCATAAAATTGCTGCTACATATTCATTCATTCATTCGTTCATTCATTTGACAAGCATTCATAGCTCTGGGTGTAGCAGTGAATACTTTTAGTGTTCTTTATCCTCATGGAACTGATATGCTAGGGGACAGGAAAGATATACTAACAAAAGCAAATAAAGTATATAGAATATCAGTTATGGTAATTTCTGGAGAAAAATATAAAACAAGTAAGGGTGATCAGGAGTTTAAGGTAGAAGTGTTGTAACTTTATGTTGGATGTCAAAGAAACCTTTATTGAGAAGGTGACATTTACCAAAGAAGGTAAGGAAGCTCACCATTCAACTCTTTGAGGATGAGCATTGTGGGCAGTAGAACTGAAAGTGCTCAGAGGTACGAGCTGTCTGACAAAGAGCCAAGAGGCCAGTGTGGCTGGAGTTGAGCATAAAGGGGGAGTAGACAAAGATGAGGTCATAGAAGGCAAGAGAATGACTGTGCAATGCCATGCTGGCCATTTCAAGAAAGTTTTCTTTTATTTCAAGTGATGTAGAGAGCCGCTAGAGGACTTTAGATACATTCTGAAGGTACAACAAGTTTTAAGAACTTAGAATAACTGAATAGAGTAGCTTATTAAAGAAATCAACAGAATTATTCAAGAAGGGAAGAAGATTCTGAATCATATTCCTGGGGAATTCTTTGGAATGAAACTTCCTCTGATATTATTATCAGAAATATATTATAATCTTTTATACTTTATACAAAACTTAGATGTAATAAAATTTTAAAGGATGGTCATATTCAGTTACTCTTGTAATATCATTGCTCTTCCATTTTAACAGGCATGATGTGTGGATCAAAATATGGAGGGTCCTGAATGGTATTTCTAAATGGAGATACCTAATGGAGGATCCTAAATGGTAGACAGTATCTCTAAAGCAGGTGATCCTCACAGTCTCCAATGGAAATATATTCTACTGCATAGATGTCAGCATAGATATTGTTGGTGCATAGATATCATCACCAACAAGCTGCCTTTAGAGGGAATCACTAATGATTTGATTAAAGCAACTGAAAAAATGTGGACAAGAGTGAAACAAGTTTTCCCTTTTAGAGGAATACAACTCTGGAATCATAGGAAACTGTATTCATCTATCTACAGATCTGTGACAATGAATGAGTAACTTAACTCCCCTGAGCTACAGTTCTTTTCCTCTCTGATGGAAATGGAAATAAGAATTTTCACATTATATTAGGAAGATTCCTTTAAAAATTTAACTAGAAGCTCCCTACGCAATGCTGGTAGTGTTAAGTATACAGTAGATTTTGGTTTATTTCCTCCTTTTCCTGACCACCTTATTATTATTTTTTCAAATCTTATGATGAGAACATTATTGTACTTTTTTTTCCCTTCCAGCTTAATTCAAATATAATGGACATATAACACTGTATAAGTTTAACATGTACAGACAGTGATTTCATATAGTATGTATTGCAAAATGATTGGCACACTAAGGTTAGTTAATATGTCTGTCCACCTCACATAGTTATACTTGTGTGTGTGTGTCTGTGTGTGTTTGTGTGTTCTGAGAACTTTAAACTCTACTCTTAGGAATTTTCAATTTACAATACAGTATTATTAACTGTAGTCACCATTCTGTATATTACACCCCCAGGAGTTATTCATCTTATAACTGGAAGTTTATATACCCTTTTGACCACCTTTCCCCATATCTCCCATTTCCCCCATACTGCACCCTTACCCCTGGCAGCCACCTGTTCTGTTTCTCGGAGTTTCATTTTTAAAAGATTTCACATATAAGTGATATCATACAATATTTGTCTTTGTCTGATTTATTTCAATGCTTTCAAGGTTCATCCATACTGTTAGACTTGGCAAGATTTCTTTGTTTTATATGGTTGAATAATACTCCATTGTATGTATGTGTGTGTGTTACACATATATATGTAACCACTTTTCTTTGGAAGAAAACACGTAGGATTTACTCTCTGAACAGCTTACCTATGTATCGTACAACAGTGTCTGCTGGAGTCATCATGCTGTACATTACATTTCCAGTACTTATATATCTAACTGGAAGTTTGTACCTTTTGACCACTTTCCTCCAGTTCCTTCTCCCTCGCTACCCACTTCTGGCAAGCACAAATCTGATCTCTTTTTCTGAGATCTTTTTTTCCTTTTTAGTTTCCACATATAAGTGAGATCATACAGTATTTGTCTTTCTCTGACTTACTTCACTTAGCATAATGCCTTCAAATTCTATCCATAAAGCAAATGATAGAATTTCTCATTTTTTTAAGGGCTGAATAGTATTTCATTGTGTAGGTATATACCACAGCTTTTTTTATCCATTCATCTATTCATGGACACTTTGGCTGCATTCATGTCTTGGTTATTGTAAATAGCACTGCTGTGAAGATGATATCTTTTCAAGTTAATGTTTTTGTTACCTTTGCACATATTCCCAGAAGTCAAATTTGCTGACTGGTATGGTAGTTCTACTTTCACTTTTTTGAAGAACCTCCATACTGTTTTCCATAGTGGTTATGCCCATTTACTTTCGAACCAACAGTGCATGAGCATTCCCTTTATTCCATATCCTTACCAGCACTTGCTATCCCTTCTTTTTGATGATAGCCATTCTAAATGGTGTGAGCTGATAACTCATTACGATTTTGAGGTACATTTCCTACATGCTTAGTGATGTTGTGTACCTTTCCATGCTCCTGTTGGCCATGTGAATACCTTGTCAGGTCCTTTGCCAATTTTTTTTTTAATATATATATTTTTTTAATTTCTAGGAGAGAGAGAGAGAGACAGCGTGAGCAGGGCAGGGTCAGAGAGAGAGGGAGTCACAGACTGAAACAGGCTCCAGGCTCTGAGCTGGCAGTCAGCACAGAGCCCGACGCGGGGCTCGAACCCACGAACCGCGAGATCATGACCTAAGCGAAAGTCGGACGCTAAACTGACTAAGCCACCCAGGCGCCCCCCTTTGCCAATTTTTTAACTGGATTATTTGTTTGATTGCTATTAAGTTGTATAAGTTTCTTATATTTTTTGGATTCTAACCCTTTATCAGGTATTTGGTTTGCAAATATTTTCTCCTGTTTCATTCATTTTGACCACCTTGATTCTTCCCCTTTCATATCCTGCTTGAGTATCATGGCATTTATGTCGAGAAGGAAGCCTGAGGGTCTTCTACTTCAACAGTCCATCTAAAGCTCAGCTGCCAGCTAAATACAAATTATAGATCTTTCAGTTTTGAACAACACCAGAAATGGGGAACCTAACTGTGTCCATGATATTATCCATCTCACTTTTGGAAAACTGAAGTAGTTTGTTGTAGCATTAACTTTGCATTTGTTAGGTCAAAGTCTATCTTATGGTACTAGTCAGGGAAAAAAAAAACCACATCTGAGATGTTTAGATGTGACAGCCTTACAAGTTTTGAAAACATCTGATATATTTGCAGAATTTTCTCTTCTGACAACATCTTTTGCCTCTTCAGCTAATCTTTCCATAACATGGCTTTGATTCCCCTCATCTTTTTGATGACTTCCCTTTGAATGTATTCCAGTTTACCTCTCTTCTTGAAGAGTGTGGCTTAGATGTGGTTTGATATAGAGGTGAAGGAATGGAATTATTATTTCCCTTGATCTGGACAAAATATTCTATTAATGCAGCCAAGAACTGCATTAGCCCTTTTGGCACCCACTACTCAGTGTTGATTTATATCGCATTCCCTGTCAATTAATCCTAGTGGGACTTTTTTATTTATACTCTTGCTAAGCTAAGCTTTTGACATCCATATAAGTTTAGTTGCTGTTTGGAATGAAGGAAAGGATTCCACATTTTTTTCTAACTAAATTTTATCTTGCAAGTCCATTGTTCCACCTTTTGGGATCTTTTGGGGTCCTGATTCTCTCATCTTTTAGGAAATAATAGTTTTAGAACTGAGCTCAAATATCTAGTAATATTCTTTTAAGAACTATTCTTTAAAAGACTGCCTTCAGAAACTATCAAAGAATTTTAAAAGCTGGTGTATTATAGAAGGTGAAAGAATGGATCTGGGTGGCACCCAAATAGGACTTCAAGCCTGGGATCTGCCACTTTACAGTGGAATTTACTTAGTTAACAGATTTAGCAACATGACACATTAGCCTAGGCACTTAGGACTGATCAGTAAGTGAAATAGAAAAAAATGCTTGTCTTTTAGGAGCTTCTAGCAGAAGAAAAAACCTTGGAAAAGTTTTATATATATATTTGACAATATATGTTGATAAATAAACGTATTTGTCAGTATTCTCCAGAAAAGCAGAATAAATAGGATGTATTTATATACTTAAGAGTATAGTGATTTATTACAGATAATTGGCGCACGTCATTATGGAGGCTAGCAGATTCTCAAATCTGTAGTCATCAGGCTAGGGACCCAGGAGGGCTGATAGTGTAGTTCCAGTTGGAAGGCTGATAGGCTCGAAACCCAGGAAAAACCTGTGTTTCAATTTGAGTCCAAAATCAAGAAAAAGCTAATGTGCCAATTTGAAGGCTGTCAGGGAAGAGGAATTCTCTCTTACTTGGAGAACAGTCAGTTTTTTTTGGCTCTGTTTTGGCCTTTGATTGGATGGGGCCCACCCACGTTAGGGAAAGCAGTCTGCTTTTCTCAGTCTGTCAATTTAAATGTTAATATCCTCCAAACACTTCCTCACAAAAACATGGAGAATTAATGTTTGGTCAGATATCTGGCTACCTTGTTGTCCAGTCAAATTGATATATAAAATTAGCTATAACAAATGGTGGTGAGGATTATATCAGTTACTGTACATAAAGGGTTTTAGCATAGTGAACTCGTAACTAGTGATGGTTATTATTTGCATGAAGTGCTTTTCTCAAACCACCTCTCCCCTGTTAAGAATGGTCATTGCTCTTTCGTGCTCACACAGTAATTGTGACACTGTTGGAATGAGATTCCATTTGCTATTTGGTCTTGGGAAGTAATCAAGTTCTAATGCATAGCTAATAGCTGTTTCTCTGCTAGGGACTATTTCAGGACTCTGTGAAAACGTACTCTCTGCCTCACATGTTGGAGTCAAGGGAATCAAGTGCAGGCATCGTGCTGCCATCTGGACAAGGCTGCGATGATGAAATAGTTATGAAGGTGTCTGAGTCTTTCAATAATTTTTGGCAGTGCTTCCTTTTAAAAGAAAATATAAGATTTGGAAAGGTTTATGAAAGACTGAAAGGCAGGTTGGTTTTTTTTTCCCCACCTCTCTTCTGAACTCACTGCAGGAGTAGTTCACTTCACTTACAGCTCACTCAGTAATTATCATTTCAGAGTAAGACTGACTCATAACGCTGCCAAATAATTCATACATGCAAAAATGGCGCTTGTCTCATTTACTTGTTACGCCAACACTTGTCAACCTCAGCAACAGCTTTCAGTCTGTTAAATGTTGTTTAAATGTGAAGGATCTAAAATGAAATTGAAGCACCCTGCATTTGATAATAAATCAAACATGAATTTAATACTCTACTCAAAGGCAGCATGGTTAGTAAGGCTAGAAAGTAAAAATGACAGATTTTATGCTTTGACTGCAGTGAGGATTTGATTGGGATTCTGATTATCTTTTAAAGGTTGAGATCTAATGATTTTTAAGAATTACATATGAGAAAAATATTTTGGAGTAAATTATGTTGAACAACCGTTAATAAATGATGAAAATACATGAAAGAAAAATTACTTTCTAGAGGGAAACAAGCATTATCAAATCATAAACTTTATATTTTGTTTTACTTTTCATTATGAGAAGTTTCAACCATACTAAAGGTAGAAATAAAAATATTTTTGTCATGTATATTAAAATATATTAGTATTTTGCAATATGTGCCATACCTACTTTTTTAAACTTCAATTTTAAACTTAGGTTGTTCTGTATTTTTTAAAGTTTATTTTGAGAGAGAAAGAGAGAAAGAGCGAGTAGGGAAAAGGTGAAGAGAGAGAGAAAGAATGAGAATCCCAAGCAGGCACTGTATAGTCAGTGCAGAGCCCAGGGCGAACTCCATCTCATGAACCGTGAGATCCTGACCTAGGCTCACACCAAGAGATGGATGCTTAACTTACTGAGACACCCAGTCCCCACATTAGTCTGTATTTTTAAGGCATCATTTTAATTAGACATAAAAATTTTTACCTTTTTCTAATGCATAGCTGTAAGTGTAGGACATTTAAAAGCAGAAAATATTTTGCTTTTTTTCTTTTCTGGAAGGAGGTAGAGACTGACCAAAGTTAAACAATGTACAGAAATTGGTAGCCTTTACTATAGTTTTTTAATTTTTAAATTTTTTAGTTTATTTATTTTGAGAGAAAGGGGGAGAGGCTGGCAGAAAGAGAAAGGGAAGGAGAGAGAATTCCAAGCCTGATGTGGGGCTTGATCTCATGAAACATGAGATCATGACCTGAGCCAAAATCAAGAGTAGGATGCTCAACTGACTGAGCCACCCAGACATCCTATACTATAATTTTTAATGATTAGTGAGGAACTGACTGCTTCTATAGTTTTCTCTGGTTGTTTTTCCTAATCACTTACCCATAAATGAAAATTCTTCCCAAATAGGTGAGTGTGATGAGTCTCAAGAAGAAACAAAGTGTACTGCTTTTCTAAGAAAGCGTTTAGCAAAGCTCCTCGAGGACAAAGCTTCCTTTATTTGCACAAGGAAGGTACGGGCTAACTGACAGTGTAGTGCGGTGGATTTGTAGCCTCTGGTGAAGGGCAAATCGCAGTGGTAGGGCCACATGGATGAGGTAATGAATTCTGGGTCTGATTCTTAGGTAGTCATTTGCCTTTGGGCAGATCACAGCTCTGCTCAGCCACAGGAGTCTCCACATCTGTAATGTGAATGTAGTAATGTCTACCTCATGGGATTGTTGTGAGGATTAGCTACAATAGGGAAAAGTTGGCTTTAGGTACTCAGTAATGGCAGCTAGTAGATGTTGTTTCTTAAGACAGTATAATAGGAAGCATATCATGAAGTTTGCAGACATAGGGAGGTGGCATAAAAATCTCTCCTGCCCATATACTGCTGTGGGCCTTTGGACATATTTCCCAGACTCACAGTACCCCCAGTGTCCTTGGCTCGTCCCTCAGCACTGTTTTGGTGAGCTAGTATAAATGTTGTGGGCATATAGTGATTCCTAACAACTTAATATTCCTAGTAGTGTTAATTGACCAGTTTCATTCTCTCAAGGTATATTTCGCATGATATGAGGCTTAGTGTTTTTGATTTTTTTGCCGATATTTTGGTAAAGATGTAAAGAACAGGCATATAAAACTTGAAAATAGCTAAGTTTAGACTAGAAAGTTATCAGTAGGCTAGAACAATAGGTTAAGACCAACAAAATAACATATATAGGGGAAAGACTGATTAGCATAGTAATTTTAGCTGATTCTCATTTTCTATAAACTTTTCATTAAAGTAGGCTCCATGCCCAGTGTGGGACTTGAACTCACAACCCTGAGATCAAGAGCCACATGTTGTACTGACTGAGCCAGACAAGTGCTCCATGACTCTTATTTTCTTGAGAGCCAACCATGTGACTATCAAAAAAATTATTTTAGGCTAATTAATTCAGGTGTGAACTATGGACTAAGGAATATAAAGGTTGCTCTGTAGCTAAACTGGTCAGGCCAACCTGAAATTTTGTACTTTTACCAGAATTGCACATTTTATGAAAGGTAAGAAAAGGCTAAGCAAGGTTTCTCAACTTTGACACTATTGACATTTTGAGGGAACAGCTGTCCTGTGCATTGTTGATGCTTAGCAGTATCTCTGGCCTCTACGCACAAGATGCCTATAGAATCTTCAGCATGCCCTCCAGACCCAACACGACAACAAAAAGTATCTGTAGACATTGCCACATGTCTCCTGGGGGGCAAAATCACCCTGGTTGAGAAGCAGCCTCCTACAGGAGGATAGTGAAAGGAAGGTCCTAAGGAAAGAGAAGGTTTGGGAAGGTGTGATTATGAAGAATGATAAGGCCAGGTGCCCTTCATTCCAAGGACTCCACTAATGCCATAATTTCGTGTTGCTTACATTTTTCTCTCTTTTAAAATTGGTCATCCCAGGGCACCTGATAGCTCTGTAAGTTAAGCATCTGACTCTTGGTTTTGGCTCAGGTCATGATCTCGTGGTTTGTGGGTTCCAGCCTCACGTCACGGTCCATGCTGACAGTGTGGGGCCTGCTTGGGATGCTTGCCCTCTCATTCTGCGCCCCTCCCTAAAAATAAATAAATAAACTTTAAAAAAATAAAGCAAAAGCTGTCTTTCCATTAAACTGAAGCGTTGGTCATCAGGGATTGTGTTGTATTTTTTAATTTTTGTTTTTATCATGAAGAATTGCTCCTGGTACACTCTAGATTCTCCATATTTTATAAAATAAAGTGAAATAAACTGGAGAAGAAATCATTTGATGTGGACAGTTACTGAAGAGACATTTTTAGATACTTGGAGAGCTGCCACAAGGAAGATTATATTAGATTATTCTATGGAAGAGAGATGGGGTGCTTCTGCAGAGGGCAGAGCTAATAGCAATGGATGAAAGTTACAGAGGCTTATATGTCACTTCATTTTAAGGTCAAACTTTTAAACAATATCTTACTGATTTAGCACCAGCAATTTTTGAAATCATCCTGATTCACATTGAAATGAGGGTGTTGTGTGATGAAAATGTAGCTACAATATCACTAGGATTCTGAGATAGGTAACTTTGTGAGCTTTATAAAAATACTCATGAAATACAAAATTTCTGGTTTTTCTCTTTAAAGTTATCTAAATTTATACTAACAACTCTTAAATAATTGAAAATAAAGCATGTGGGGGGCGCCTAGGTGGCTTAGTCGGTTAAGCGTCCGACTTTCCCTTAGGTCATGATCTCGCGGTTTGTGGGTTCGAGCCCCGCGTCGGGCTCTGTGCTGACTGCCAGCTCAGAGCCTGGAGCCTGTTTCAGTCTGTGACTCCCTCTCTCTCTGACCCTCCCCTGCTCACGCTGTCTCTCTCTCTCTCTCCTAGAAATAAATAAAAAAATATTAAAAAAAAAAAAAAAGAAAATAAAGCATGTGGACAGAGGCATAAGAAAAAGTAAAGAAAGGAAAGAAAAAGAATATTTCCTTTTTAAATATATTTAGTAACTTTTTAAATGTGTAGTGAAAATAATAGGAAACATTTATTGAATGCTCACTGTATTACCGTCATTATGCTTTGCTTTAAAAATACATTTTCATTTAATCCCCACAACACCCAATGAAATAGGTATTTTTATTTTCCTATTGTATACGAAGACAAAATGATTTTTAATTACAGAAGATAAGCCTTTTTAAAAAACTAGTAGAGTTTATAAAGTGTATTTTCTTCAAAGTTGCTACTTTTGAAAGTAGGTATTGAACTTTTTATTTATTTCAATAATTTTTTCAGTCCTATTAATAATTTTGGAGTTGTATTGGGTGTCATTTTGTCAGAGTTAAATGTTCACTCTCTGAATACACAACCAATTAAGCTATAATGCATATGATTCATCCATGAAAAGCATAATTCTTCAGTTATATTACAGCTCATAAAACCATGCTCCCTTACCTCATTTATCTGACAACAACTTTGATCTTCTGGTCATTATTAGAACAAATCCTAAACATTTTCAGTTTCCCAAAACATAGGAACTCAGATTATAAGATTCTTCTCAAATTATATTTAATACTGGCTTTAGGTCTTCCTTAGTAATTTACCAGCAGTTAGATCTCAAAACTAAGGGATCTTGGTATGTAGAGAGGGATTTTTTTTGTTTCTTTGTTTTTGAGTATAGTTGACACATGATGTTACATTAGTCTCAGGTGTACAAAATAATGATTCAACTTCTCTATATGTTATTCTGTGGTCACCACAAGTGCGGCTACCGTCTGTCACCAGACAACACTATTATGATATCATTCGCTATATTCCCTATTCTGCGCCTCTTATTCCCATGACTTCTTCCTTCCTGTAGCACCTGGAAACCTGTATCGCCCACTTTCTTTGACCTGTATTGCCCATCCCCCTACCTATCTCCATGTTCCTTCTCTGTTTTATGTCTAATTCTGCTTTTTGTTTATTTGTTTTCTTTTTTAGATTCCGCATATGAGTAAAATCATATGATATTTGTACTTCTCTGACTTACTTCACTTAGCATAATACCCACTAGGACTCCCCATGTTGTCACAAATGGCACAATCTTGCACTTTTTACGGCTGTGTCCTATTCCATTGTATGTATATACCACATCTTTCTTATCTATTCATCTATCAGTGGATAGTTAGGTTGCTTCCATATCTTGCCTGCTGTAAATAATACCTCAATAAATATAGGGGTGCATGTATTTTTCAAATTAGTATTTTTGTTTTCTTTGGGTAAATACCTAGTAGTATAATTATTGGATCATATGGCAGTTCTGCTTTTAATTTTTTAAGAAATCCCCTTACTCTATTTCACAGTGGCTGTACCAATTTACATTCCCTCAATGCCTTACTGTTACTTTTCTTTACATCCTCACCAACCCTTGCTATTTCTTGTGTCTCTGATTTAAACCATTGTGACACATATAAGGTGGCATCTCATTGTGGTTTTGATTTGCATTTGGGACTTTGTATGTGGAGAAACGTTAGCTCTCTCAGAGTTGAGAGACACTTCCTGGAGACAACACTATGGAGATTATTTTATTTGGAGAAAAGTAGCCTGAGAAGAAGGACTTAATGTGTTCAAGTTTAGAAATCCATATAGTAGTGAGTGCTATTTCCCACTTAATTAAGGAAAGGGCAAGAGGGTTAAACCCAAGTAGGAAGGTTTGGGTAACAAATTATGAAGGGAGTCTTGCCAGTTAAGGCTGTGGGAGTCTAGAATACATTACTGAGGGGATTTCAGTGTGACTAAGTTACTTTTCCTCAGTAAGAGAATCAGTTGGCATTTATTTCAAATCATTGTAGTCTCTGCTACCAAAGTTATCTTTGAATGAGAAGAATTCATTCATGCCATATCCTTTCCATATAGATTTTTTAAAAAATCTGGGGAGAGATTAATTTGAAATTGATTTCATTAATTAATGAAATGAAAATCAATTCTAAAATATTTATTAATATAGAGATCACAGGGCTCATTATCTAGGTAAATCAGAGAAAACTTAAGGAGATTCATATGGATATTTACAGATTTATTTTTGGGACTTAGGCGTATGCCTTTATCTCCATTAAAAATTTTTTTTAAATGTTCATTTATTTTTGAGAGAGAGAGAGAGAGAAGGAGAAAGAGAGAGAACACAAGGGAGGAGCAGAGAGAGTGAGACAGAATCTAAAGCAGACTCAAGGCTCTGAGCTGTCAGCACAGAGCCTGAAACAGGGCTAGAATAACAAACAGAGTTCATAACCTGAGCCGAAGTCATATGCTTAAATGACTGAGCCACCTAGGCGCCCCCTTAATCCCATTTTTACACAGAGTGACCAGATTTAGTGAACAAAAATATAAGATATCTAGTTAAAATATGAATTTCATGTAAGCAGTAAATCATTTTTAGTTTAAATATTTCTGAAAGACTGTACGTATATAATAAAAATTTTGTTGTTTAAATTCAAAGTTAAATTCAAATTTGAATTTGAATCTGGAAATCCTGCCTAAGAGAAACATAGGTGGATTAATCCTAAAGATTATGAAGCTGAAGTTTTTAGGGTCCCTTACTTACAGGAACATTTTAATCTAATGTTGTAATTGTAATTGTAATTGTACAGTCTTTTTCTTTAAAGGGCTTTCTCCGCAATTATATACATTGTAAGCTCCACAAAGCCTGAATCTGCCCCTGCAGGAGAGTAATACCAGGAGACAGCAGACAAGGTGAAGGAAGAAGTAAATGTAGCCAACTCAAGAGGATTGTTGATGCCTTTGTCACATTTGGAAATTATCTTCCAGGAGATGATTAAACAATCACTGGGCCTTGAGGCACCTTTGTAGTTGAAACTTCACTGTCATTATATAGGGAAGAGACCGAGGAATACATCTTACACTGTGTTGTTTGCTATAGCCTCAGAGTGAGTAATCGAAATGCCTGAGACATTGCATAAAATTTCTTGTTCCATGGGTGCAGTCAGCAAGTGAAGAATCAACAGTTTCTTTCCCACTCATCAAAGTAAGTCAGCTTTTCAGATATTGTAGACCTTAATCCCTAAAGGAAATTTTAAAAGAAAAATGAGAAAAGCAAAATGGAATGGACACTAGAGGAGCAGGTCTGGCTTGGTGCTAAAGTCCATTTACGGAAAGGTAAAAAACTAAGTATTGTCTCTCTTCTTTATGTAGTGTGCTGATTTGTCTAATCACAGAATTAACAACTAACCTCAACTCTAGTGCATTTAATAGAGACAATAAGCATGCTCATCTTTTGTTTGTTTGTTTGTTTTTTAAAATCATTCCATCACTCCTGGTTTCAGAGTCCACAGTTTTGCGATGTTGAAATGCTATTGACTGAATTTTTGGGTCAGATCATTTGACTTCAGGAAGGACACAGACTGTAGAGAAGTTCTCACTAAGTGGCTGATATGCATTAAAGATTTATACAAAAGTTATAACTTTGTATAACTTTCTTCATTGAGAAAAGAATTCAACAAATACTGGTTGTGTGTCTCTTGCATGCCAGAGACTGTATTAAGAATGTGATTGCTTTGAGTTTTCAGTATTTAACTGTGAACTGAGCACTTAGGCTTTTAAACTATAGAAGTGAGCAACACATATTTGGCAAAATAGAGCTGGTCCTACAGAATGCATAATATGGCACTGGATAATTGTTCCCTATTTTTCACTCGTTTGTCTTGTGCCATTATTATGCCTAGTATACATGTGATATATACCATGATCCCATTGGAAGACAGCTATGCTCACCACTATACCACCAACACTGCTCTACCATGACCCCATTGAATGGGCTTGACTATTTTAACCACTAGAGTGTCAGTGGGCATGATGCAACAGAGGTTTCAAATGTGTTTGTGTAGTTTGGCGTGCCTACTTGTACTGCTGTGACCCACCATGAGAGGGACGTGCACCTGGAAGCTGCTGGTCATAGGGTCATAGGAGAATGGTAAAAGAAAAAAACCCAAAAAACCAAAAACCCAACAAACAAAACCATAAAGGAGATAAATCAGTGGTTATGGTTATAAGCCACTGAGATTTAAGGTTGTTTTTATCCAAAATTATGATGGCGATAGCTGATTAATACAAGCAGTATCACAAATATACAAATAAATATACCATTAGGGAGACTGAGATGTGTTTATAAAGAGATACAGAATACATTATGATTTTTGGTGGTAGGCAAGTATACCTTTGTTTGTGGTATCATCAGATGTTTGACAGAAACCATGTTCAAGCTAGGCCTTGAACGATTTCAACTGGCATAAAAATGTTGTAAGGATTAACAAATAGTCCAGGTCATCTAAATCTTTGTGAGCAGGGCAGAATTGGCTCATCTGTCTAAGGCCTTTCTGTCCTGAATGTGGTGTTGACTCCCTTGGGAAGCTGTAAAGCATACTGAGTATGAGTCTTATGAATGAATGCTCTCCATAACAGGAGCTTCTGAGCCCATCCTAGAGTCCCTCCAAAACCTTCCTTTTGTTTGTGATGGGAACTGGAGGAGCAGACAGTAGCCCAGCACTGTTTGGAGCCCACACAGTCCAGCATTCTACAGCTAGCCAGCGGAGCAGCCAAGGCTTCTAGGGCCCATTTTCTTCTATCTGGAGAATCATGCAGGCTTCTTTTAGGTTTAATTCTTTATTCTATGCTTCTGCCATATAGTTTCCTCATTTACTTTCTCCTTTAATCTGCATATGAACTTTTCAAAACAGTGTTATCATTCCCATTTTATTGGTGATGGAATTGAGGATGGAGAAGTTAAAAGACATGCTTAAGTAACATATTAACTAAATGACTTGACTTTGTTTCTTTACATCAGATCAGTAAGTACCTGTTCTTTAATAGGAAACTGGTTTTATTTAAGGTCCTTGTGGAACTTGCCTCGAAGCAACTTGAAAGTATACAAGATGTTCTTGAGCAATTTTATACATAAAAATGCTTATTATAAAAGCTATGTTTAAGGGTGCCTGGGTGGCTCAGTTGGTTACACATCTGACTTCATAATCTTGCAGTTTGTGGGTTCGAGCCTCTCGTCAGGCTCTGTGCTGACAGCTCAGAGCTGGAGCCTGCTTCGGATTCTGTGTCTCCCCTTCTCTCTGCCCCTCTCCTGTTCATGCTCTGTCTCTCTCTCTCTGTTTCTTAATAATAAATAAATGTTAAAAATTTTTTTAAAAAGCTAGGTTTATTAAGAAACCTGTTTTTTCCATGGAAATCTTCAGAAGGGTGTGGAGAAGGAGCTAATCCTGAGCTAATCTGTGCTCACTGGTTTGGCTTCTAGAAGTTCTAGTCCACATAAGCCTAATTCACCTCTTAAATCTTTGGGACTTGGCTTAATATTTGATTAGTTTTGAAATTATTTTTACAATTTGGGAGTAAAGAAAATTATTTAGCAACTGATGTGATGAGTTACTTCATTCCTGGGGTCTTTAATCTGCTCCGTTTATTTTCTACCTGGTATGGTGCAAGAGTTTCATTCATTATATTCTGTAAGGTTTTATGCTTCTTCACCTCACAAATAATATCTCTCCCTATGCAGGCTGCTGTAAGCATTATCTTTAAAGCATACCTGCTAGGGACCTTAAAATTGGAATTCAGAGCCTGGAAGTAGGGGGTCCTTTATAGATAGCCTAGAACTTTGAAATTAGTTTTTCCTTATGATTCAATAGGCCTTGAATCTTGTGACCCTGATTTAATATTTATTGAGTTCCCACAGAGTGCTAAGCCTTCAGGATGCAGGGACAAATTCCATTTTTTTTTGAATTAAATTTTTACTTGATTTAATTTGTCTTATATTTATTGAAGTACCGGCAATCTTGTTACAGATGTACTCACAGATCCATTTCACATGGATTGTAGTCAAGTAAAGAAGGAAAAGAAAAGCTCACACAAAAGCTCACACACCCTCATGCACACAAACTATGACTGTTCTAAAGGAACATTCATTTGCCCATTGACTCCATATAACCTGTGGCTCGCCATTTTCCTTGCAAAGTGTGGAGACTGAAAATGCTTTGGTTTTCAATTTTATTCCAGAAGGTTAATATGATAGTTGAGACTGCACAGCCTTCCTATTATTATGCTAATCAACAAGACTACTTCAGGTCCATTTTGAAAATGAATCTTCTCCATTACAAAAAACCCCTCAATTTTCCCACTCAAATTTGTCATCTTAATGTGAATCATAACAACTTCTAATTTGAAGACAAATTATGAAGGAATTAATCAATAGCAATTGTTGTCTTCTCAAAGTTCTTTCTCTTTATAGATAAGTTACAGACATTTACCATTGTCAGCTCTTGTGTAAAATTGTGTTGAGGGTCCCAGGTCTGCATTTAATGTCAGAGAAACAACAGGCAGTGTTCAAAGTCAATAGAACTGAATGTCTCCAGTTCAACAATGTGGAACTGAAGATCATTAACAGATTGAAAAGTTACAAAATAAAGTTTCTACAGATATTTGGAACACTGAACATTCTGCATAAAATCCATAATAGGGCTAGTGGTCAGTGTTCCATAAAATATCTGCGTTATAATTAAATGTTGGTACTTTATTTTTAGAACTTGATTCTTTGTTCATTGTGGCTTGGGACAGGCCAGATGTTAGTCCAACTTCTAGTTATTTATCATTAAAGCTGTAGATATAATAAGAAGAGATCTTCTTAGCCTGAAAAACAAAATAAACTCATTAAAATGGTCCTATGTACATTATGTGACATAGAAAACAGAAATATTAATAGGATAAAAATTAAAGTTATAGTTCCAATATTTTTCTTCAGCATCTCAGTGCATCATCTTGAAAATCCCTGAGGTAAGCGAACCCCATTTAGAAGCCACTGCATCTGAGCCACTAACTCAACTTATTTCTGGAGAGATCCCTTTACTTGTGATTGCTGTTGTTATATAGCTGAGCTCAGGCTTATAATTATTCTTCTTTTGTTTGTTTCTAGAAGACAGCTATTATAAAAACTCAAATATAAACACCTAATTGTAAAAGAAACTTCACTATATGCCTCTGTTTCCACCCAGGTGACTGGAGAAGCAGAGGAAGTCAGTTTGAAAAAAAAAAAAAGAGTGGGAAGAACTCAGCAGACAGGAAAGTGGAACAGAGTGAAGAGATGGGGGGCCAGACTCAGTCCATGGCTCTAGTTGTTCAGAGGTCCAGATGTGTTCTGTTCTTAGATTTATATTAAAATCCTATACCATTACATTGAATTTCCACTTTGGAGTTTAAACCAGTTTGAATGGGCTTCTAATACTTCTTTAGCAAAGAGCATGAGGAAGGACCCTGGGCAGCTTCCACAATTTATGGCCCTTTGGAGATTGTAGCAGGTCACTTACTCTGGACCTTGACCTTGTAAACAGAGGAAATTTAACATGGGCAGATGTAACCCTGCTCTGGAAAGATCACAGTTGATAATTTTAGTTATTCGATTCTGTAAGTAAAAAAAAAGAACTGATGATACCCTCACAAATGTAAGATTTTTTTTCTTTTTTGAATTTCTGCTTCTAAAAGAGGAGATTCAATTTAATAAAAAAGTTTTGGAAGCATAATCATTTGAACATAATTTTCATTGGCATAAAGCCTCTATCTGTTGAAATCTTCTGAGAGGTCTTGCTTATCACCAAAGCTCTGATGGCACTGGAAGTAGCCTTCTTTAATAAAATACCCAACTTTGCTATCTGGCCATAGCTATTTGGCTGACAGGACTCAATAGTCCTGGTAAGAAGGCTCAGGCAGCTTTTTCTTCGTCCTAATTTATTTGACGAGGCCCAGAGGAAGAATAAAAATTTCATATAATCAATCTCTTAAGTTGATTCTTAATCTTTATTATTTCCAGCCAAAACGTTTTCTTAAAGCTTCCCTTTCAATGGAAGGGACAAATAGAAATGACAGTGGTCACAATGGTCAGTCTTCTCCTGTTCCCACTCTGCCCCGCACTGCAGGTGGCCAGGACATGCTGGGCATTCTGGCCAAAGGCAGCTTTCTAGAACTTCTCTATGTCCACCTGCTATTCTCTGCACTGAGATCAAATGAAGTGTGATGACACCTTCACACCCTAGCAGATTCAGGGCAGAAGTCACCTTACCTCTTGTCTAGATGCCCCTGTCCCTGCTAATTTTCCCCAATCTGGCAGAAAAACTTTAATCTTTGAGAGGAATGAGATCAGCCACTGAAAAGTATTATTAGAGAACGAGAGAAAAAGCAAAATCAGAGCAAACACAAAAAAGTTTTGAAAGAGAAAAAATAAATTTCCTAATTAAGCCATTTTTAACAGTTTCCCAAAAGAAAGGTTAAACATTCTTGTTTACATGTTTTATAAGAATTAAAGGAGGAACTGAGGGGGATTTATGGATATTTCATGATGGAAACTGAGGTTGATTCAGGGTCTTCTTTTAAATTGCCTTTGGCAGTGCTCTCCAACAGTGGTCACTATGGTGACTTTGTGTCAGGGCCATGAGTTTTGGCTTTCTGATTTATTCTGAGTCTTCATATCACTCTGGAATTAAAATAACTATGTTAATACAGTGGTTCCTCTGAACTACTTTAGGAACTAATCTTAATGTTTTTATTTTTGTTTTTTGTTTTTGTTTTTGTCTCAAGGATTTAGTTTTTTTTCATTAATTTATTAGGTTCTTGTTAGGTAACAGGAACTTTTCTAGATGCTGGGGGAAAGCAGTAAACAAAGAGAGGCTACATCTTTGTTTACAGAATGCCTAAACTCAGGAAGAGACAGGCAAACAGATATATAATCAAAGATTTGAAGTATTTTTCACAAAATTATAATCAACTAATGTGATCAAGTGACTCCAGGGTTAAATTAGATTGGCCCCCTGCTCTGAACGAGTAGCATAAATTAAGAGCTAAAGGAAGAGAAGGAACTTGCCTCACAAAGTCTTTGGGTAAGAACATTCAGGCAGAGGAAGTGGCTAGTGCAAGGCACTAGAGCAGAAATAACACTTGTCTTCAGGGAACAGTAGTAGAAGGCTGGAGCATCCTGGGTGAGTATCAAGTGTGAGGACAGGTGGGTCAGACAGGTAGGTGCTGCCCAGGTCGTATAGGGCCTCCCAATCCAGGTGAAGAAATTTAGATTTTCTTCTGGTACAGTGGGAATTTCCTGAAAGGTTTTAAACAGAATGATAATATGATTTGACTTATGTCATTATATTATAAAAATCACTCTGATTCTTCAGTGGGTGGCTTATAGAGAAACAAGCAAGGGAACATAGAAACCAGTTAGGAAGCTTTTTAATATTTTACTCAATAAGTAATGATGGCTTGAGCTATGATGCTTGTGGGTATCATGGAGTATGTATATGAGCCTTTGAAGTTGAATTGATAGAATCTGTTAGTGCATTACAAGCTGTGTGTTTGTGTGCATGTGTATATGTATGCATATATGAGAGCATGCATACTTTGGAATGAATGTTGTTAAGAGATGAGGAAAGATAATTCATGGGCTTTTAGCCTGAGCAATCGGGAGACTGGAGGCACCATTTACCAATATGAAGGCGAAACAGGCTTAATGGAGATAGTTGAAAAGAAATTAAATTTGTGTTTGGGATATGCCTGTTATATACCCAAAATTTCTTCTGAAAAAAAAAAATATATATATAAGCATGGGGTTATAGGAGAGAAAAGTGTGAGACTTACCAGGATAGAGATGGTATTCCAAATCATGAGACTAGAGAAGGTTACCTAGGGACAAATTATTTTTTTAAAAAATAAAGAGGCTGAGAATGAGCACTGGGCTCTCTGATATTTAGAAGTCAAGCAGAGGTGACTTGAGAATTCCCAAAGGAAGTAGAGAGGTAAGCCAGAAAACCAGGAGACAGTAGCATCACAACACTTGAAAAAAAGAAAGTATATCAAAAAAATATGTCCAAAACTGCAAGTCAAGAAAATATAAAGAGAAGTTAGTACTGCATGGAGTCAAGGCCATTGCAGACTTTGACATCAAAAAGAACAAACAAACAAGCAGACAAACAGCAAACCCTCAAGGAATGTTGGCGACAAAAGCTCTCCATCTCTGCATTCATATGTCTTGTAGAGTGTAGCTACCACTGAGCTTAGAGGCAGCTTATGGACTTAAAAGCACATTATTTGAAAAAGAAAAATGGCTAAAAGTAATTAGCTGAGCACCCATTTAAAGAATTCAGAGAAAAGAACAAGAAAACAAGTCTGAAGAAAGCAGAAGGAAATAATAAAAGAACAGAAATTAAAGAATTCAAATGACAACCTGCACCAGAAAGAATAAACAAATAAAAAGTTGTTTTTTGAAAAGGCTAAAGGAGTTGACAAATGTCTAGTGAGACCAAACAAAGGGAAAAAAGGAACAAATTATCAGTATTAGAAATGAAAAGAGTAATGTTGCTATAGATACTGAAACGGTAGGAAGATACTTGAACATCATTATGTCATAAAACTTGAAAATTTAGATGAAATAAATACAGTTTTAGACAGTAAAAATAGAAAAGATTTTTCTTATAATTATTGAAGAAATTAAATAATTGAAACTAATGCAAAAATAAAAGTTTATAGATGGTGAAGTAATGGAGACTGTCTCACTGAGTTTAGGAACAAGGCAAAGATTACCACTTCTACAGTTTCAATTATAATTATGCTTAGGTTTTGTAGTAATAGTAATGAAAGAAACAACTGTTATTAACGGTTGGGATGGAAGAGATAAAACTTTAATTATTGCAGATTAAGTGATTGTTTATATAGAAATTCCAAAATGATGCACTGAGGAATTATGACAAATAATGAGGGAATTTAGGAGGGTTGCAGTTTCAAGGTCAGTCAGTAGTCACAAATCACCTGTATTACTGAAAACCAGAGGCGAACAAAAGCTACCATAGGGAGTATTAAAAATTTACAAAAAATAGCAGAGAAAAAGATACTGGCAACACTCCAGCCAGGGTGAAAGTATTAGGTACAGAATAAAGCAAAGGGAGGGGGCGCTTTGAGCCAGTGTGGCTGCTGTTGGCAAACAAAGGACGGTCGTACAGCCTGCATTGGGACTAGAGTCATGCACGCCTTGGGTGAACGAACACCTCTGGAGAGGGGCTACCTCATGTGGAGCTCATTTTTAATTTTCTTAAAATTATGAGAGAAGGTTCCTGATTCTAGTACAGTTGCCAACCTGAAGGTTTTCTCCCACTTTCCTACTGATTATATCAAAGTCATAAGATGCTTTTACTGTAGGATAAGAGTCTCCAGTATTTTATGCACTAATAAGAGTGATGCATGCTATTTAAGCAAAGAAACAATCTTTTACTTTCAAAGTTAGAATGGTATTTATTCTTTGAAAGAATTCTTTTAGACTTAGTTGGTCATATAGCCTATAGAAATAATCACTCTTGTACATACCTGAAATCAAAAATTATAATTAAAACTGGTGAGAATTGCTAAAGCTTCTTTATATTTGGAGGCCAGCTCTTTTGTATCACTTTTCAGCTTAGCAAAATCCTCCGTATTTTTGCACATATTGTATTTCATGCCATTAAGAGCATTGTAGCATTTCTTAAAAACTTAGACATTTTCTTCCAAGTTACTAACTTACAAACTTTTGAGGCTGATAGTTTTCTCTTTGACCAACTTACAGTTTTATTTTGTCTTCACTGAATCATGTGTTACTGGATGTTAAACAGCTTCTGTTTGAAATGAGTATTACATTTCTGACAAATTGATGGTTTCTATCTTAATGATAGTTTTACAAAAATGATTAATAGATAATCATACCAGCCCCTGATTGTTTTGAAATGTCTATCATTGATTTTGAGGAACTTTGCACTTTGTCATGCCTTTAGTTATATTGCTTGGTACGTAGTAGCAACAATATAGTATTCTTTTGAAGGTATGATAATATAGGTTACAATGAACAAGTCTGCATATGTATGCAGAGGCAGTGGCAATTTGTAATGACTTTTACCTTATGTATACAATGATAAACTGTACTGGTTTCAGAAATGTTAAAATGTGAAAAACTGCATCTTTCAATTAATACAATATGTATTACTGCTGCTGTTCTGGCCTCCTTTTGCATAAGAAAAGTTCTACATGAAACAATATATGTATTCTATAATGACATTATTACCTTGTTTACCAAGCATGTATTGGCTAGTTTATGTTAAAGAAATAGATAGCGAAGCAGAATATGCCAAAACTTTTCCCGCTTTCCTTACAGCTAAGTTGCCACATGGTAGTTCTGACCTATGAGATGTAAATGGATTTCTGCTGGGGTTTTCTGGGAAAGTTTTTCCAATCCAAAGTGATATATGAACCAAGTACAACACATAACTCACTTATCTGGCTTTGAATGTGGACGTGCTGCCTGGAGCTGCATTGGGTAACACATGTATAACTGGGAGGTAATATAAGATGGCAGAACAGAGCAATAACACATTGCATTAAGGGTAGTTTCAATGAATTAAGAAGGTAAACTGTTCATCTCTTCACTTTTTTGTGAGAAAAAGCAACTCATTTGTTTAAGCTTCTATTAATGGGAATATCTGTTACCTGCAGCTAAATATTTTACTAATACAACTTGTCATTTGACATGATCAAATGACTAGGTTTCTACTTAGCTTTTCACTCTAAAATATAACCGTGTGCTGTCTCTTATTCCTCCTTCCTCTTGGAACCTGTTCTTCCTGAAATGTTCTTATCAGTTCTGTTTTTTCAGGTTTTTCCATACCAGCTTGCTATTCTCAGATTTTCCAGGTCTTACCTGCCCCACTTACCTAAATCCTCACTTACTTGTAACATTGATCTGTTCATCTGATGAGAAGCATTGGGATTAGCCATCCCCGGAGTTGTTCCATGTTTGTTAACTGAATTGCATATTGTTTACTTACTTTCAAGGAATAATCCCTTGTGAAATTTATTTCAACTGACCAACACCACTATGTGCAGTCTGTTTTATTTTCTCCGGGATATTGAGTGATCAAAACATTACCCAAACAAGATTTTAATGGAGAGTTGGAGATTCAATAGAAAAGACTTTGTTTTAGGTAGGGTTGAGATAAAACTCTTTAAGGTAGAGCATTTGGGTGGCCGTTTCCAGGGCAAGCACCAGAAAGCAGAGGAGAACAAATTTCTGGTATAGGCAAAATAAATTTCATTGTCTTCAGGTCTGAGCAGATCAATATTCATCGTAGCCTTTACTGTTGTTCCATGATCTAAGGACCTTGGTATGTAACTATTCAAATCAAATCCCTCATGCAGTAGGTAAAGGCGCAGGGATAAGTGCTTACATCTGCTTACTAAAATTGAAATTTTGCAGATTTAGCTACATAGAATTTAGGTTGAACTATTTATCACAGTTTCCTAAGAAAATCAAAATTCCTTTGATTTTAAAAATCTTATCTTAATGGAGAGAACAAAATTGAGAAGATAATCTAACCTGGAGGATTATTTTGTTATTTACATTTATATCTAAATAGATCTAGGTCATAAAGTAATAATAAAAATATTTTTCAAACTTTAGTTCCTCTATAAACTTTTAAAGATCAGAAATCAAATGGAAAAATAACACTAAGTTTGGGACATTAGTTGAACTGACTAATGTGAAAAAAATATTCATTGCTAGAATATCTGAAAATTGTGTGCATATTGAAGATATTAAGAGTTCTGGGGGTTTTTCAGTTGCATGGCTACTTGAGAAATTGGAATTCTGGAATGGCCAATGGAAACCCTATTCAATCAGAGACCTCTTGCAGGAGGCAATAAGGATTGTGAAATTGTTTTCCTGGGTTTTGGAACACAGGGATTAACTTGGGAATCACAGGGAGGAATGATGGGTCTCTGAGACTAAAGATGGAAGGGCCCCACCAGGTCCTGACTGAGAGAGTTGAATGTCTAGGCTCCATTCAGGGAACCAATTTTGTAATTAGCAGAATAGGATGCTGAGAAGTACCAATCAACTCTAGTCTCACCCAATCAAGTCCAGGCAAACCCTGATCAGTTATTCAGCATGGTGTCCATAAAATAACCGAATGATTAAGATTGTCCTTTGGGTCCCTAACTTTATGGAGGAATGAACTCTTCTTGATCTTAGTAGAAAGAAGTCAGTCTTGGGGCGCCTGGGTGGCTTAGTCAGTTAAGCGTCCGACTTTCCGACTTTCGCTTGGGTCATGATCTCGCGGTTTGTGGGTTCGAGCCCCGCGTCGGGCTCTGTGCTGACTGCCAGCTCGGAGCCTGGAGCCTGTTTCAGTCTGTGACTCCCTCTCTCTCTGACCCTCCCCTGCTCACGCTGTCTCTCTCTCCTAGAAATAAATAAAAAACATTTAAAAAAAAAAAAAAGAAAGAAAAGAAAAAAATCAGTGTTAACAATGATGGAAGGTGAAACCAGGTGAAAAGTCACCAAGAATATAGTATAATAAATCAGTAGGGTCCCTCCTCTTGTCTAGGAAGGGCAGTTGTGAAGCTTGAAAATATTCACTCTGATGGGAGTAAGAAATCAAACATTATTCAAATTAAGGACATTCTAGAATTTGGGGAATTACAAACAATGTTTAACTCTTTGCTACAATGAAGTATGCTTCTAGAAGATTGTTTATTTCTCTTTTAAAAAATTCTCTTTCTTACCTACATGTTATATATAACATGTTTTATATTATTATTGAATATATTAATATTTTAATAATGTTGGCCAATAACTTATTAACTTTTTTCTTTAAAAATTTCAATGTTTATTTATTTTGGGGAGATAGAGAGACAGAGTGTGAGTGAGGGAGGGGCAGAGAGGGAGACATACACAGATTCTCAAGCAGGCTGAGTCTCTAAGCTGTTAGCACAGAACCCGACACGGATCTTGAAACCATGAAGTGTGGAATTCATATTTTTTTCTTTTTAAAGATAGAAAAAGAGGGGCGCCTGGGTGGCTCAGTCAGTTAAGCATCAGACTTCAGCTCAGGTCATAATCTCATGGTTCTTGAGTTCAAGCCCCATGTTGGGTGAATTTGATCCCTACTTAAGGTGAGCCCTGCTTTTCTCTCTCTCTCTCTCTCTCCTCCCCCGCCCCCCATGGGATTCTCTTTCTCTCCCCCTCTCCTTCTTTTTCTGCCCCTTGCTACTTGCATCCTGAAAGTGAAAGAGAGAGAGAGAGAGAGAGAGAGAGAGAGAGAGAGAGGGAGAGGGAGAGGGAGAGAGAGAGAGAGAGAAAGAGAGAGAAAGAGAGATATTGAAAGAACCTCCAGTTCAGGAGAGGCAGTCCAGGTAGAAGCCTGCTTTCCAAAGTCTACTTTTGCCCCTAAAGAGGTCCCTTTAACTCCTGAAGCATATAACCTGTGACAGTGCTGGCTTGCACCAGAGAATAACCAAAGGGAGATTGTTTTGAGAAGTAAATACAAAAATCCTCCCACCCACCTTTACTGTTAGAATTTGCAACATTTGATTGAAAGAGAGTTGAATTTAAGAAATAAGTGCCCCCGTTTTCTCGAGCTCTACATTCTTTCCTTATTTAGTTTTCTAGCAAAGCAATTTTGCAAAGGCAAAGGTAGAATAACCTCATTAATATCTTAATATCAAAGGATCAACTTCTGATCTACCTTATATGCATAATGAAAATGTATTTTTATTAGTACTCAGCCATTTCTTGACAATGTAAAATTGTGTGTGTGTGATACAGAAGTTAATTTTGGTCCTTCAAGCTGATGGCACCAATTTGACAGCATTCGGCAGCTTTTGTTTTAGTATTTGACTTAATAATAGCTGACTTACTAATTTAGGGGAATTGAATATTCATGGAACAGTTCTTACAAAGTTTATTCATAATAAATGTGGGCTCAAGACATTCTTTTCATATAGATTATTTTTCATGAACACTGTTTGAACCAAAAGGAAAAAACCCTACTTTTTAAATTTATCATTACAACATAATAATGTTAAATAAAAAAAGATATGGGTTAAGCCTAAAGAAATTATACTTATACAAATAGCTAACTAGAAAATCATAAGACAAATACTTAAGACTAGGTATAAGAAGTCCATTCTACTCTTCATTTTAATTTGCCCCTTAATATTAATATGCCAGGGTTTGATTATATATGTAATTGAAAAATGAAATTTATTAATATAAAGCTAAATTGGAATAAGGATCTCTCCAGTTCTTCAAGTGACTTCACGATGTGCACATTTTATTGTTGTATCCAATTATTACATTTTCTGGGATGTGTTCTAGTAGAACATTAACAGATTGTAGAGTGGCTTTACCACTTCTCTACCTAAGGAAACTAGCACGTGATCATCCTTTATTTTTGTGAAGCTGATCAGAAAAGTAAAGGAGTGCAAAGTGATTTAAACACCTCCCTCTTTACAAAAAAAGCAAGATTTTATTTTTGTTAATTTTTTTAAATGTTTACTTTTGAGAGAGAGAGGGAGACAGAATCTGAAGCAGGCTCCAGGCTCTGTCAACACAGAGACCTATGCAGGACTCAAACTCACAGGCCACAAGATCATGACCTGAGCCGAAGTTGGATGCTCAACCAACTGAACCACCCAGGTGTCCCAAAAGCAGGAATTTTAATGAATTCATTGAGAGGTTGTGAATCACCATTCACAGTCAGTGATGAATAGAGGTGTGGAGACAGTGTTCCTACTTGTTTTGTGCTGTTTGTACAAAACATATCAAATTAATCTATATTGATGACTGGAAAGTTGCTTACTCATCTTTGCAAATCTTTAAAATTTCTCCTCTATTTGATGGCTATTTAAGTTTTCTCTCTGTGGAGTACAAATACTTATAAATTCTCACAGTTAATTACTCAGAGAGTTTACATGGATGAGTTCTAGGTACAGTTATTCCGATATTTAAAAAGGGAAATCTGTCTCTCCAGATTTTAGCCTACTACTTTTTGGACTAATAATTCTCAAAATTTTTGTGTAGCCCTTATAAGAAGTTTTGAAAAATCATATTTTTACACCTAAGTTGTCATTTAAGATATAACTTTCACTGGCCAAAGCAATTTATACATATAATGAAATTCCTATCAAAATACCAACAGCATTTTTCATAGAACTAGAATGAACAATCCTAAAATTTGTATGAAACCACAAAAGAGACTGAATAGCTGAATTAGCCTTGAAAAAAGAAAAGCAAAACTGGAGGCCTCACAATTACAGACTTCAGGGTATATTACAAAGCTGTAGCAATCAAACAGTATGGTATTGGTGCAAAATAGATACATAGATGAATAACACAATAGAAAATCCAGAAATAAGCCCATCATTATAAAGTCAATTAATCTTTGACAAAGTAGGAAAGAATATCCAATGAGATAAAAGTTTGTTTAACAAATGGTGTTGGGAAAATTGGACAGCTACATGAAAAAGAACAAAACTAGACTACTTTCACATTCAAAATGGATTAAAGACCTAAATGTGAGACCTGAAACCATAAAAATCCTAGAAGAGAGCACAGGCAATAATTTCTATGACATCAGCTGTAGCAACTTTTTTTCTACATCTATCTCCTAAGGCAAGGGGAATAAAAGCAAAAATAAACTATCGAGACTACATCAAAATAAAAAGCTTCTGCATAGTGAAGGAAACAGTCAACAAAACTAAAAGGTATTCTGGAGAATGGGAGAAGATACTTGCAAATGACATCCAATAAAGGGTTAGTATCCAAAAATACATAAATAAAGAGCTTATACAACTCAAACCCCCCCAAAACAAATAATCTAATTAAAATCAGCAGAAGACATGAACAGACCCTTTTTTCCAAAGAAGACATCCAAATGGCCAACAGACATATAAAAAAATGTTCATCATCACTCAACATCAGGGAAATGTAAATCAAAACCACAGCACAAACCTGTCAGAATAGCTAAAATCAACAGCACAAGAAACAACAGGTGTTGGTGAGAATATGGAGAAAGGGGAACCATCTGGCAGTTGGTGGGAATGCAAACTGGTGTAACCACTCTGTGAAACAGTCTGGAGGTTCCACAGAATGTTAAAAATAGAGCTACCTTATGATCCAGCAATCACATTACTAGGTATTCACCTAAAGAGTACAAAAACACTAATTCAAAGGGATACATTCATCTATATGTCTATAGCAGCATTATTCATAATTGTCAAGATATATAAGCAGCCCAAGTGTCCACTGATTGATGAATAGATAAAGAAAAGGTGGTATATATAGATACAATGGAATATTATTTGGCCGCAAAAAAGAATGAAACTTACTATTTGCAATGACATGGATGTATCTCGAGAGTATAATATTAAGTGAAATAACTCAGAGAAAGACATATGATTTCATTCATATGTGGAATTTAAGAAACAAAACATAATGTAAGGGGGAAAAAAAAGAAAGAGAGAGAGGCAAACCAAGAAACAGACTCTTAACCATAGAGAACAAACTGATGGTTGCCAGAGGGAATGTGGGTGGTGGGACTGGTGAAATAGGTGATGAGGATTAGTATGTTTGGTTTGTTAAAAACAAATAATAGGAAGGAAGGAAGGAAGGAAGGAAGGAAGGAAGGAAGGAAGGAAGGAAAAAAGATGTAGTTTTTAGCATGTTGTAAACATTGACATTTAAAAAAACTGTCATATTATCCTTTTAAAAATGTCCAATGGAAAATAAATGCAATAGCAATTTAATAATAATCATGTTTAAAAACTAAACATGAGTATTCTTTAAGTCAGAAATTTTATTTATTTTTCCCTGTGATGTTATTTTTATTCCTCTTACAGAATTTTACCTTAATGTTAAACATATGTATGCTTAACTGATAACAGTAATATATTTTATGCAATAAAACTATATAAATTAAGTTTATATTTCTTATGATTAGTAAGTGTCTAAGTGGTCAAAATCTTGACTAACCATTGCAATGATTACAAGTTCAAAATAATCAAAAGAACATCAAATTTTGTATAATCAAAATCCATTTAAATAATATGTTGGACTTTTTTCAATTAATTTATGTATCCTTAGCTGAATAATAATATATTATTAGAATGAGATAGTTCAGTATCACTTCTGTCCTATTTTTCTTTTTTATTAATATCAATACTGAAAACACTTCATCAAAAATGGATATGGATAAAAAAGTTACTTTGAACATCTTCCTTATCTGCTAAGGATCTCAGACTGAACTATCATCAAAAATTATTTTTAATGACTTACCAGTTGATAGTTTTAGGCCATTTTCCCCCTATTTTCTTTGAAGCAAATAACCAGTAGCTACCTGTCTTGGAAATGTATTAATTTCTATTAATTTTCTTTATCAACATCCTCTTTTGGAATTGTCCCCCAGCTGCGTTGGTGGTTCTTAGAACTTGAAGCAGTTCACCCTAGCAGGGCTCTGGATGTATGAGCTGTAGGTCTTTCTTTTGTACAGTTGGGAGAAACCAGTTGGGAAAGAGGCACCAACGTGATACAGTTTAGAGGGATCAAGTGTTTGAAAAAAATATAAAAGAACCATTTGCTAGGGGCACCTGGCTGGCTCACCAGGTAAAGCCTTCGCTCTTGACCCTGGGGTTGTGAGTTCAAGTCCCCCATTGGGTGAAGGGGTTACTTAAAAAAAAAAAATAGATATCTCTTTGCCGTGGCACCTTGGAGATGGTAGGCTGCTTTAGGCTGAAGCTGAACATCTCTTTCCCAGCTGTTGGCTACCGGAAACTCATTAAACTGTATGATGAATGCAAACTCCGTACCTTTATGAGAAGCATATGTCCACAGAAGTTGCTGCTGTTGTTTTGGGTGAAGAATGGAAGAGTTACATGGTCTGAACCAGTGATGGCAATGGCAAACAAGGCTTCTGCGTGAAGCAGGGAGTCTTGACCCATGGCCTTTTCCACTTGCTGCTGAGTAGGTGGCATTCCTGCTATGGACTAAGGAGGACGGAGGAGGGGGAGGGAGGCGGAGGGGACAGGGGGTGCAGAAAGAAGGCACAGATCTGGGTGAGGTTGTGCTGTGGATGCCAATCGCCAATCTCCATGTTCTCAACTTGGTCATTGTTAAAAAAGGGGAGATGGATATTCCTGGACTCACTGATGCTACTGTGCCTTGTTGCCTGGGCCCAAAAGAACTAGCAGAATCCCCAGACTTTTCAGTGTCTCTAAAGAAGATGATGTCTTCTGATATGTTGTGAGAAATCCCCTAAACAAAGCAGGTAAGAACAAGAGTGCCCCAGGTTTAATGTCTTCTTGCTCCTCTACCACAAACTTCAGCATTACTCTGAAAAAAAGCGTACTAAGAAAAATAAAGACTAGGCCACAGAATATGCTAAACTTTTGATGAAGAGAATCAAGGGGACCAAAGAAAAGCGCCAGGAATACATGTCCAAGAGACAGAGAGTATCTTCTCTGAAAGCTTCTATCTCTGAGTCCGAGTCCAGTCAAGAATGAGATTTTCTAAGATAAGATCAGACATCAGAAAAGAAAATAAAAAATATATATGTAAAAGTCAGTTGAAACTCTGGAACTCAATTTTTAAATAACTTTTCAGTATTACATGGCTCTTCAAAAGTCTTTTCATAGGAACTTTTAATATAGTCTTTTAATTTCAAAACTCCCATTTGATAATCACTGCTTTGGAAACCCTCCCAAACCCTCTCTATCAATATATTTAAGAGCATATTTCCTATTCAGCTATAGTACCAAAGGAGCAAGTAAATTTCCTCATCTTACTGTCCAAGACTATTAGTTTAAACATGGAAAGGGCAGTGGTAGGGAATGAGGTAGGAAGGGAATATGGATAATTAGGAAGACCGTTGGTTTTGTTTGAATACTTTGAGGTTTAATTTTCTTACGAGACATACCATCTCAGTTAACTAAAATTGTTTATTTTGAAATTCTAAATCTAAAAAGTGGTTGTTATGAGTAAAATACTACTTTCTTTCCTTTTTGAATGCTCTTTGTGTGTATTTTCTCTAGGGTTTTGTGAGGTAGCAGTGAACTGAGGCAGAATTTGAATTTTTCTTATGTCTGTTGGCTTCAATAACATCAAATGGTACAACAGATGGCATGCTTTTTAACTGATGAAAGATACTTAGGAATTCCAAAATATTACTAAGAAATTTAACACTGCCATAGTTTTTGTTCAACCTACACTGAGATTGATTTGTATTTTATCATAAAGTGTGAAGCTATAGATTTTTTGTATATTAGTGAATTTCCTTATCAGGTCAGTTTATTTCCCTTCTACTGATAGTTTTTCTGTCATGAGTGTGTATTGAACCTTGTCAAATGTTTTTCCTGCACCTGTTTAGATGAACATATTTTTTTAAAAAATTATTCTAACATGGAGAATTACATTGATTCTTGAATGTTAAATTGACTTTGCACTCCTAATATAAAATCCACTTGCTCATGATGTATTATCCTTTCTATATATTGATGGATTCAACTTGTATTTTGGTAAGGGCTTGTGTGTCAATGCTTATGAGGGATATAGGTCAGTAAATTTGTCATAATGTCTTTTTCAATGTTGTAATATCATGATTACATTAACCTAGTAAATAAGTTCTTTTTTTCTGAAAAGTTTCTGTATGTTTGGTGCTATTTCCTATTTATTTTTTTTTTATTTACCTTATTCTTTCTAAATGTTTGATACAATTGATGATATCAACTAGGCTAGGATGTTTATTTGTGAAAATTAAAAAAAATATATTTTTATTCAATTTCAGACATGCAGGTAACTTGAAAGAATAGTGTCAGCATTTCCCATACACCTTTTACCCCGATTTTCTTTTTTATTTATTTATTTATTTATATTTTTTATTTATTTCTAGGAGAGAGAGAGAGACAGCGTGAGCAGGGGAGGGTCAGAGAGAGAGGGAGTCACAGACTCTGAAACAGGCTCCAGGCTCTGAGCTGGCAGTCAGCACAGAGCCCGACGCGGGGCTCGAACCCACGAACCGCGAGATCATGACCCAAGCGAAAGTCGGACCCTTAACCGACTAAGCCACCCAGGCGCCCCCTACCCCGATTTTCTAATTGTTTACATTTTTGTCTCACTTTATCACATAGATAAATTGAGGTTGTTGTATGTGAACTGTGTGAGAGTAAGTTGTAGACACAGTGTCTTCATTCCTAAATGTTTCAGTGTGTGTTTCCTGAGAACCAGGACATTCTCTTACAAAACAAAAGTTACAGTTATCAAAATTAGAAAACTTGACAGTCATACAATACTATTATCTAATCCATAGTCTATACTCAAATTTTATCAATTGTTCCAGTAATGTTTTTAATGAATTTTTTTCTATCCCAGGATTCAATCATGCATTGCATTTATTTTTATGTTGCATTAGTTCTCATAAATTGGAGAAAGTTCCTCATCCTTTCTTTGCTTACTTAACCTTAATATTTTTGAAGAATACCAATTATTGTTATTAGGGTTTTTTTGATCTTTTATGAGGATTAGATTCAGTATATATTCTTTTTTTTTTTTTTTTAAATTTATTTCTAGGAGAGAGAGAGAGAGCAGTGTGAGCAGGGAGGGTCAGAGAGGAGACACAGACTCTGAAATAGGCTCCAGGCTCCGAGCTGGCAGTCAGCACAGAGCCCGACGCGGGGCTCGAACCCACGAACCGCGAGATCATGACCTAAGCGAAAGTCGGATGCTTAACCGACTAAGCCACCCAGGCGCCCCAATTCAGTATATATTCTTGTCAGCCGTAGCAGTAGAGGTATTATGTTGTTCTCAATGTATATCAGGAAGTGCATGATGCTGGTTTCTCCTAATATTATTGATGTTAACTTTGATCACATAATTAAGGTGGAATTGGCCAGATTCTTCACCACAAAGTTAATAATTTTCCCTTTCTAACTTATGGAAAACATTTTTGAGACTATGTAAATTTGCAGCTCCTCACCAAAATTTTACCTATTAGTTTCGACCATCATAGATGATTTTCTAACTTTATCTATGATATATTTTGATTAGCATTTTACTGGAAAGTACATTTCCATGAATTAAAGTCTCAATGGACTCAGATTCTTATTTCATTTAATGAATGGGGACCCATTATATTATTATTTATCTTGATGCTCACATTTTCCTAGATTTTGTTCTACATTTGAAAATAATCAAGAGTAGTTTCTTTTTCTGGGGGTAAGATAAAAAAATGGTTATGCCAACTGAAAAAGAATCATCATTGAAGAAGTAAACTTCCTCATGATCCTAGAATTTCTAACTTTACTAAGGTCAATAATAAACTGTCAGGAAAACTTTAGCATATAAGGGAAAATCTGTGTAGATTAATTCTTTAGTCCACAGTAGTTCACATATTCATATTTGTTATGACTTAAGTTGACATTTAAGTGAGATTTTTCTTTTACATTTTTTCTTCACCAAAATATTGTAAAGTTTCTTTAAATTTTTTTTAATCTTTATTTTTGAGAAAGAGAGAGAGAGAGACAGAGTGCACGTGGGGGAGGAACAGAGAGAGGGAGAGACACAGAATCTGAAGCAGCCTCCAGGCTCGCTCTGCTGTCAGCCCAGAGCCCAATGCAGGGCTCAGACTCACTGACTGTGAGGTCATGACCAGAGCTGAAGTCAGACGCTTAACCAACTGAGTGACCCAGGCACTCCTTTAAGTTTCTTTATATTAAATCCCTTTTAAAAAATGGGTTCTGGGGTACATAACCCTGTAGGAATTTCAGATTCCTCAGTAAATCCCTAATGGATGATGTTGTACATAGAGGTTGACCATCACATTGAGGAATAAGATATTAGGAGATATATACAAATATTTTTACATTTGTATTTAGATGTGTCTGAAAACAACAGACAAATTATTAATAGTCTTTCCTATACTGTGTATGGATAGAGATTATATTTGGTTTATGATACAGCTGCTTTCAGGAGAAGAATCAACCCTTGATAATTAGGTAGAGAAAATAATGGTCTCAAGAGCAAACACTGCAATGGCTCTGGAATGATTAAAAAAAATCATCCTCATTTTTAAAACTGTGCCTCCTGAAATTTCACATGAAAATATTGGTTAAGTTACTAGACAGCTTTAAAAATATAAATATTCCTGAGAGGAATAATCTTTCACTTTTTTTTTTCCCCCCAGGCATTAGCATTTTCGAGTGAATGTATTATAGAACTGCTTTCATGTGTAGATAATTGAAATTAGAGAATGCAAAATAGAGGTTAGGAGACAAATTTTTTTGATATGTGTCCGGAGATAATTCTGATATACTTTGAATTTTCTAGGTAGAAAGATGAACTGGAAGGTAGGTGAGAGTGGCTCTGGGGATATTTGAGGAAACCAGATGCACATTTTGGGGTTGAATGCCCAAGGCGGGAATAAGGTTGGGACAAAACATCAAGAGAAACAAATGAAGTCTAGAGTTCTGAAACTGAACAAAAATGTATCTACCCCATCCTGTGCCTGGGGCTGATCTTCCTCTTTTCACATTTGTCTCTTGACTTCCTGATCTGCTTAAAGCCTTTGCTACAATAGAGCGCCTGCTTGCTGTGTGCAGGGCTGTTGACCTGGGCTGTAGTTCCTGATCCATCTTATTGCTATGATGAATTGCCCCACTTGTCATTCATCGGATCCTTAAAACCTTGCTTTACCAGTTGTTGCACTGCAGTTAGTGGTATCCCTTATTTCAGCCAGACACTCAGGATGCATGTCCGACTAAACTGCATAGTTAATAATACTGTACTGTATGGTTGAAAACTACTGAGAATATATATCTTAAAAATTCTCATCACAGAAAAATTACTTGTAAATTATGTACAGTGATGGATGTTAACTAGACTTATTTTGGTGATCATTTTGCAGTATATACAAATATTGAATATATTGTACAACTGAAATTAATATTCAATTATATCAATCAAAACAAAAGGAGGACCATGTATTATCATGGCTGTTTTAGGATCTCAGTCATCATCCTCACTTTTTAAGAAAAATGTAATATGACTTATCAGTATAGTAAGAATGGTTGAATAATAACTGCCCAAGCTGATTAAGTCCAGTAAAGAGAATTTCTAGTGGATTCTTACTTGATTTTTATAGATTATGATGTAAAACTGCCTTAACTAAAAGCAGTAAATGTTTGGGCAAGTCAGTATGTTCAGTCAGAAGATACGTTGCAATCTAGAATCATTGTTTAATAAATGGGATCTTTTGTGACTGTGATTTTTGTAACCATTTACCTAGCTTGGTGCCCAGTGGTCACTAATGCTTGCTGGGGAGAAAAACTAAAGAATTAGTACGAGAGTGGAGGAGATTTTAACGTTAGTCACTTTGCATTCTAAAGAAAAACAATTACTATTTTAGAGATTTTATGCTGAATTTCAAAAAATACATTAAAGAAAATAAATTAAATACAAACTAAAATGCTGGTGGTTTAGCAACAGAAAGGGATAAAACTTATTTGAAATTAATAGTGCATTGTGATAAGTGCAAAAGCAGCTACTTTTTAGTTATGTACATTAAACTGATTTTCATTTATTTTCATTTTTTGAAGTTTTTGGAAGGAAACAAATTTAACAATATGCAATTCGATTTTTGTCTTTGGAAACTGCATTTTTTGCTGAAGAGTAAAGTACTGAAAGGATATGTTAGAGCATGAGCAAATAGTTATTAGGATTTTAATATTTCTTAGAATAACACTATGTTCATATTTTTATTATTTTAATTGCTTAGCATAAACAAAATCAAATAAGCCAGCTATTTCTTTTAATTACATTCCCTATTGATATTTTGGTGAATTTGCTCACTTTTTTTTTTAATGTTCTTTTAATTTATTTCTAGGGGAGAGAGGGAGAGACAGTGTGAGCAGGGGAGGGTCAGAGAGAGAGGGAGTCACAGACTGAAACAGGCTCCAGGCTCTGAGCTGGCAGTCAGCACAGAGCCCGATGGGGGGCTCGAACCCATGAACCGTGAGATCATGACCTAAGAGAAAGTCAGACGCTCAACTGACTAAGCCACCCAGGCGCCTCAATTTGCTCACTTTTAATAAGACCAGAATATTGTATTTTCTTTATAAATCATACATTAATAAAGTTGTTTATAATATGTGATTTTATTACATGAGAGGAATTTTATTGGGTTGTATATGATTAAATTGTGAAGTTTGGCTCCCTGAATTATTTAGATAGTGTAAATCTGAGATAAAGTGCGTGGATGATGTATGGGGAACAAATTCCCTTCAACTCTATACCATCCCATTTCTGTATAGACAGAATCACAACATAGAAACTAAAAAGCAACAATGTTGTACACATTTGTTCAATTAATAAGCATTTATTCAGTTACTAAGCATTTGTTGAAAACCTCCCAAGAGTAGCCATCTCAATCATATTTTAACTATGTGCCAATCTTGAATATGTCTTCTATGTACTATAGGACATTGCTGTTTTACATTTGAGTATTGTCCTCCAATCTTACCCTGTTTTGATGATCGGAATATCAGGCTTGATTGTAGATAGTCACTAATGCATTTGAGACCCTATATCCTTTACACTCTAGTATACCACCTTCTGGCTTCATTCACCTGGGTACTTAAGATAAAACATTTTTTCCTGTGCTTAACCATCCTCTGCATGTATGAATGCCCTCGATTCTCACCTTCAGAGCATGTAGCCATGATAAATGAAATAGAACCATTCACTCATTGACCACTGCGTCGGGTGCTCTGGAGAACTCCGAAGGCTACTGCGGGTTCCAATCGTGGTGTTGGATAAGGGAGGCAGAATAAACATGAAGGGCAGATGGACACATCTCTCTTAAGTGAGTACATGCATGCAAGAACTGCAGCTGCAAAGAGTTGATACTCCTGAATTCCAAATGATTTTTGGTATGCTTAGTATGGATGACTTTGAGGCTTGTTTCAGGGCATGTTAAGAAAACTTTCATTAAAGAGATAAATAATACAGTTGTGAATTAAAGAGACTGAGAATAATGACGTGAACTCAGCACATAAATAAACACACATTAAATTAACAAATGATATATATTTGCTTGCAAACAGTGGAGATCACAAAATTCACATACGTACACTTAAGTAAGAGCAAGAGAATTTGGGGAAAGTAGATAATATGAGTAAATGATGATTGAAAAATAAGTTGGATTTCTTTCACGGGGAATGATTGTACCAAGAGCATTTAGATAAAGTGGCTTTTGTTAATTGGTTTATTTATGTTTGGAAAAGAGTCTGGAAACATAGAGTGTAGTTAAATTGGGGACATCATGAATTTGGACAGATGATGGTCCAAATCCCAGCTAAGTCATTCACTAGCTAAATGTTATTTTTGGGGGAGAAGTGTGAAAACAATTTCCTGTGTTTCAGTGTCTTAATCCATTAAGTGAAGGATAATGTCTACTTTTCAGAATGAGATTTGGAACTTAATACATTTTAGATGCTCAATGAATGGTTGCTATTTTATGACTGAAAGCAGTTCATGATTTTGGAAATGATAGAAAGGTAAAGATTTGAGAAAGAAAAGGACAACAAAAGAAGTGGTTAAAAAAAGCTATAACACTACTAGTATTTTCCCATGTAAAAGGAATGACTCGGTAACAGTAAGCATGTCAGGCAAGTTGGAAGAGATGGTCTGATAATAAAGCAGTGTTTTAGGTTGTATAGACTGTGAGCTGCGTATACAAGGAAATATGACTGGATATATATAGATTTAGAAACCACTTAATTGATAAGTAAGACTGAAACATAGTTGTTTCTGGAGGGTCTCTGAAGAAGAGAGTGTGAGTAATAGAGTCATTGACAGAATGGAAATGAATAAATCTACTATTATTTTCAGACATTTACAAATCTCTTTCAGGTGTTCAAAGTATCTCTATATAAGTTTTTATATTAATTTTTAAAATTTTGTATTTATTTGATATTTAAGATATATTAGATCTCTGATTATGGAATGGTTTGTATAATTAACTTGGATTTTATTTTATGCACTCAAATATTTACTGAAATCTCTTGCAAAATGAACTTCTGATTAGGCCACTAGTGTGTTTTGCTTTTTTTTTTTTTTTTTAAATATTTTTATTTATTTCTAGGAGAGAGAGAGAGACAGCATGAGCAGGGGAGGGTCAGAGAGAGAGGGAGATACAGACTAGACTCTGAAATAGGCTCCAGGCTCTGAGCTGGCAGTCAGCACAGAGCCCGACGCGGGGCTCGAACCCACTAACTGAGAGATCATGACCTAAGAGAAAGTCAGATGCTTAACCGACTAAGCCACCCAGGCGCCCCGTGTGTTTTGCTTTTTGTTCTTTGCTGAGTCAGTGGTTGCCTTATGTCTTTTGCTCAGGCTAAAAATCAGTACCCAGACATACCATCATTCGACTGTTGTGATACTCTTTTTATTTTAATATATATTAAAAATTTTTTTTAATGTTTTGTTTTTTTTGAGAGAGAGAGACAGAGTGAGCAGGGGAGGATCAGAGAGAGAGTGAAACACAGAATCTGAAGCAGGCTCCAGGCTCTGAGCTAGCTGTCAGCACAGAGCCCGATGCAGGGCTCGAACCCACGAACCGTGAGATCATGACCTGAGCCAAAGTCGGACGCTTAACCGACTGAGCCGCCTAGGAGACCCTATATATATATTTTAAGTTTATTTATTTTGAGAGAGAGACAGAGCACCCATGAGCAGGGGAAGGTCAGGGAGATAGGGAGAGAGATTCCCAAGCAAGCTCTGCATTGTCAGCAAAGAGCCCGATGTGCAGCTCAAACTCAGACCGTGAGATTATGACCTAAGCAGAAGTCAAGAGTCCAATGCTTAACCGACTGAGCTACCCAGGCACCCCTCACCTGTTGTGGTCCTCTTAAATAAAGCTCAGAAGTAGGACATTCTTAGTGAATGAATGTGACTAATAGGATTAAATACCTAATTCACCACCAGTAATGGATACTTAATTTCTATTCTGCTAGAGGTGATAAACATGTTGTATGACATACATCCCGATTATGGAATTTTAAAATTTTATATGTAGTAGGGATGCCTGCGTGCCTCAATTAGTTGAGCTTTGGACTCTTGATTTCAGCTCAGGTTATGATCCCAAGGTCATTGAATCCAGCTCTGAGTTGGGCTCTGAGCTGAGTGTGGAGCCTGCTTTATAAGATTCTCTCTTTCCCTCTTTTTCTGCCTTTCCCCTGCTTGCACGCTCTCATTCTCTTTCAAAAATAAAATTAATATAATATAATAACATAAATAAAATAATTTAAAATATAGTAAAAGATGTAATTACTTAAAAATTGTAAGCCTTGTTTACAAAAATATACAAGAAAAATAGCCAAAAGATTTCTAAAGGACAAACAGCCTTGGAATTTATTTTGCCTTGTGTTAAAGTAAACAATTTAAAAGATAAAATTGAAAAAACCAGCAATGTAGTGTTGGCATGAGAATGAATAGTTTTATGAAACATAATAAAAATTAGACATTCCAACAAGTAATTATTTATAATGAGCATATTTTTATATGTATTTGGATATTTGAATTTTTTGTGCATTGCTTATATTTCCTTAGATTGTTTTTATCCACCTGTTTCCTTATCCCTTTCTCTCTCTCTCTCTCACTCTCTCTCTCCCCCCTTTCTTTTCTTGTTTCAATATGTTTAAAAATGTAACAAGAATGAATGATGCAAGTAAGGAGAGGGAAAATAATATATACCATAGTGTTTCTGTATCTTAGACTCAACAGACAGACATTGGTCATAGTTAAATTGTATGAACTGAATAGACTTCTGGTTACTGACATGTACAGGAAATCAATATTTTACCACTTTTGTGAGGATCATGGTCAATAGGATAGCTTCTGACAAATAGGATTGCTCTTTCTCATATTATATGTAGCACATGGTCATCTAAGTGGATACAGAAAAAATAGATCTGATAAAATCCAAGATCTTTTCCTGATGGAAAACTCAGGGAAAATTAGGAGTCAAAGGGACTTTCTAATGTGATAAGTGTCTATGAAAAGCATACAGTACATCACAGGTAATGATAAGAGACTGCTTTTTGAAGCTACAAAATATTGCCAAGACAAATCAAAGTAGATCTAAACTAATATAGTGACATCCCTTGTGGCTGACTAGGGAGAAGCGATTTTGCAGAGAGGCATATGAGGAATCCTCTGGGAATGATATATTTATTCACTATTTGATTATGGTTATGGTTTCATAGGTTTATACATATGTCAAAACATCAAATTGTCTATTTCAAATATGTATATTTTATCTTATGCCAATTATACTTTAATCAGATTGCTATTATTATTTGCCATTATAATCAGGTCTCTTCATTGAAAGATTTGCCTTTAATTACTAGAAACCAGACTTTAAAACCCTGTAAATATCCTGCTTTCGCTGCCAGTTTCTGATACTTCTAAGACTCTTTCAAGGAAGAATTTTCCTTTGGTGCTATGATTAGTGAACTCAGCTTTGTGTGGTTGAAAGCTTATTTTGGTGGTCATTTTAAGTAAAAATCTTTGGCTGTTAGGTATATTACAAATATTTTCTCCTAGTTGAGGGATTGGCAAAATTTTAGGAATTGTAGGCTATATGGGCCTGGTCACAATACTCAAGTCTGCCCTTGTAGTAGGACAGCAGCCATAGATAATATGTAAATGAGTTGGTGTGGCTGTATTCCAATAAAACTTTATTGGAAGCCATTTCATGGGCTATAGTTTTCCAAACTGTCCTTGAATATTACTTGTCTTTTTACTTTATGGTATATTTTATATAGTTTAAAATTTTATCAAATCTGATCATTTTTTTGTTATTCCTAGGTTTTGTATCTTTCCTTTTATAAGGATTTTATACATTGAAAGGATTTTTTACATTGAAATTTTTAATATGGCTATAATTTACTTGAGTGCATAGTGTGAAGTTGAGCTCTATTTTTTTCCAAATGATCCAATACTGTTTATTTATTACATGGGCTCGTATTGATTTGAAATGTTATCTTTTTATAGAATATATTCTCCTAATATGTAGATTTATTTCTGAAGTCACAATTTTATTTTATTCTCTATTTTTCCATCCCCAGCTAATAACATACTATAGCTGAACAATCATAACATATACAAATAGTGAGATAATTTAATCTTTATTTCCAGTGTGTATTTCTCACTTTTTGTTTCTCCTGCATTGGCTAGGAGTGACAAGACAGTGTTGGGTTGTAGTGGTAGTAGCATGCAATTTTTTTTTCTTGTTCATGTTTAAAATTAGTTTTTAGTCTTTTGAAATATAGAAACCAAGCAACATTTTTCTGTTTCAAAAATATCCTGGTTACTCTGCTATATATACCACATAAGTTTTAGTTTTCGTTAAATGAAGTGCTTCTTAAATTTTCTGTAAATTATTTTGAGGAGAATGACAATCTTAAAATATTCTGTACTTCTATTCAGGAATAGTATTTCTCTTTTCTTTTTTCTTTTATGTTTCTGGCTAACACTTTTTTGATTTTTCGTTTTTTTGTTAAACTTACTGCAAATAATTATGTATGTTATTATGATGTTATTTTGTGATTGATTTTTACAAATGTGTTCTAGTGGACTATTTGAGGTTTATGAAGGATCTACTGATTCCTATATTTTATAAAAATTAAACATAATAAACTCTCATACATTTAATCAGTTATTTAATCAGTTTGTGGGGTTTTTTTTAAGTTAACAATAGTATCACGTACAAATAATGAAAGTTTTGTCTTCTTTTCAGATAATTACAGCTTCTATCACATCTCCCTCTATTTTATATATTTCTTTGGCTAGAGTATTTTCAGTCGTAGGGTTGGTGATGGGAACCTTGCTTTGTTTCATTTGTTATAACGACTTTAATATTTATTTGTTAAGGCTGCAGTTGGATTTTGGTCAGATATGTATCATAATACTTTAAAATTTTTTTCCCCTTTTTTAATCCTCTTAAGGATTTAAAAAATAGCCAGGATTGGTAGTAGGATTTAATACTTTACGGAAATGTGTATTTATTTAATAACATTTATTGAGATAATTAGATATGTTTTTAAACTTTTGAACTATTGGCTACATGTGTTCTCTGAATTGATTTCTTCATTTTGAAGCATGTATCTATATTTTTAAATCTCTTATATTGGATTATGGTGTGTTATCTAGTTAGAAGTTTTTCAGATTAGGGTTGTGTGATATTTATCCGGCATTCATGTCTCTATTTTTTAGCGAAATTACTCCACTCTTTTCTTTCTTGTGCTATAGTTGTAAAGTTTGGGTATCAAAGCTATGTTAATTTTATTGAGAAGTTTCCCATGTTTTATTAAACAAAATGAATTTAGTATGTTATTTATAAGATTCTGTCCCTGAGAAACATGTATATATTCAGAAGCAGTTTGTTTTGTTTGTACTTTTTTCCCTGAAGCTAAATATCAGTTTTTTAGATACTGAAATTTAAAATCCATTTGATTTGGAGAATTCCCAAAAACTTAACATTTTGCCTGGAATTTTTTTAAAGATAATTTTAGGCCTTGAGAAAGAACTGCCATATCTCTTTATAGTCAGTGTAATTTCAGTGTTTAAGAGTCAGGTGAAACATGGGATATTCATTGAAATATCTTTCACAAGCCAGTTGTGAATCCTTAGTTGACATGAATGCTTACACAGGTGTTGATTAGGTTTGGTGCTGTCATTTAACTGAAGCCACTTTAAAACTGATATTTAGACTCAGTTCAGAGATACAGAGCCTTGTGTCCCATGTAGAACTGTCAACCCCTATTTTCTTAGAAGATTTGAATGTACCTATACTTGTGTTACTTAAATGTGTTTGGATTCTCTACTCTTGTGGTTAAGTTATGTTTTGGGAGGTACATTTCAAACCTTCAAACCTAGGTTACCTCGTGAGAAAAGAATCAAGTTGTTAACTGTTACATAATATTGTGTAATATGTTATAGATATGAGAATTAAATTTATAAAATTACAGTTTCACTATACATGTATAAAATTACTAAAGAAACATTAGAAGAAAATAATATAACAGAGCCTAACCAAATTTTCACTATTAGAAATTCTGTGTATATAAGAAATAATGAGAGCTTCCTTACCAAAGGACAAACTTTGGATACCATCAGACTTACAAAAGAAACTTTATTTACAGTTTTAAAGGTTCCCCTGTCAGTATTTGAAAAACAAATACAATATTGTTGCAATACAAAATGCTTTGACAAGTAAGTATCTCAGTATAGTTCTGAGACTTCTTTTACTTTGTTGTGGTTCCTGAAAAGAAAGCAGCAGGAGTTCATCCTGGTCTTAGATTTTTAGATATGAAATTTGTCACAGAATTGTTGATGTCCAGTATTTATTGTTGGATATGTGCTAGTCAGTGAAAATGATTTCAGAATAAAATAGACTTTTCCTGAAGGAGTTAGGAGTTTCTGTTTCAGTGCCAATTCCCATTCTTCTCTCAAATGATTGCCAACGTATAAATAGCTGCAAAAAAGAAAAAGAAAAAAAAAGGCATTGGGTCCTAAGTACTTCACTACACAATAACTCTATCATCACTTTACAATAACAACTGACAAATGATCCATTACTGTCAGAGGGAAGGTTTTTAAGTCATTTCTTGACTACGTCTATTGAGGATTTTGAAGGCAATCAGTGGAGAATACATTTTTTCTAGTGTGTTTCTTCCTTAATCTACAGTCTTTATGGATGTGCCAATTATAATTTATCCACTACCTATTATGAAACCCGGATAACAAGATAATGCAGGTAATTAATGAGGTTTGTACACTACATAAAGGTACTGTGTTTCCTGACATGTTTAAGCTACTAGAGTGAAGTTACACTGATAACATTCTATTTCTGTTTCATCCCTGAGGACAATAAATATTCCTTCCTAATCCTGTTTAGATAAAGATGAAGTTCATGGGTTTATTTCAGGCACTTGTATACAAATGAAATAGTGTTTAGTTTAGATTAGCTCTCTAAAGATCAAGAGTTAAGGTTTTCATGTAGCGAAGAGCTTTTTGAGGAGAAATCTCCATCTGTCTGCCAAATCTTTTTCTTGTTTCCCCAACCCCCCTCTTTTTTCCCCAGTACAATTGCCTTTTATTTCGTTTCATCAGTCCAACCAGAATAGAATTAACAACATTTTGCTGTCTGTTATTCAGTGTTTGAAATAAAATAAGATAGACTTTATACCTTATAGACCTTGTAGTACCATAAATGAATGCTCCCATTTTCTCTTTTTGATGAATCTGAACCTAGAATAGATATTCATTTAATTTAAAGAACATCTAGTTTTTAAAGATGAAGAGAAGCAATATAAAATTTTCTTTGAATAAACAGAATTTAGGCTGTCACATAATCTTTAAAATAACTCTACATTTCAGTGTAACTAGAATGAGGAGCAATGTTCAGAGTAAGTTGTGGCATAAGGTGAACTTGGGTGTATTATAGCCAGAGGGTAGGAGAAATGGTCCCCCTTGGTGTAGGGTTAATGTCCTCTTCCTCTGATCCTAATATGACATCAGTTATGGATTTATTTTGCCTTCCTTTTCACATTATTGAAATAAAAAAAAACCAAAACCACAAAAGACAGCTTGCTAATGAGTTCTTCATCCTCTTAGTTTCTCTTAGGAAGTTCTGATTACTGAACATGAATGGTGCCCCACAGCATACTTCTCTCACCAGTGTGTCCTTAAATAAGGAGTGGAAAAACAGGATTTTTTTTTTAATTAGGAAATAAAATAACCTTCTTCTGCATCTTAAAATGAAAGTAATTTACATCATTACCACTTTAGAATTATTGTGTGTATTCAATTTCAGCATTTTTTTCCGACTAAGTCTTCTTCCTTTTTGATTTTTTTCATGGAGGTTTTGACTTTGCTTTACTAGATTTTGTCCTTAAATAATGTAGGCTTCCCTCCATTCATAGATTTAATAGAGGCTTATAAGTTCAATATTTTAACCTTGAAAACATTGCTTCGTTCTTCTGGACTATTTTAAAGTCGACATACTTCCTTTTTTCTTTCCAGGCAAAGAATAGTAGTAATGTTTAGACTTTCTGACAGTATATCACTTGAGTGAACTCAACATGTGCTTTTAAGAAAAAAGTCACCTTGTGAAAACTTGTTTCTCAATAAATGGAATTAATGTTAATTTCTAAGATTTTTCAAAAGCTTCTTTATTCTTATTCAGAGCTTATTCAAATCCTCAGTTGCTGTTTGCTTATGAACTTGATGCAGTGGTTTTTATACGATTTGACAAAAATCAAGAAAGATTTAGTTGAGTTTTACAAATGCATGCAGCATGAATTTTTCTTTCTCTTTATTACTGCTTATTTGAAAGAGCTGATGCATATGGACAAAGACACTAGTTTTCTTGATTTGAAGATCAAAAAGAAACAATTTCTCAAATTGCATTCAGGCCAGATTTATCTGTTTCGTAAACTAGAACCTAATTTACAAAACTTGGTCCGTGAAATAAGGAGTCTTTCATTACTTGGTGTTGTAAGGACACAAGTCTAAACATCTAAACAAAACTGACTCCATGACAGGCCTTAAGTTTCCCCTCTAAACTAGAAGGCCTAAGTTTCAGCTTCCCTGAAACTATCAGGCAGTTACACATTGCCCAAGGCAGGAGAAACCAAAACCCAATCAGGAAAGGCCAGCCACCACCCTCCACGTTGTTAAGGGAGAGGCCTGGAGATAGAAACTATAGATAGGACCCTGTTACCTAATGTTAAAGTTAACCCATTAGTCGCCAAACAAGACCCTAGGCTCGCTCTGTGATTGGTTGAATTTAAAGGTACTCTAAATGTTGTAATTGGATCCCGCCAAAAGTAACGAATACTCTAGACAATGTGTATGGTCAAACCCGCTGTCAATGATGTTGAATAATTAGGATCACTGTTCCCATGTCACAACTTCTGTAACTCCCCCGTCTCAAACCCCATAAAAACCCTACTCTGCCTTTGCTCGGGGCTCTCAGCACGGATCCACTGCAGTGGTGAGGTCTGGGAGCCGGAGCTTGAGCCCGTAATAAAGCCCTTTGCCTTTAAATGCGTGACTCGGTCTCCCCGGTGGTCTCTGGTCGTTGAGGATACTGTGATACAGTGTGATAAATGTTAACAAGATATCAATAGGATAAACTGTTAAAAAATTACTACTGTTAATTTCTGTTTATGAACATTTCCTCTTTTCAAAGGTAAATTGTTTATTATACATACAACCATGCAAACACAGGGATATTATATTATTACTTTCATATTAGTATTACAAGTCTGTGATCTTACATTTCAGTTCATTGCTATGCTTGGGAACTCCTCTGCACAGGAGGACTCTGAAATCAACATTTGAATGGAACTGAAATTGTGAAATCTCAATGGGATAAGACATGTTGAGGTAGAGAATAAAATGTGGATGACACAGGATCTGATAGGGCCAGTATTTTCATTTCTGTGTAGTCAGTTAAAGGGGGCAGATAGATGGTTCAGGGATGAGAATAGCAACTGACCAAGAATATCTTACCATTCCCCTCAGCTTGACTAAACTTTGACAGTCTCCTGACCTCCTTTTTCTTAGAACATTTACTTTAGAAAATTTGTGATGGTAAATTCTTTCTTTGGCCTTTTTATATGCATATCTTCTCAAAAGACTCACACTAATTTTACAACCAAGGAATATATTTCCGGGGACCTGGGACCATCCCTTTGAAGTGTAATCATCAAGGTGGTTAGGTGCTCCTCTCTCTCAGTCTAACTTCAGTGGGAGCCAATTAGAAAACGCTGATGACCAAATCACAGAGAAAACCATTTGCAAACTGAGGAATAACTCAGTGTGCTCAACACATCCCATTGATGAACTTCTACCTCCAGTATCCTTCAGTACTTTTCCACTCGCTGTTCCAGCACTTAGGATCCTTCTCATCTTTTGTGTTAATGGAGTTAAGCATAGTCTGAGTTCTGGGCTCTTTTCTCCATGGCTGTAGTCTTGTGTCTTACTGAGCTCATGCGACCATAACAAAATGCCACGGACTGGGTGGCTTACACAGTAGAACTTTATTTTTCATGGTTTTGGAGACCAGGCCTATTGGCATGGTCTGGTCTGCATGAGGTATCTTGTCCTGGCTTGCAGATGGTTGCCTTTTCACTGTGTCCTTCATGACCAGGGGCAGGGGTGGGGAAGTGGGAGGGGCGAGGTCAAGTAAGCTCTCTGATATTTCTTTTTTGAAATTCACTGTTCTCATCATTAGGACCCCACTCTCATGACCTCATCTAAATTTAATTACTTCCCAAAGAACCAAAGATGGTCTCTAAATACCATCACATTGGGGATTAAAGCTTCACATAGAGATTTGGGAGAAGACACAATTCAGTCCACAGCACTGTGAATAAAATCTTCCTTATCTGTTTAGTTTTGTCAGTGCAGTTTTTGCTTTGTTACAACCCACTGGCAGCAGAGAGTGATTTAATAGATGAAAATTACCTTTTATTCTCTGTTCCTGGTGTCACAGTGGGCTGGGAATAGGCAAAGGGAAGACATGTGCTGTGCTTTCCCCAGGCATTTTAGATTGTCTGTAGGTAATGCAAATTTTACATGAAATTATGAAAAGGAATTTTTTTCTTTGGTGCCTATCCATCCCTCCTCTTTCATTCTACCCATCTCTTATATTTGCTCCAGGGGAAGGGAGGTGAAAAGTCAGGGAAGGCGTCCTGCAAATAATGACATTTGAATATAAAAATAGCGAGAGAACAGGATTCATTATGTGGGCAGCAGTTGGGAGAAAAGGAACAGCTAATGTAAGGAAGATGGGTGAGCTAATAATGATAACAGCAATAACAAAGTTAGTTACACATTTATTTAATTTCTGCTCTGTGCCAGGCTCCATTCTAAACACTTAATGTGCATTAATTCATCTAATCGTTATTGCAACCCCATGAGGTACATACTGTAATTATTCCCATTTTGGACATAAAGAAATTAAAATTCAGGGAGTTAACAAATTTGCTCAAGGCCATAAAGCTAATAAATGATAGAGCTGGGATTTAAATCCAGGCATTATTGTCCCAGTAGCCATGCATTTAACCTCAAAACAGCACTATCACTGACTATATGTCATTACTCTAGAGATATATGTGCTTTAATCAGGTAAATGGCCTCTGATGGTGGCATTTTGGCCATGAGTTTAAGCTTATGAGAAAAAGTTGTTGTTAAAGGGTCTGTGGGGTTGGATCAGTCTTTCAAAAACACTTCTCAAATTGAAAGGGCACCTGGGTGGCTGAGTTGATTAAGCATCCAATTCCTGATTTCAGCTCAAGTCATGATCTCACAATTCATGAGTTCTAGTCCTGTGGTGGGCTCTGTGCTCACAGTGTGGAGTCTGTGTGGGATTCTTTCTCTTCCTTTCTGCCCCTCCATAAACTATGATCTGTCTTTCAAAATAAATAAACTTAAAAGGAAGAAAAAAATGCTCCTTACATTGTGGAATATTATAACTACCTGTTAGTTTTGAAGGGATGATCAGTGCTGGAAACAAAGTTAGTAATAAAATATATACTATATATTTATAGTGTTTTATAGTTTACAAAATGCTTTTTTTAAACATTTTTATTCATTTCTAGGAGAGAGAGAGAGAGACAGCGTGAGCAGGGGAGGGTCAGAGAGAGAGGGAGACACAGACTCCGAAATAGGCTCCAGGCTCTGAGCTGGCAGTCAGCACAGAGCCCGACACGGGGCTCGAACCCATGAACTGCGAGATCATGACCTAAGCGAAAGTCAGATGCTTAACCGACTAAGCCACCCAGGCGCCCCACAAAATGCTTTAACCTGTGTATTTTCCTTAAGATTTCATCAATGACTATAAAGTAAGATTGAGGAAGTAACTATAACTTTTGAAGAAGTAGTGCAGCTCTCCAAAGATATGATAGCTGATTAGGCGACAAGATTCAATATTCAAATATAGACTGCCTGATGCCCGATTCCTTAAACTTTTCACTAGTTTCAACAGAGACTAGTTGTAAAAGTGATTTGAAAACTGAGATTTGAAAGTTGGAAAAAAGTGGTTAAAGATACACAAATACCTTTGATATCTTTTAAAACAACTGTTACTATTGAGTGTAAGACCTGTAATTGGAAGACATTGAAGTATTTTGGGGGAGAACTCCTATCAACAAATTAATTTTTGACAATTGACAAAATACACAAGTGTAATTGCTAATCAAAGGATACTCTGGGAAAAGACCCAGCCACTTATAATTTAATTAGAGACAGTCAGCATGAAATCAGAGAAAAGAGATCATAGCCAACTTTTGAAGAAAACACATTTTAAAAGGTAAGAAAGTAGTCATGAACTGGCTCCTATAATTTCAAAGCTCCCTGGAGACTGCTGGCTGAACGGATATCCTTTGATACTGACAAATTCTTTTCTAGTTAAAATTCTGTTTCTTTCTTTGAAAATTTAGAGATTAGAAATACCTAAATTGAAACATTCAATTATAGGAAGCAAATTATAATGGGTGGCCTTTATGGTTGCTGTACTGGAAATATGAGGCTAGAAGGCAGAATTAAATATTTAGCTAAGGTGAGAGAACTCTGCAGCTGAGAAATGAAGTGCAGAAGAAACTCTTTTTTCTCCATTTTGCATATTAAAGACCTGAAGGAAAGAATGTGCTATTTATTGATAAAGTGTTTGGGGCAAAGTAGTTAAACTCACAACAGGTAACTTTTCAAAGTACTTTTGAAAAGTTCATGGTTGAGAATATTTTGGATTTGGAAAAGGCATGCAAGTTGACAAAATGCAGATTAGTGACAGGAAAAGAAGGATTTGTAAACTTTATGAGATCACATTTGAGGAAAAATTGTATAAATGTTTAAGAAAAAGCAAACACAACACTTTCACAGCTTGTGGGACCTTTTACTATACTGATTCTTACCTGTTAAACCATAGAATGTGAAAATAATAGAATACACAGAAATATACACAGCAAGACAGTGACAGTCTGTCTCTTTCCCTTTGTTTTTCTTTCTCTTACTCCCTCTTGCTTTCCTACTTATTTTTCCAAGTCTGTCAGAATGAAGAGAAGCTAATATAATCTTTCTTAGAACAGAAATAACAGGAGCTTTGCTGTGTTCATTGCCAGAGAGGGACATAGGGCGTTGAGAAAATTATTTAAGTAAATGTATATGCATTTGTGTTTGTGTGTGTGTGTTTGAGAGAGAGGGAGAGAGGGAGAAAGAGAGAGACAGGCAGACAGAGATTTTGTCCTATAAGTACGTTCATTCCCTCTTTCTCCTTTCCAGTAATGCAGTGGTTCTCAACTGTGGCTGCACGAAAATGAACCGGGGAATTTAAAAAATTCCCGGTCTGTGCTCTAACCAATTGCATCAGAATCCGTGGAGGTGGAAATCAAGCATCCCATAATTCCAATAAGCAACTAACTTTGAGATACATACTACAAAGTAGCCAAATTTGGCAAGTGTCTATCCCTCACTCCTTTAAAAAAATTCTGGGAAAACATTGGGGACTTGGTTAACCTATTTCATATCTTTGTAAGATTTATCCTTTTGATCAGTAGCGATAAAAAACCTTGCATTTGTTCTTCTAAGTGGCTGCTGTAAACTTACTATCTTCCCTCTAGAAAAATCTTCAGTGATAAAATAACAACTATATATTGACTTAAATACTAATTGCACCAGTTGTCTGCTTTTAAAAACTCTTTTGCTTATATAATTGAATACACTAAACTTATCACATTGCACTTTTCTAGCTTAATTCTTTATCAGCAAAATTGTTCCTAGTCCCATGTGTTTGCTTTAAGGTTTTATTTATAATCCAACCTTCACTTCTCCCCATTAAAGTCCGGAATTTAAAGTTTAGCTGAATATATGTTTTATGTGTTATTACTTTAACCAGTGATCACAGAAGACTGTAAGGAGTAGCTAAACACAGTGTTTTTTTTTTTAAATAAATGTTGACGAAACTAGTAGATGTTATAATGTTTGTGTACATTGTTGAATATTCATTAACCTTTTTTACACTATGATGTATCTGTCTCCTGTTATGTTACATATGTGTCATCTCTTTTAATGTTATAATATGGAGTATAGAAGTATTTATAAGTAAAAGTACGATTCTCAGTTATTTACTTCCTTGGAGAATTTAATGTTTTGACTATTTACTCATCTAGCAAAAGTTTGATAACATTATGACATACAAAAATTGCTGAATCAGGTATAAAATTTGAAGAATCAGTGAAGAATATTCAGGTAAATTGAGAGGAAAGATGAAATAGATTTTAACACCATAATTGAACACAGGACAAGATAGTCACAGGATCCTAGGAGGAAGATGTTATACCCAGATTGCAGTATCCTCAACGACCAGAGACCACCGGGGAGACCGAGTCACGCATTTAAAGGCAAAGGGCTTTATTATGGGCTCGAGCTCTGGCTCCCAGACCTCACCACTGCAGTGGATCCGTGCTGAGAGCCCCGAGCAAAGGCAGAGTAGGGTTTTTATGGGGTTTATGATGGGTGAGTTACAGAAGTTGTGACATGGGAACAGTGATCCAATCATAATTATTCAACATCCTTGACAGCGGATTTGACCATACACATTGTCTAGAGTATTCGTTACTTTTGGCGGGATCCAATTACAACATTTAGAGTACCTTTAAATTCAACCAATCACAGAGCGAGCCTAGGGTCTTGTTCAGCGACTAAAGGGTTAACTTTAACATTAGGTAACAGGGTCCTATCTATAGTTTCTATCTCCAGGCCTCTCCCTTAACAATGTGGAGGGTGGTGGCTGGCCTTTCCTGATTGGGTGTTGCAAGGGTGGTTTCTCCTGCCTTGGGCAGTGTGTAAACTGCCTGATAGTTTCAGGGAAGCTGAAACTTAGGCCTTCTAGCTTAGAGGGGAAACTTAAGGCCTGTCATGGAGTCAGTTTGGTTTAGACTTGTGCCCTTACAAAGAAAATGGTTAGAAATGGAAAAAAGAATGAAATGTCATAGTACTAATCAAATAGAAGTATAGTATATAAACAATCAACTCACTACAATAAATTTGGAAATGCATGACCTAAGAAATGTATGTTATGGGGCGCCTGGGTGGCTTAGTCGGTTAAACGTCCGACTTTCGCTTAGGTCATGATCTCGCGGTTCGTGGGTTTGGGCCCCGCATCGGGCTCTGTGCTGACTGCCAGCTCAGAGCCTGGAGCCTGTTTCAGTCTGTGACTCCCTCTTTCTCTGACCCTCCCCTGCTCACGCTGTCTCTCTCTCTCCTCTAGAAAAAAAAAAATAAAAAAAAGAAATGTATGTTACATTTGCTAGCACTGTACCTAAAATAATAGATTACTAGAAAATATTAATATATGCCATAACAAAATCTATCTCATCAGGTACAGCTTACTTTGTATGAATTCATTCCTCTGTACTTCTCTTTTCTACAAGAGTAACTGAGTTTGTGATGTGAAGGTTTTGCTCTTCGTTCTGAAACAGACACCATCTTGCTTTTTAATTGTTCTTTATTATAGCTATTTTATATCCCCCTTACTACTGCTAGTCACCTGTTGCTTATCCCTTATGGTCTTTTTCTTTCTCTTTGGGCAAAGGTTAAACATGTTGCAGTTTGTTTCAAATTGTGGCATTTGACTGGAGTTCCAAATTCTTGAATGATTTCTGGTGGGAAGTGTCCAACTAGAGAGCTGGCCTCTTTTTATATGAAAACATCTGCTATTCTAGATATTCCCTGTTGGTTACAGTGTGATATTGAATTTGTGAAAAAAATCAAATTAGCGGTCACTGGATATTCATTATATGCTAAGCAGAGGTACTGCTCTCTATGGGGGTAAGGGAGAAGGTTATAGGTAGAGGGAGCTACACATATGGTTGTAGCAAATTTTAACCTACCACCAAATCACAGAGCATTCAATACTGTTTGCACATTTCTCCCACAATTCATTGTTTTGTTTTGTAGCTTTGGTTATATTTAACCTGCACATTTGTGTTAGCTGTACTGTTGTGTAAGAACTATACCCATAAGGGTCTTACATCTACTTATAAGTCTGCATGTGTTCAAGTAACATTTTGAGGCACCTGGGTGGTTCGGTTGGTTAAGCATCTGACTCTTGATTTCAGCTCAGGTCATGGTCTCATGGTTTGTGAGATTGAGCCCCGTGTTGGACTCTGTGCTGACAGTGAGGAGCCTGCTTGGGATTCTCTCTCTTCTCCTCTCTCTGCCCCTTACCACTTGCATGCTCACTTGTGATCTGTCAAAAATAAATAAACATTTAAAAATTTAGTTATTTGAGAGACAGAGAGAGAGAACACAAGAATGAATAGGGGAAGGGCAGAGAGAGAGGGAGAAACAGAATCCAAGACAGGCTCCAGGCTCTAGCTGTCAGCACACAGCTTGACATGGGGCTCAAAATCATGAACTCTGAGATCATGACCTGAGCCAAAGTCAGACTCTTAACTGACTGAGCCACCCAGGTGCCCCAACATTTAAAACATAATTTTAAAATTTCAAGCCAGCTCTGGAATCTGTGGGACTTTCTTCCTTCAAGTGGCATTCACCCTTCGCTCACTGCCAAGGCTTTTGGAAGCCTGGCTTGAGCTCTGCAGGAAGTTCTCAGGGGGTTCCACTAATAATTTTTGAAATTTTCATGTCATGTGGAGGAATTTGGAAGGAGATCTCTTATTATTTTTAAGAGCAGTGAATAAATTAGTATTTACTGCCTGCTTCAGGTGATCAAGCGTGTCTGAAGGAAAATATACACTATGTTAATTGTTAAGGACAAGATAGTATATATAAACATAAGATGTAGAAAAGATAGGTATTTATAGATTGAAGTCATAACTGTTTTTTACAAGTATGAATGCATTTGAAGTTCTCAAAGGCAACAGCATTGAACATTGTACTGGGAGCAACTGTCATGTGTACAAGTCTGGCCCCTTTCTTTCCTGAGGACTTTGTTTTTCCTGAGAAGGCTATTTTTGGCCGGCTCCTGCATTTTTCTAGTCAAGCTCATACGTGCATTAATCCTAAGGAGGCAAAGATCAGTCTCAAACTGAAAACTTCTATTTTACTATGCATGGATGTAAAATAAGATGTTGTGTTTTGTTTCCCCCATTTTAAAATGTTCTTATTTTTCATTTATGTTCCTAGTTAGTAGTTCACACTAAGTTAAGAGGAGGGAAGAGGTCAGACAATGTGACAGAGGGAATACTTGCAACAAAACACAGACAGAAAATTGTGCTAATAGGTTAACTCCCTACTAATGTGAGCAAATCCCTCTGTGAACCTTTTCTGTGATTGCTTATGTGAAGTAATTATCGTCTGGCCTAAAACCTTACAGTTAAATTAAAATTGGCAAAATTTTACTGAGTGCTGTGGTAATGTCATGTTGCCAGCCACAGTAGTGTGATGTTTTAGGGTCACAAGACATTTGGTCATTCACCCCTTCATTGTTTTGAGAGTATAGGATATGCTCATCATGCTCCCATCAGATATGTGTGTAAATAATTGCACTACAGTGGGGTAGATTCACAGTTTGGACCAGGACCGAAGACAGCAAAAAGGAGAGTGTCATCAATTCTGCTTGGTTGTGTAAGGAAAGGCTTTAATAGAGGAGAACACACATGAGATTTGGCCTTGCAGGATGAAAGTCTTAGAGTCGATCAGGGGAACACTAAGAGGGAACGTTATGGGCAGGATGAAAGTTTGTGCAAGGGATGAAATAAAGGGGCTTGTTCAGGTAACTGTACATAGTTCCACCTACTTGGAGACTCCCAGAAGCCCCTGACTTTGGTGCCAGAAAAGCTGGACTTGAACTTAGCTCTGTCTGACATTTACTGTCTGTATAACTTAGATCAAGTCTCTTGAGCTTTCAACACCTGAGTTTTACTCATTTGAAAATTGTAAATCACCTCACTTTTTTTTTTCTTCATAAGGTTTGGATGAAATATGGCTTTTTATAGAATCTTGCCTATTTCTGGCCCATGAAACGTACCCTTGAATTGCAAGTAGTTGTGGTTCACATTGTCATCAAGATCATTGTTGCTTTTAGGATAGGGGAAGAAGGAGATAAAGTTGAACAGTTGAGGAAGGATCAAGCCATAGAGGACTGTGGGTGTTCTGCTAAGAAATCTCATCAGCGTACTTCTAAGTGTTAATTTCACTGACAACAACCTCTTTCAAGATGTTATGAAATCCATCTTTAAAACTTATTGTCCTTTATCTGCAGAGTTTAACCTTATAATTATGTTTCTTTATCAATCTCTAGTATCTTTACTATTTCCTTCTTTTCAGTCTTTCACCTGTCATTTTTCTTCTGTGTTGAGCCATATAATTTTAAGTGTTTTCAAAAGATGCACAAATTAATTTTCATTTGCATCTTCACTTGTAGTCGTTTCTGTGAATAAGGAATCAAGCTTTTAACTTGACACTTTTATCATAGAACTTCTTCAGTCTTAATTTTTTTCATTTATTTTACTTGCTTAAGTGATTCGCAGTTAAGAAAAGGGAAAAATACTCTTGTATCTACATGCTTTACTGGAGCTACAGAAATGACATATCTGTTATTAATTATGGGATTATAAATAGAATTTTTATTATATGTTGTCAGAAACTTGTTTTTTTTATTTAAAAAATTATCCTGTAATTTAAAAATGTAGACAAATCAGTTGATTTAGGTTTGATGGTCTGAACAAAAAAAAAGGAGCTATGTATAGAAGCTATCAGAAAGATATTTATGCATGAAAATGAATTTGATTCTGAATGCATCCCGAGAAAGTATGTTTTTTGCTATATTTCAAGGTAGTTATTTCCATAACTCTTACCAATGATATATTTGCATTGCCAAATCCCTCCTACTAAACTAGAAAAAACTGAAAAATTCATCAGATGTAAAGAAGTTTGAAGAAAAATATATAATCTGGAGTTGTTACGCCTTGCCAACTGAATATGCCAGAATATTACCTTTAAATTTTTCTTATAAGAAAGTAGTTTTTAAAAATTGTTTTGAAGGATAGTCTTTTTTTAGGCTTGTGAGGAATGGACATGTAAATATGAAGGAATTTATAAAGTAGGAATATTTTTAACATCGCTATTTAAATGTGTCATAAAATTCACCCATTTAAAGTATGCAAATCAAGAATTTTGGTATATTAAGAGTTGTGCATCCACCACCAAAATCTAAATTTGAAAAATTTTCATTACCTCATTATCCTGTGCCCATTATAGTCACTCCCATACCTGCCCCAGCTGTAGACATTATATCTATTCTCTGTCTATGAATTTGCCTGATCTGGACAGTTCAGTTCATATAAATGGAATCATACAGTATAAGATTTTTTTTTTGTGACTGGCATCGTTTGCTTAGCATAATATTTTCAAGATTCATCTATTACCTAATATGTATCAGAAATTGATTCCTTTTATAGTTTAATAACATTCCTTTGTATGGATATAACACAGTTTGTTTATCCATTCATCAACTGATAGACATTTGGGTTGTTTCCATATCTTGCTTATTATGAATAATAATCTAATACTCAAAAATAAATTTTGAGTGGCTATATGTTTTTATTTATCTTGGCATGTATATAGGAGAGGAATTGCCATGTCATATGTATAATTCACTATATACTTAACCTTTTGAAAAACTGCTGAGCTGTTTTCTAAAGCTCCTGTACATTTTACACTCTCACCAGCAATGTGTGAGAATTCAATTTCTCCACCTACTTGTGGTCTGTCTTGTAGATTATAGCTGTCTTAGTGGGTGTGAAGTGTTATCTTGTTGGTGGCTTTAATTTGCATTTCTTTAATGCCTGATGTTGACCAGCATCTCTTCACATGCTTATTGACCCTTGGTACACCCTTCTGTGGAGAAATGTCTATAACAGAACCCTAGACTGTTTTTTAAAAATTGGACTCATTATTTAGTTGTAAAAGTTCTTTGTTCTGAACACCAGCTTCTTCCCAGATATGACCTGGAAATATTTTCTCGTATCCTGTGTGCTGTCTGTTTATTTTCTTAATGGTATAATTTGCAGCACATGAGTTGTTAATTTTGATGTAGTCCAATTTATGTATTTTCCTCTTTGTTGCTTGTATTTTAGGTTTCATTTCTAAGAAACCATTGTCTAATCCCAAATCACAAAGACTGACCCCTGTTTTCTTCTTAGAGTTTGATAGTTTAGCTCTCACATTAGGCCTTTTATACATGTTGGGCTTTTGTTTTGTTTGTTGGTATGGTATAAGGAAGAGGTACAACTTCATATTTTTGTAGGAAGATATACAGTAATCTCAGCCCGATTTGTTGAAAAGACTTCATTGTTCTCTGGATTGTCTTGGAAATCTTGGCAAAAATCAATTGATCATAAATGTAAAGGTTAATTTCTAGACTCTCAGTTCTATACCATTGATTTATATGTCTGTCTTATTCCATTACTACATGACTCCCTCAATTGCTGTGGCTTTGCAGCACATTTTGAAACCAAGAATTGTGAGTATTTCAACTTTGTTATTATTTTTTTTTTCAAGATTATTCAGGTCATTCTGGATCTCTTGAATGTTCATATAAATTTTAGGGACAGCTTGTCATTTCTGCCAAAAAAAAAAATGTACCTGGGATTTTGATGGATGTGGTGTTGAATCTCCAGATCAATTTGGAAGTATTGCCATCTTAACAGTATTAAGTCTTCTGATCCGTGAACATGGGATATAAATTTATCTAGAACTTTTGATCTTTTCAGCAGTATAGCATTTAGCATTTAAGACTTGTGCTTTGTTAAATTTATTCCTAAATACTGGGACGCCTGGGTGGCTTAGTCGGTTAAGCGTCTGACTTTCGCTTGGGTCACGATCTCGCGGTTCGTGGGTTTGAGCCCCGCATCGGGCTCTGTGCTGACTGCCAGCTCAGAGCCTGGAACCTGCTTCAGTCTGTGACTCCCTTTCTCTCTGACCCTCCCCTGCTCACGCTGTCTCTCTCTCTCCCCTAGAAATAAATAAAACATTAAAAAAATTAAAAAAAATAAATTTATTCCTAAATATCTTATTACTTTTATTTTGTAAATAAAATCATATTCTTAATTTCGTTTTCACATTGCTCAATGCTAGTGTATAGAAATAAAATTTTTTTGTATATCCATCTTGTATCTTGTAACGTTGCAAAGGTTACTTATTGTTCTAACAGATTTTAGTGATTTTTAAATGATTTTATGTATATAAGATTATATCATCTATGAATACAAATAAATTTAGTTCTTCTTTTACCAACTGGATGTCTTTTATTTATGTTACTTACCTAATTGCCTTGGTAAATTCCTTCACTATGATGTCTAATAAAAGTGGCTAAAGAGAACATCTTGTCTTTATTTTTTAATGTTTATTTATTTGTTTTGAGAGAGAAAGAGATAGATATAACCTTAGCAGGGGGTGGGGGGGTCAGAGAGAGGAAGACAGTGGATATAAAGTAGGCTCTGCACTGACATCATGAGTCTGATGTGGGGCTTGAACTCACAAATCGGGAGATCATGACCTGAGCTAAAGTTGGATGCTTAACCAACTGAGCGAGCTACCAAGGTGCTCACATCCCTGTCTTTCACTTGATCTCAGGAAGAAAACATTCAGTCTTTCCCATTAAGTATGATATTGGCTGTAGGATTTTTTAAAAGATAGTTATTTAACCACATCGAGGAAATTTCCTACCATGTCTGGTTCATTATTTTTTTCATCGAAGGATATTGGATTTTGTCCAATTACTATATTATATTCATTGAGGTGATCATATGTTTTTTTATTAATATGTTGTATTACATTGACAGATGTTAAAACATTTTTGCATTACTAGGATAAATCTCAGTTATTCATACTGTATTATTTATATGTTACTGGATTAGGTCTGCTAGTATTTTGTTTAACGTTTCTGTGTCTATATTTATAAGGGATATTGGTTTGTAGTTTTCTTTTCCTGCAGTGACTTTGCCTGGTTTTGGTGTCAGGGTGATACTGAAATCATGAAATGAGTTAGGAAAGGCATCCTAATCTACTTTTTGAGTTTCAGTAATTTGTGTTTTTCTAGAAATACATCCATTTTATCTAAGTTATCTAATATGTTGGCATATAGTAATAATACTCATAATATTCCCTTATAAACTATTTTATTTCTGTAAGGCTACTGGTGATGTACCCTCTTTAATTCCTGATTTTGGTCATTGAAGTCAGCTCTTCTATTTTCTTAGTAAATTCAGCCAGAAATTTGTCAGTAGTGTTTATCTTTCAAGGAACCAACTTGGTTTTGTTGATTTTCTTCATTATTTTTATATTCTCTATTTTATTGATTTTCACTACCTGAAAATCTATTTCACTAAAATATTCTGAAGTATATAACACATTTAGTGAGAGCTCAGTGATGTAGTAACATAGAGGTGAGAGGAGAGAGAAGTGGGGGAGAGGGACAGAGAGAGAGATGAGATGTGTTTTCTTTCCTCTCTCTTTGGTAGAAAGCAAAACAGATTTTTCTTTTCTTTGTTTGTAATTTTCTGTTGTGTTTTTGTTTTTTTTGACATTTCAATAAGTCCTAACACATCACACTGTGTTGGAGTACCCAGGTATTATCATAAGAATGCAGCATACCTCCAGTGTCAGAGGTAACAACAGCTTTAATGGACTTTAGTGGACGTGGTGGACCTTAAGGCCTGAATGGGATTCCAGATTTCATCATTTGTGAGAGTTAAAGCCAGTAGGAATACATGAAATTCCAGGCTTCATTTTCAGGGGCTAACTAGTTCCTTCTATATCTTTGAAGATGGTGGACAATAAAGAAAGTTCAAGCCAAAAAGGGGAAAATGTTGTGCGTTTCCTATCCCTTTTTGGGGAGTGCCTCTTAAGAAGAAACCTTAAAAAAGTAGGATACTGTATGGAAGCAGAGTGGACTTGTTTATGCCACAAGCAGATGTAATGGGAATGAAGAGATGAAAGCCATAATTCAAGTGATTTAGTTGTGTTGACAAGCAACTACTAATAATACCATTAGTTGTGGTAAATTAATGTGGGGCTGAAGAAATACCATGTACATGGACATTGCCCATTCCATATTCTGCATTTACTACTTATTTATTTTCAGAAAGAGTTCATATGTCTAGTTATTTTAGTGTAATCTGTAAAATCAAAAGGCCACAGATAGATTTACTGACATCATCATCATCATCATCATCATCATCACCACCATCATCAATCTTTGCCATGATTAATATCTATTTTACATTTATTAATTATGTTAGTGGTTTTTTTGGTAGGAATTTTACCTCAGCTGCCATTTCCTCTAGCTTTCCTCCCCCCACGCATTCTTTTTATGCAATAGAATAAACTGTTAGGAGGTAGGCACTTACTTCGCCTCAACATTTTATTCCACTGACTGAGTTCTACTTTGGTGATACATGAAGTTCCAACAGAAACATTATTATGTCTTTAGGCCTTAGGATTGTAAGTTTGCTGAATTTATTATTTACTTGAGTCTAATGAAAGAAATCAAGTTATTAATGTAAATGAGAGGAAAGAAGCACCTTAAAATATATTCCTCCTCTCTTTTTAGGCAATTAGATATCCAGTAGTAAATCATGGGTAAAAGAAAAATAGATGGCCTATCACATTCTTAAGGGTTGTATTGAAGATCAAGTGCTTTCAAGTTACTAAATCCCAGTGATTCACTGAGTGGTTCATTCTGACTTGAAAGCATCTCAAATTAGTAATCTTGGATTATCCACTCTTTCAAAGGCACTCTCAACAAGAAATGGTAATGTTAGGTGGGTAGGAATTTCTGTAATACACTTAATATTGATTTTCAGTATTACAAGCCAAATTTAACTAATACCTGAAATGCTAAGTGACAGTAACCCCTTGAGACTGCAAGGATAGAAATCATGTGAATTATTTTTTTTTATTGCTTCCAGATTAGGTATCTGTGTCTTTACAGCTCATATTTTTCATCATCTTCCTATGTCAAATTTTATATGTTTTAAAAATTAGTTCAGAAGCATTATTGATTAAAAGGTAGGCTGAAAAGATAGAAAAGCACAATATTTACTTCATTTACATGTTTTATTGTGTTCTCTATTCTCTTTTTAAAAAAACAGTAATCTACTTTTCACAGGTGGTTTCATGTAAATTCCAGATAATTTGGTAAATCTTCAAAGCTTTGAGAAAAGTTAAATATATCATACAAATAGCATTTTCCTAAGCCATTCGAAAGTTAGTTGTTGACATTATTCTCTATCATTATGAATATGCCAGAGTGTATTTCCTAAAATCAAGGGTATTTTCCTACACAGCCCCAGTGCAACCAACAAATCAGGAAATTAACAACGATGTATATTACTACCACCTGATACCCAGATGTTATTCAGTGTACACCACTTGTATCAATAATACCCTTTGTAAAAAAAAAAAAATTAAAAAAATAAGTGTTCTAGTTCACATATTCCAATCAGTGGTCATGTCTTCTTAGTCTCCTTTAATCTGGAGCAGTTCTTCAATCATTTCTTAATTTTCAGGACATTGATACTTTGAAGATTTCACACCAATTATTTGGTATAATAACCCCCAATCCAGGATTGTCTGATGCTTCTTCATGATTCACTTCAGCACATTATGCATCTTGGGCAGGAATATCACAGAAATAATGTTATGTTCTCTTTTGTACATGATTTGTTTCATTACTGATGAAGCCAGCATTATTCACTTGATACAGATGGCTCTGCCAATTTTTTTCCCCTTATAATTTATAAGCTTTTTGAAGGGAGATACTTGAGACCATGTAAATAGTCCATTGTTCATTCAATGTTCAGTTTACTCATTCTTTCTTTCTTTTTTTAAAAAAAAATTTTTTTTTTTTAATGTTGTTTTATTTATTTCTAGGAGAGAGAGAGAGAGACAGCATGAGCAGGGGAGGGTCAGAGAGAGAGGGAGTCACAGACTGAAACAGGCTCCAGGCTCTGAGCTGGCAGTCAGCACAGAGCCCGACGAGGGGCTCGAACCCACGAACCGTGAGATCATGACCTAAGCGAAAGTCAGACGCTCAACCGACTAAGCCACCCAGGCGCCCCTATTCATTATTTATTTCTATCACTGCATACTGTCAGATTCCTATTTTATTGAATGAATTATCATTAGTTACTATGATTATTTCTTCTGATATTCAAAATGTCCCAGATTTGTTCAGTTCTTTAAGATCTTCTTTCTTTCTTTTTTTTTTCTTTGTTGTCCTTTTGATACTTTCCATACTATCGTCTTTTCCATGCTGGGCTCTAATATCTGACTCAGGGCCACTACTACCACTGGTGCCTACATTAGACATCTGCCTTACTCCTCATGGACTCCAATTACTCGCTCTGGGCCACTGAACTCCTAGGTTCCAGCCTCTATGCTGCATGTACCTACAGCCTAGTTTCATCCAATGGTGTTTGGATATAGTTGAAGAAGAAGAGAGTTAATTTCTTAAAGATTAAAATTACATTAAATAAATACACTCAAGTGATAAATATTAGCTTTATAAATCGTCTATCAGAAAACAAAGTTATGAAAAAGATAGTCCCTGCCTATTGATCATCAGATAGAACATAAAAGAAGACAACTCAAATTCCCAATTGTACAGATGACTGCCAAATGCATACTGCCATCCTAGATTTCCCTTTTGAACTACAGACCCATGACTAATTGCCTACCTGAAGTCTCCTCCAGGATGTTTTAAAGTCATTTAACCTACTGATTTCTAGTTACGTATTCTCCAGTGTTACGTATCTCACTCTCTTGGATAATGATACTTCTTTTGACCCATTAATGAAATCCAGAAGCCTATGGATTAACTTTGCTGCTTTATTCTTCCTTCTTCCCACATCTGATTTATATACTGCCCCTTAGATTATTATATATTTATAACTTAAATGTATTCACTTCTGCCTATCTCGTCTGCCACCACTCTAATATGAGATAGTTCTCTCATCCCTCAAGTGTTGAAATAAGGGGCGCCTGGGTGGCTCAGTTGGTTAAGCATCCAACTTAAGCTCAGGTCATGATCTCACGGTTTGTGAGTTTGAGCCCCACATCAAGCTCTCTGCTGTTAGTGCAGAGCCTGCTTCAGATCCTCTGTCTCTTCTCCCTTTTTCTGGTTTCTCCTGCTTGCATGGATGCTCTCTCTCTCTCTCTCTCGCTTTCTCAAAAAAACTTTAAGAAAATGAAAAAGAAAAGAAATAATATCCCGAGTCTTTGCACCTGCTCATGCCTACCCCAATCCATTTTGCATATTGAAGCAGAGAGATGTTTTCAGAACACAGTTAGGTCAGACCAAGCATGCATATTCCCTTCGCCATTGAACACATGAGTGGATTTCCATTGCTCTTGGGATTAAGAAAAGATATCATGGAGCATCAAGGCAATATCAGGGCTGGTCTCTGGTTACCTCTTCAATATCATCCTACTTCATATCGCTTCCAGGTCCCTGTGCATCAGCCATACCTGCCTTCTTTCTTGTCAATTCTTTGAATGTTCCCTGGTCCCTCCAACACAGAACCTTTCCAAATGCTCTTCCCTGTAACTGAATGCTCTTCCAGCATGTACACAGAAACAGCACTGTTTACTTCAATTCTCTTCTTCCTTAAGATCTCATTTGAATCACTATTTCCTCAGGACACCATCCCTGCCTGTCTGACACGGTCCCTCACCTTATTTGAGGATTTTCTATTAACATGAACCTTTCTCCCTAATTACAAGCCTCTGCCTATATTTATTTGTGGTTGATAGGTGCTGACCACCCCCACCCAAAATCCTGTGCTCCATGACAATGGGGACGGTGGTTATTTATTATTATTACTTTATTTACCATTTTATTTTGGCATCTAGCAAGCCTTCAATATATATTTGTTGAAACTGAATGACTAATTCACAGGTAATTTACTATTGGGAGTCCAGGAGAATTTTTTTTCCTCCTTCCTTTCTACAGGTCTCTTCCCCTGAAGTTTTCTGTTCATTATGCTCCTGCTTCTTTGCTTGTCATTTCTGGGACTTCTTGAGGCTAGTGCCTTTTGTAGTATCTTTCAAAAGTATCTTTTGAAGTACATTGTTTCTGTCCTCTTCAATTTGTACAATTTGCCAAAGATAAAAAGAGAATTTCCTGAGAAAAATAATAAAGATAAGTGGTATAATGTTTGCAATTAATGTTACTTACTATCAGCCCATCTTTAGTATTTTAGTTGTAAAATGATTTGCAATAGGCAGACTATAACATCAGTATAACAGTGTGCAGCTGGCACTTTTCATTCAGCACAGGGAGAGAAAAGATAGCAAAATAATTGTTAAGAGAAAGCAACTGTTCAGCTTTCTTTTATTTTCCGTTGGGAAGGATGTCCAAAGGGCAGATAATTCCTATCACCTCCCAGTATGATCTGCTTCTCTTAAAGCAGTAAATAATTGAGTGAGGACTATGATTAGCTTAGTAAAACCTCAGGATAAAATGTATGGATGTCACAGTTTGACAGTTATTAACAAAGTAGCTCTTTTTGTCTTTGGGAATGTTTGTTTTTCCTGAGAGTCTGTTATCTCAATGTTGCTCGATACTCCCTGACAGACAGTATGGGTGTGATGTGTTTTGGGGCCCAGGCTGGGGTGAGGGTTATTTTACTTTCCATTTTGTATGGGGGGTTGCCATTTTACTTTAGAACAAACTTTACACATCTGGCAAGATATTTCTGCTTATTTGATAAGTTATTCATTCTCTGTCATCTCTAAATGCAAAAGGTATAATCTCAACTCAGCATGAAAAGCTCTGAGGGCAAAGGAGTTCTTAAATCAGGGAGAATCGAAGGATTTTGTTTTGAGATAAGAACAACCATGTCTCAATATGTTTCATTGATTTTCTATTATAAGAAAAACACATATTGCCACATTTTGTTATAAAATATTAGAGGAAAATATAATTGATAAGATGCTATATTTTACACGTAAACCATTTTTTGTCCAGTGTAACCAGATGTTATACAAGGAACATGTCAAAGTCTGAGACTTCTAGCAATTATATTAAAAATTAGCATTTTTGTATTTGCACCATTTTAACCAAATTATTTTTCACGTTATATTATTGTTGACGCTTTCTTCAAAAATAGCACTTGCTCCATACATATGTATCTGTTAAAGTCCCAATACTTTCTAGGCGTTATTATAATCCCTAGAGTATAGGGACACATGAGATATAATATTTGATCCCAGTGACTTCACCGTTTTTAGAATCTGGTAACACCTTGCATTTCAAACTCTGGTTCAGCCCCTTACTAGCTGTGTCAAATTATTTAATTTTTCTGAACTCTAATTGTCTATGAAATGGAAAGACTAATAATATCTACTTTATAGGACTGTTCTGAGAATTAAATGGGGTAATTTTCTATGGCATTTGAAATATGGTTAAGTACTCAGTAGATATCAGCCTCATTGTGGCTGCATTATTTTCAGAAATATTTATCATCTATAGATTTGAAAAGTATCCTAAGGAGTGCAATTATAAGGGTCTATTTCATGAGTACGTTCTTAGTACTGCCCTTTGTTGATAGAGTTGTGTTAAAAGTGAGTTGTAGGAACTCTAACATCAATCATCACAAAATGGATATGGCTTTAGGGATTCAAGAAAGTCCAGGCAGTCTTCCAAAACCTCACCTAAAAGAAAGTATATTGAAATGTGATTTAACTGTAAATGCTACTGGGAAAAATAATAATGTCTTAATTATTCAATAAATTTTTTTTATCTTTATAAGTTTGCTATTGACACAAGATGGTTGCCAAAAATTAAAAAAAAAAAAAAAAAAGGAAAGAAAAATCTCAGTGGCATGGAACCATAGGCATTTATTTATCTCAGTCAGTTGGAGGTACGAATCTAGGCCAGGCTTGGCTGAGTAGCTCTGCTGCTCTCGGATGGGTCTCCTCAAGCACTGTGGATCGATTCTGCTCTGTGTGTTTCATATTTTCCTACAGGATTCAGAAAGTCGCCTTGACTTCGTATTCTCACGAAGATGGCAGAAGTATAAGAGGGATAGCCCAACTGCTTGAATGATTCTCAACCTTTTGGTGCCACTACCCTTGCTAACATTCCATTGATTAAGGTAAGTCATATGGGTGAAACCAAAGTAAGAGTGGTCCGATACACTCCACAACTTTAGTGGAAGTAAAACTGAAAAGCTACATGGCAAAGGGCACAGATACAGAGAATGTTGAAGAATTGGGGCGATCAGGACATGTGAGTCTCCAGTGGGAACAACACAACCCACTCTGGTGCTGTGTGTTCCCACAGCTTCATTCCTACACCACCCAGCCTGCCCTCCTCCTATATCTACTGCCTGGAAAGTCCTCTGTAACCCCTTACATTGTACCGTATCAACCATTTCATCTTATTAGCAGTGCTTAATAGCCATCACCCAGTTCCCCTCACATGTTTCCCTTTAACTAAAACTCGGCTTCCTCCTAATATTGCAAATTCCTTTCCAAGTGTTTCATGTTCTTCCTTTGATGTCATTTGGTGGCAAGTTCAGGCAGTATATTCTTTATATTGTTCATACCTCTTTTCAGGTAATTGTTCTTTCGCCAAGGCTCAATAGCTGTTTTATGAGCTGACATTTTCCACTGCTGTTTATCTCTTTTCAACTTAGCATCTCAAATCACCTTGTTCCCTGCCAGCTTCAGAGTTCAAATCCACTCCCTTTCATGATGTCACTTTTGCCCTTACAGGTTTTTAGAACTCTTTCTAGGCTTCCATAATTGGGCATTATTCTATTTCCCACTTCTTTGATTCTTCCTTTGCCTCACATACTGGAAATTTTCTGCCTCTCACCCCATAAATATAGGAATTCTTTAAAGATTTGTCCTTAGCTTTCAACTTGTCATTTTCCCCTTGGTAATCTAATTTGTTCCCACAGGTTAAATTATCATCTTTAGTGAATGAGTTTTGACTTTGTTTTTATATTGGCTTCCTTCCCAAGAAGTGAACTTTCATCAGCTTGCCATACTTCTTTACTGTCTACAGATAATCTGTATCTGTTTTGATGACCCCTATTTTCTTTACTACTATCTCAGTCCTTCCAGAACATAGGATCGAAATTTCATATATTCAATTTATTTTAATGTATTTACTCCTTTCTATTCTAACCTAATTAAAGCTTTCCATATTCTTTGTGTATCATACAGACCTCAAATCAATCTAACGCGCATCTGTTATCTGCCTCTTTTTCCCCCCCAATCTTGCAAAGCCCAGTGGATAAAAATATGACCAAGATTGGTCCCAGACTTTAAAGAACTCCATTGGATGAGGCATAAAATAAATATTTGGCCATAAAAAAGACAAGTAAGGGCCATTCTGGTGGCACAGAACACATGCTATGGGAATACCAAGAAGCAAGAAATTAATTCTGGTATGGAGATCTGTCAGAGTGGCCTTCACAGAGGATGTAATATTTGAGCTGTCTTTAAAAGAGGAGTCAGAAATGAGGATTCTTGACATTTAAAGGTTTACAGTCTACAAAATGTGTGACTTGTATCAGTGTCCATAACAGATGCTTGCCTGCCCCTGGGAACATCAGCAACACTATAAAAGATTTCTCTCCATTGCACCAATGTCTCAGGAAATCTTGCCTGGTTCCGCCTTCTGAGTTTACCTCTGTTTTGTTCTGAGTCTTGATACCAACCTCCAGTTATGGTTTTTTGGACCTTTCCTTATGTTTTGTGCCCACTCTTACTAAATCAATTTCAATTCCCTTTGGCTAGTTTTCTAAAGCTTCTGATAAGAACTTGCTTGGGAAATCCAGTCACTTGTAGAATCTGACATGCCTTCTTAATTTGGTAGGTATTCAGATAATTCTGGGAGTAAGTAATTCAGTGGTACGCAGATTCAAAAGGAGAGTTCCTTACAAGCATTTCGCCTTCTTCTCTGATAACTCTGGACCATCCCATCATGAATGAAAATTACTTTTTTTCCTGATAAATATTGCTTTCTTGTCTCCATCTTTTGGTATCCGAGAAGAGATTTGTGTGGGTATGTAAAGGAGAATGTCTGCATGTTTATCTTTGAAAATTTGCAAGTCTATCCTTACTATAGTCTGTCTGTCTTTTGAACAAGATGTGTGGCCAGAGATAACAGTAGCTTACCTCACATTTCCTGGGCACTAGAACACTGAGCCTGAGTCACTCCTAATATTGACTGGAGCTCTGTGCACACACCTGTGAGTCAGCAGTTCCAGGGGACCAGAGTGCCCGGATGATACTCACATTTGCGTGAGTGGACTGGTGTAGTCTCACTCGGGGCTTGCTTCTGTGTATAAGCAGATCTGGTCAGATGCTGAAAGAAGAATAATAATGAATACCTCCTATCCTAGGAACCTGGAATGGAAATAAAGTCAAACCAGGTCCCATGATAACAAATAGTGCATGTTGGTAAAATGGTTCTTCAGGACTGCCTAGAGAAGTTTTGAGTTCACAACAGGATGGATTATGCAAGAGAATTCCTCATTGTTTGGGAGCAACAGCAACAGTTAGGCTAGGGTTGAAATGGATTATCATTACTATTTTTTTTTTGTTACAGTTTTCCTTATAGATTCAGTATGAAAACAAGTAATTCGGCTTTTTGGTGAGATCTCAAAAGAGTTGCTTTCTTTTTTTAATGTTTTATTTATTTCTGAGAGAGAGAGAGAGAGAGAGAGAGAGAGAGAGAGAGAGGCAACGTGAGCAGGGAAGGGTAAGAGAGAGAGGGAGATACAAAATCTGAAAC